>JAHDVF020000363.1:1404474-1904584 GCA_022606425.2 Lepidostoma basale | reverse complement strand
TTCGCATTGTGTTAATAAAGTAGTTGGCTAAATGCTAAACAATCATTCTTCACAGATGCCGCTGGTAGGTGGATTGTATAAGATTAATCTTAACAATTAATTAGTACAATCAAATCTACATAGATGGCTAGCTGGAACTGACACGTGAAAATAAGTGTGAATTTGGAGTATATATACAACTTCCAAAATGTATCTTGCATGATCATAATAACAATGGTGGAATGGGGAATGTTGTAATTACATAAAGCGTGCGCTTAACCCAACCAATGACAGGTCATAAGTCCTGTAAACACCTTGATCATCCATGTTCAGTTTCCAGTTTGTTTCTTCGTCTCTATTGAGATACAATAAAAATTTAACACCCTGATGATGGAGGCCGCAAGGGCCTCCGAAACGTTGGTGGAGGGAACACGGTTTCACCCCGAAAAATATTCCTATATATGTTAACCGTGGAAATTTAAGTTCTTACTTGACGAGCCTCTATGGGGAGGATATCTTCAATTCTTTGGCGTATAAAATAGGAGTGTTTACTCCAGGCGACTTCTATACAGTGCGCTAGGAGGCGGTAGCCTCTTCGCATTGTGTTAATAAAGTAGTTGGCTAAATGCTAAAACAATCATTCTTCACAGATGCCGCTGGTAGGTGGATTGTATAGATTAATCTTAAACAATTAATTAGTGCAATCAAATCTACATAGATGGCTAGCTGGAACTGACACGTGAAAATAAGTATGGATTTGGAGTATATATACAACTTCCAAAAATGTATCTTGCATGATCATAATAACAATGGTGGAATGGGGAATGTTGTAATTACATAAAGCGTGCGCTTAACCCAACCAATGACAGGTCATAAGTCCTGTAAACACCTTGATCATCCATGTTCAGTTTCCAGTTTGTTTCTTCGTCTCTATTGAGATACAATAAAATTTAACACCCTGATGATGGAGGCCGCAAGGGCCTCCGAAACGTTGGTGGAGGGAACACGGTTTCACCCCGAAAAATATTCCTATATATGTTAACCGTGGAAATTTAAGTTCTTACTTGACGAGCCTCTATGGGGAGGATATCTTCAATTCTTTGGCGTATAAAATAGGAGTGTTTACTCCAGGCGACTTCTATACAGTGCGCTAGGAGGCGGTAGCCTCTTCGCATTGTGTTAATAAAGTAGTTGGCTAAATGCTAAACAATCATTCTTCACAGATGCCGCTGGTAGGTGGATTGTATAAGATTAATCTTAACAATTAATTAGTACAATCAAATCTACATAGATGGCTAGCTGGAACTGACACGTGAAAATAAGTGTGAATTTGGAGTATATATACAACTTCCAAAAAATGTATCTTGCATGATCATAATAACAATGGTGGAATGGGGAATGTTGTAATTACATAAAGCGTGCGCTTAACCCAACCAATGACAGGTCATAAGTCCTGTAAACACCTTGATCATCCATGTTCAGTTTCCAGTTTGTTTCTTCGTCTCTATTGAGATACAATAAAAATTTAACACCCTGATGATGGAGGCCGCAAGGGCCTCCGAAACGTTGGTGGAGGGAACACGGTTTCACCCCGAAAAATATTCCTATTTATTTCTGTCATATCTCTTTCGCTATTCGTACAACTCACATTTGTAACGCTCCTTCTCATTGAACTCTCAGTCATTTCACTGCCATATACATCTTTAAAGTATTCCATCCATCTTCCTTGTATACTGTCAAAATCAGTAATCATTCTTCCCTCACAACTCAAAATTGCTTTCGCACAACCATTTTCGGGAGGATTCCGGGCCTTTTTGACTTCCTTCCAGAACATTTTTATGTTGCTCTGAAAGTGACTCGTCATCTTGAGACCGTCTTCCTCCTTCAGTTTATCCTTTTTCTCTCTCACTTTCAACTTGACATTCATCTTACAAACTTTGTATGCTTCTTTTGCTCTTTTATATTTCTCGCAATCTCTTTTATCCACAGATATCATATTTAACCATGCATCCTTCTTTTCTTTGACCAGAATTTTTACACAGTCATCCCACCAAGCATCTCCATTCCTTCTTCCTTGCACACATGTACCACATACCTCTTTCGCTGTTTCACATAGACTTTCTTTCAATTTGTTCCAGATCTCGTCTATACTTATAAATTCAGATTCTCGACCACTCAGCCTCTCATTCACTTTCGTCATATAACTCTCTTTTACGTCATCGATTTGGAATTTTTCTATTTTAACTCTAGATGGGGCGGTCACTGTTTTGTTCTTCTTGGTGCGCCAACCTCGGAACAGGTTTATCTTTGTCACCACCAAAAAATGGTCAGTTCCACAAAGAAATATAACTGCATATCAAGAGCTTAATATTAATCAGAACGTCCTTATTTAAAAGGTTAGAAGAACATTTAAAAAATTCTTAATAAGTAAACATGAGCTAAATAAAGCTCCAAAAAAGATAAGGTGGCAGTACATTATGGTGTTCTTGTGCCGACCTTTACGTGTGGAAGTGAAGCATGAAACTGGCTAAATAAGGATGAAATTATTATAGAATAAATTCAGTAGAAATGAGATCTCTAAGACGAATGTGTTGTAAATCTGTATATGATAGAGTATCAAATGCAAGTATAAGAAGTGAATGCAGTGCGAATGAAAGTGTTATTAAGTTAAAGGGTCGTTAAGATGGTTTGGACATATGAAAAGAATTATTGAAGAGAGAATGGTGAAGTAGGTACGAGTATATGTAAATGACGTGAACGGAACTAGAAATAGAGGAAGGCCGAGGAAAACGTGGCACAATCAAATATTGAATGTCGGTCACGTAAGGAGTCGGAGAAATCGACGTGCGTGCATGACAAGATGTATGAATGTAGAGGAATCGAGAGAAATATGTCAGGAAAGAAAAGTGTGACAGACTCTGACTCCTCACGTGGCCGACATTCAATATTTGATTTATTTGATCGTGCCACATTTCCTCGGTCTTTTTCTTTTTCTAGTTCCATTTACATCGTTAACATTTAATTGTTTTACAATTCTTTCTTTATGTATTTTTTCCATATCTCCAAAGTATCTTAATGGTCCTTTCATTATTTTTTTCATAACACCAAACTAAAACTTAATATTAATAATTAAAGATTTTTATTTCATTGTATACAAGCAATATGATCTGTTCTACTGTATGGCTGCGAAACCTGTACTCTGAAGGTGAATGTAATGACCCGGTTGGAAGTTTTTTTTTTTTTTTTTTAAGGAACATAGAAGTTCCCGCCACATACCCGAGGCTGTTATAGGGCGTAGCGGCGCCCTTTTATCAGCCTCACTCGTACACTCCCTGGGCCTGTCCCCGGTCCATCCGGGACTTACATTTAAATACGGCAACAACATGGGGGTGCCAGACCACATTTAATCTACTCAATTTCACTTCTATGCTCCGCTGTACTTTATTGAATAAATAAATAAGATTATTATATATTATACATGAACATTTCATAAAAGATAAGATAAACACCGCAGGAATATACAGCGGGAAGAACAGGAGAGGCAGAAGAGACAAATGCGGGATGGGGAAAAAAAAATAATAATAACGTAGAGTACAGTTTTTGGCATGTAGGACAAAGGACGAGGTTTAGGAAGCATTTCATAATATTAAATAAATAAATAAAACCACTGCACAAATTATTATTATGGCCAACAGGGAGAGGAACGAGACCCGTCACAGAGGGGCAACCTCCCTCTCCCAGCTGGAAAACAGCGCACCCTCAGAGGGCAAGAAACAGCACAAATTCCGGTGAATTCCGGTGGGGTAGACAACCGTAAAAACCCCTCTATCCAGGAGCAGTAGCCCCAGCATCCTTATATACTTGAAGGCCGGCTAAGTGTCGGCCTCGGCAAATGCATTAATCCACGCTCTCACGAATACTTTCAAACACCCAAAGTTATGTTGACTCTCCGTCAGATCTGAGTTCCAGACCGGCTCCCGGTTGGAAGTGTTCGAGATGTGGATATACTGCAGATTTCTCCGTATATCGTGGACCGATAGGGTCAGTAATGCAGACGTACTGCAGAGAGCCAGAGCCAATAAAGAGCTGTTGTCAAGTGTGAAAATTTGCAAGGTCCCATATTTGGGTCATGTGCTAAAGGGAGAAAAATACCAACTCTTTCAACTGATATTAATGGATAAAGTGGAAGGACGTCGGGGAGTTGGTAGAAGACAGCTGTCCTGGCTGTAGAATATCAAAGAGTGGACAGGAATAACAAGAGTTCAAAACCTGCTCCAAGTGGTGCAGGATAGAGATGCCTTTGCTGTAGTGATTGCCAACGTTGAGGGGACCTGACACGGCACCGAAAGAAGAAGAAGAATATGAATGGAAAAGTGAATTCAGGTAGGCCGAAGAAAACATTTGTTATTTTTGTATACAAATACTGGATTTTTACCCATTACGGGTTTATCATGTTTCAAGGATTAATTGTAATAATTGTCCCCCCAACGTTGGCGATCACTACAACAAAGGCATCTCTATCCTGCGCCACTTGGAACAAGTTATGAATTCTTGTTATTCCTGTCCTTTGATGTTCTGCAGCCAGGACAGCTGCTCTCTACCAACTCCCCGACGTTGTTAACATAAAGTGATCGCTTAACCCAACCAACAGGTCATAAGTCCTGTAAACGCCTCGACTACCATATTATGTTTCCAAATAATTTACGTCTTCGTCTCTATTGAGATACAATTAATCCTTAAAACGAAGAAAACATGATCAGAAAAAGGAATAGACAGGGCAATGGATAGGGGGGCGGTGGCGGGCTTTGGAAGAGGCCTACATTCAGCAGTGGATGGCAGACGGCTGATGATGATGATGATGATGATGAATATATCTGCCTATAGGAAACATCTCTCCGGGTAAACCGCGTTATAAAAATAGTTTTGAAATTCCGACCAGACTTAAAAATTTCAAAGAATGTTTTTCTAAGCTACCCTTAGACCACCAGACTTTACGACAGGAACAAGTTGCGGCCATTTGCAGTAACAGCGACAGCTGTCCAGTGTCTCATGTTCTCCTCTTTTCCGCTGAACGTGAGGGTGGAAAAATTTAGCAACAGTAATATGGTTGTTGTGGAGTACACAAATGTATTTCATCCATTCCGTTAAAATAAAAATTTAAAACGATAGTTTGCATTCAAATTATATAATATAGTCGGCAGAGATATGTTCGTTAAATTCACTTGAATGTTTATATACTCAGTAAACGCTAAGTAATATAAGGATTAATTGTATCTCAATGGAGACGAAAATGTAATATTTTTTGTCAGAAGTGGTGGTCGTAAGAAGGTCGGAATGGGGAATGTTGTTAACATAAAGTGATCGCTTAACCCAACCAATGACTGGTGCTGCAAAAGCCTCGACTACCATATTCTGTGTCCAAAAAAAAAATTATATCTTCGTCTCTATTGAGATACAATTAATCTTTAAAAATGATTAACCCGCAATGGGTAAAAATCCAGTATGTGTCTACAAGTATTTGTATACATTAAAAAAACTAAGTAATATACTTAGGAAATTGAAAATAATTTTGTTTATTCCACTATTTATGGAAATATTAATATTTTTTAATAAAAAGCGGATTAAACAAAGTTATTTTTAATTTCCTAAGTATGAATGTTAATTGTATAACGATTGAGTTAAAAAAACAAAGTGGTAGTTTTTTTTTATGTTTAAAATTTTCTAAATATCTATCATTCCTTAAACGACCTTCGAGGCCAAGTGGTAAGTGAATTTATAATAGTAAACACGATTGTTTAGTGGTTTTACTTGGATACAATTTATATAAATTAAATCTGAGTAAAACCACTAAAAAATAGTGTTTACTGGCGATGGCAATGTGATTCTCACAGTGTCATTGGTATGGTTTCTCACGCTGCAGAACCAACCTGCCATTGGTAATGCCTGTGGGTACAGCAATCTTATTGCTTAGTCATATAATATTTCCTGATAGTGTGAGTTGCCCCAGGGATGCAATATCAATGTTATGATTCTTTCTAATTCTTGCTCTTAAGGCTTTTTTTTGCTTCTCTTTTAAATTCTTATTATGAAATGAATTGAATTGGTGAGGTATTCAAGTGACAATTAAATGGCGATAAATAAACTACCTATCACATATCATGAAAATCAATGTAAAAGCTAAAACAGATTGTATGCAGTAATTGGGTTTAAACAAACTATTGTATAAAAAAAGGTAACTTACATTTTTCTATATCGATTTGTTTTGTTGTCAATACTAACGAAATAAAAACGTCTATTTTCTAGAAGTTTTATTATATGTTGTATTAAGAACGATAATAAATTGGTCATATATGCCGGCTCTTTAAGTATCAACCAATATTTTGTTAAAATTTTATCGTAAACAAAAATAGTGAGACGAATAAGCAAACTGTGAAGTGACGATTATTTGAAAAAATAATATGAAACTATAACTAATTATATTGTTCAATAGTGCGATAACAAAAACAATATGCAAAATTGAAACATGTTGGGGGCTGTGTGTAAATATTCATCATACAGACCCCTCCCATATTTCAATAACCTCCGATTAGTTACAGTCCCTGTCCACGATGTTCCCCGGGATCCGACACAAAGCAATAAACTTAATTACTGGAGTACATAGTAGATGGTACCCATAACTATCATCAGAGGTATAAGAGCATAGGTAGATATCATCTACGGAACGAGTAACGAATAATATTTAACAAAGTATTATTGATATTATGAAATTAAACAAATTCAATATTATTGACAATGTCCGTTTTGTAGAAATTTTTTTACAATTATTTAATGGTAATTACATGTATTGTCCTACATTTGATAATGCCTTAGAAGGGCGAAACATGTCATTCCAATAAAATATAATAAACGTTCTAGAAATTTTACATTTTCATTCGTATTAATTATATAATATTACTTCTAGAAATCAGACGTTTCGTGTGAATTAATAAATACGGAGTTCTACAATATTGTTCAAGAAACAATAAATAAAAAAATATTCCTTTATTATATATATTAAGTCTAATTCCGCATGATTTACAGCTTCAACTAGTTTCGGCAGCTCGCTGCCTTCTTCTGGACGAGCTGTCGAAACCGATAGATGCTAAAAATCAAAAAAAAAAAAATCATAATATATATTATTAAGTAAAATATAAAATAATATTTAATTTTTTTATAATGGTACAAGAGAAAGTAGTTTCAATTAACATTAATATTTTTAAACATTTTTTGGTAATATTTTTAATACGACACGAAATTGACAAGTACGTTGTGAGAATAATTAAAAAACTAGAGAAATCCAAAATGGTGTGATATTATTTATCATTTATGGTACCTTTTTAAGAATCGCATTATAGAAATAGCGAATCGCATTATAGAAACAGCACAACTGCAAAGCTCAAATAAAGCTCCACACAAGTAAAACTTCCAAAAAACAAACATTTTCATTTACATTAACTTGAGTATTTTCTATTAAGGACAATTTATACCTTTATATATTAAGAAAAAGTTTTTTTCTAATACGAAATTAATTTTATAATATGTGTTATGATGACATTTCAAAAAATAATTATATGCAAATTTTTCTTCCTCATACACAAAATTATTAATGGGCACACCTTCCAAGAATTTAAAAAAAGTTCATTATTAACCAACATGAATATCAATATAAAATAAGAAAGAAAAATAAAATGAGGCTCCCATTCAGAAAAAAACAAATCTCGGGATTCCCTTATATACCATACCATATATGGCTTTTCAGAAGGTATGAACATATTCCGGAGGATATAAAGTTAGAAGTGAGCAGGACATAAACAAATTTAGAAAAGAATTAAATAAATATGTAACCAAAATGTTACCTATTAATATAAATAGTCCATTGTTTTGGCCGAAACACCATGACACTTCAACATTATTACTGTATAAATTTAAAACACTGTTATTATATCACAATTTCTTTTTATTCATTTTGGCATCATCAGGTGTTACAATAAACTAGTTTAAAAGACAGGGATAAAAGTTTATTGTAACACCTGATGATGCCAACATGGGTTGGCGAAACAGCTGTCGCGACACTCTCAGTCAGTAAAAGAAATTGTGATATTATAACAGTGTTTTAAGTTTTAACAGTAATTATATTGATATTTATGTATATTGTTATTTTTAATTGTATATTTTTTTCTGTTTTATTATTAGAACATGTATATGTATTATACATGTTAACTATTTCAAGTAGGTAAATGAAAAAATAAAAAATATTTACAATTTAAATTCCTAAAACTAAATACAATACATATTAATTGGATGGATGACCACGGATAGCTTTGAAGTACAGGAATATAATGAAGCAAGTAACGGAAAACATCCAGTAATGGATAAACATTAAGAAAAGATTCGTCTCAGTAAGACTGTTGTCAGTTAATAAAATATTTAGATTGAATACCCCAAGATTTTTTTTAAATATCCCCCTACCCTCGTTTTCCCAGTTTGTAACAAACCGGTTTTCTCAAACAAGGGGATATTAATTAAACCATAGAATATTTAGCCGCGTATTTCATCATTTTTATTTTTAATATCTTAATTTATAAAGCAAGTGAGTTAAAATAAGTACCTTCCTATTATGTACGTCGAAAATTGTAGAAGAATCTTCATTATCGGCTACGCGAGAGAGTGGCAGCTAACAAAGCATGTTCAAAACGAGTAACAACACGGAGACACTCGCTGGTCAAATTATTATAACCGCCATCAAATCATAAAAACCGTACAATGCTAAGATAGCGATACATTTTATACTTCTCCATGGATAAATGGATAACAAAGAGTCATGCTTGGAATAACCTTGAGAGACAGATTTAAAAAGGAATTTATTCGACAACAAACCAAGGTGACTGAGGTGGCTCTGGGGATGGGCGGGCTGAAATGGCGATGGGCTGGCCATGTCTGTCAGAGAACCAACGGCCGATGGGGGAGACGGGTTCTGGAGTGAAGACCGCGTACATGATTCCGCAGAGTTGGACGTCCCCCTGCCCGCTGGACCGACGATCTGAAGAGGATTGCTGGACATGGATGGATGGAATCGGCAATGGATAAGGGGTGGTGGCGTGCTTTGGGAGAGCCCTACATTCAGCAGTGGATGACAGACGGCTGAGGATCCATGGATTAATGTTCATTAAAATATAACTGAAAAATAATAATAATTTTGTATTTCTGAACGAAAATATGCAGATAATGAATTTTGTACCTAGTTTTCCTGTTCCATGAAGCATTAAAATGATAATTTAATAAAAGCTATAAAATAAAACAAAACATTAAATATATAGTGATGAAGAAAATAATCTCAGAAGAAATATTGGCTTTCTGATTATATTTCTCTCTTTGGATGCGGTGAAGGCTGGAGAGTGCGGCATAATGACGAGCTGTACCATTTTTTCAAAGCTCCCAGTCTCTCCACACAGGTCAGACTGAACAGACTGAGATGGGCTGGTCACGTGCAGAGGACGCCGTCATCGCGAACCCCAAAAAGATTGCTGGAGTGGCACCCAGGTGGTAGAAGACCAATTGGACGACCAAGGCTGCGATGTAAGGATGAAGTTGGGAGAGACGGGGCGAAAGCGTTACGAGTGTCAGATTGGAGGGTTGAAACGGAGGACAGGAGGAGTTGGAGGCAAAGAATACTGGAGGCTAAGGCACGATATGGGCTGTAAGGCCATCGAATTATAAAAAGGATTATATTTCTCAGTAAACCTTTAAACATGTGTTGTTAAAAATCATCGCTAATATTACGAGGATATTAATAAGTATGACCTTTGACAACTTCTTCATGTTTCGCCTATCTAACACGTCATTCCCGCAAATAAAAATAAAACTTCTAGAAAACAGACGTTACGGTGAAGAAAATAATCCTGTATCTCGAATTGAACCCACAACGTCTAAATAAAAATCCAACAGGACAATCTCAGAAGAAGAAAAATAAGTTTTTCTGATTATATTTCTCAAGAAACATTTAAACATGTTGTAAAAAATTATCGCTAATATTATATTAATAAATATAACTTTTGATTACTTCTTAGAAAGGCGAAACATATCATTCCCATAAATTAAAATATTACTTCTAGAAAACAACATGACCATGACTATTTCGTCCCTCTTTCTCTATCTACTCCAACTAATAACATCGTCAGCCTCACATATCTATATTTGACAGTACGCATGGTTAATTGATTCATATTTTACTTTAAGTGGTCATGTATATTTTTTCCCATTTTGGTCAATGTACTCGTATATATTTATACATATTTTTTAAGTTACTAGATAAGCTTAAGAAGAAGACTTAAGTAAGGTATTTTAAGTAACATTTAGTTACTTAATTCAATGTTTTGATGATTTATGTAATTAGACGATTTTCTACCTTCTTCTAGTGTAATGTTGATCTCTGTAATATTAAAACCGATGTTTAGTTTAAATACCTCGTTTGAAAGCTAAAAATATGTAGATGTTTTTCAAAGCAATGTAGTGATGTTTTTCAAGCATAACAATGGAGTGAACAAAGTTATTAAAAATGGTGTAGCTAATGTTTTGACACCCGTCTGTGCCGACTGCTAGGGATGAAACTTTCTTGTGTTGTACTTTTGAATTAATTTTCACACCACAAAGCGCGCCCCTAATCACTCCGCGCCGGAATGATCCGTCTTTACCCGACTTATTAACCTTTCGGGATGAGCCCAGGCGATGAGATCACCGCCGCGTATTTTGTTCCAGCCCTGAAACAATATGCCCGTTTCACAATGCCTTTCGGCGAGAGCAGATTATAATTGGAAAAGTTTGGGTCATTTTATATTCTACAAATTCGATTATTGGTCGGTCAGAAGAAACACCAAGAGTCATTTGTATTATACACGACATTTATTAAGCCAGTACGACCTTCGTGACCAAGTGGTAATCCATTGACTGCCACCCCGAAGGTTCCGGGTTCGATTCCCGGCGAGGACAGTGTGATTGTCACACTGTCTTTGGTCTGGTGTGAAATTCACGTGACAATAAAAGGACGATAGATTAGCTCCCTATCACATAAGCTACCTGTGGGAGAGAAAAAACAGTTTGCCTCATACGGTATATTTCAATCTGCACTTTTTCCCGCATATTCCGGAGTGTAAAAGAGGGTTCAGAAAAGATTTCTGAGATGTCTCTACATGAGGGAGTTTGGTAGCTATCCGTAGCTTTATCCCACTACATTCCTATTGGGCATGCTGGGGACCAATAGTTTGCAGATAAGAAGAGATGGGTGCACACTTACCCATTTCTTCAGACTTATCAGGGGATTCTTTGAGAACTCCGTTATCTTGGAGGCGATCCATCTTAATGTTCCAGATGGTTATCTTCGACAGTGTCAGCACAGACTGTTTTATCTCCCAGCATGCATAACCAACCTGCCTCTTGTGATGCCGGTGGGGAGAGCAATCGAACTGCTGAACATGATCGCTTCGGAGATCGACGTCTTTCATATTCGAGAAAGTACGTTCGGAAGACAAATACTCTTGACATTGGAGAGTATCTTGTATTCCTTATGTCGAACCATCTCTCATGCGTTCCTGGTATTATAATGTTTTTCTGATTTACCTGTTTTCAATTGATGCTTTAAAACTATAATTATTGTTTGTAATACCTTTAGAGAAAATAAACTGATTTGATTGGATATGATTGATCTTTGTTCGAGAAACAATACATAAAATAATATCCTTTAGCATCGTTATTTTCTCCTCTAAGGATAAACAATAGTGGTTAGTAAGTTTGTAAGCTAATATATCTTGGTACGGTGTATATATGAGTAAAATTGATAGGTTTTCAGGATCAAACTATTACTTTAACCTTCGGCGCTTTCTCCATAAAACATTTTAAAGGAAATAAGTCCATTATTGAAACCCTCACTCTAAGTGGATTATTTCGCTTAGAAGAGTCACTTTCATGCGCGCTCGTCGGTTGCCCTCGACTTGCGTATGATCGATTTTACGAACAATGAATTTCCATTTTTAAGTATTTTCGAGAAAAACTCAACGCTTGTAAAACACGCGTGCAAAATAGCATTAGTAGATTTTTTTCAGCTTAGTTGAAAATGAAAACAAGCTGAAACTAACGCCGAATATATAAAATAAAGGTATTTTTTTAATCTTATAGATATAAAATAATTAGATACTTGTAATTAAACACGATATGGTTATTATTGTATAATTGAGACCAACTTGTTTTGCTTGAACCCAAGCTTCATCAGGGCAGTATAACAACGTTAAGTTGCTGTTAACCTGTTGTTAAACGTAAAGTTGTGGTTTAAGCTGTTGTTATACTGCCCTGATGAAGCTTGGGTCCTGATGTGGAAAATACTATTTTCTGCTAGAATTGGAATAGAATTTCTAGTTTATAAATTTACTAGTTTGTGAATTTACTATTACAATTTGCCTATCATAACATATAACCATAAGCCACTAACAATGTCAAGATTACTCACAAACACTAACAAACCCCTTTGACAATTCCATTACATATTTTTATTGTTTCTTGAACAATGATGTAAAACTCCATATTTAATAATTAATACGAATTAAAACGTCAGTTTTCTAGAAGTTTTATTATATTTTATGGGAATCACATGTTTCGCCCTTCTAAGACATTATCAAATGTAACGAACTTCAATCTGTTTTCAATGCGGCAGCACGACTTATAAAAGGTGTTCCAAAAAACTCGCATATTTCACAACATCTAAAAGATCTTTCACTGGCTCAAGTATAAACTATGCTGAACGGTTTTTAAAGCGCTTCACGGAATGGCACCAGCCTATAGATCTGAACTTTGTGTTGCTGATAGCCATAACTTGCGGCAATCTACGCTTCGATCAGCAAACTCCTCGGCAATAGATTAGTTGAGCCAAAGCGCAACCCCCGGACAAATTTCGGAGATCGGGCTTTCGCAGTGGCAGGTCCGTCCGCCTGGAATATGCTTCCTGCACGCCTCAGATGCATTGACAATCCGACAGACTTTAAATCTCACCTAAAAACCCACCTTTTCAAAACATCCCATAAAATGTTAGCAACGGTTATCTGATTGCTGGTGTCACATTCAGCTCTCATGACTAAAAACATTGTCAAAGCGTCCTTAGGGTAAGCTTTTCACAAAAACGGCGCTACACAAATTAGCCTTATCATTATTATAATAATTCAATTCATTCGAAAATTCAGCTCATTGCTGTTTATATATACTGGAGCAGAATATGATAATTAACGAAAATTATTTCTGCCTTGTATTTATTTCACATTTCAAATGCAGAAGAGAACAATACATCGAATGAGTCTATGACAGGATGGCGATTTTATTTTATAATATATAATACTTATAATTATTAGTCACCTTGAAATATGTAAAATCATTTGTAAAACAATTTGTAAGAAGATGATTTTCTTAGAAACACTTTATTTCATCCTACCTCTAATAAATTATTTTTTATTTATATAATATCATTTAGTATCCCCTTTATATGTAATCATTGTCATAAAATTTCTTTACGCGTTCCAAGAAACACTTTCCAATATTTCTGGACCTACCCAAATAATTATTTGTTAAAAACGGAAATTTTTTTACACCTGAAGATGGAGTTATCCTCCGAAACATGTCGTGTTTTTTCAATATTTTGTGGATTAAATAAAGTTATTTTTAATTTCCCAAGTATATTACTATGGAAGTCCACAGTGCTAGCGTTCAATTAACTTATACATCTGACTAAGAGTTAATAGACTTGTGACATAGAAATTATGTCTACCAATATGACGAGGTCCAACTGTCCTTTCATCTCTTAGGTGGTCTTCCAGGTGGACGGTGGCCAGAGGGGACTTCATTAGCTTTTATATAAGTCTGTCAGTATCCATTATGGCTACATGTTCCCTCGTGTATATTTTTCAATATCCTCTACTTCGCAAATTGTTCTTGTTTCTACATTACGGATACGATCTTGGAGAGTTTTCCAAGTATTGTATCTTAGGACCCTTATCTCAGATGTTCTTAGAAGCCTTTTTGTTCGTACCGAAAAAAATCATTTTAATAAATATTTTAATATTATCCATAAACTATTTTTTGAACACACACACACACACACACACACACACACACACACACACACACACACAAACCATCACGCCGTTTCTCCGCAGGGGTAGGCAGAGAAAATGGACCGCCACACTACGCTATCCTGGCAAACCTCTCTAGATTCCTCCACATTCATACACGCACGTCGATTCCTCCGACTTCAAACATGACCAACTCTTTTTTGAAAATTCGATAAAACGTATTTTTCGCGAACGTAATTTAATCAGAAGAATTAACTTTTTCACTTAGTATAAAACATTTTATTTGAGTTAGTACCACCAACCGGTTTCACTTTGTAGCGAGCTTCCTCAGGGCTATGCACAAACTGTGTATGTTTAATTTTGTTTTTAAATATGTCAAATTACCAAGTAATGTCTTCGTATTAAAGTTTAAATGTTTGATTATATTGTTCGGGACAAATTGGTTAATAAATCATCGTTTTCTTCTTTTGCGTAGTCGTTTACTGTTATTTGGGATCGACTCTCCTAATATGGCTCCGATAGTCTGGTTATCTAGTCACAGTACCCTCAGGTCATTCCTAACTGTGGACATCCACGTTGCAGGAGGCCGACCTAGTCCCCTCCTTCCATCTTCCAGTTACAGGATCATGCGAAAAATAGTCCTTTTGCTTTCATGGCCGTATACCATCGCAGATGAAGTTCCCTAGCTTTTTCTGCTATAGGAGGGACTTTTGGGCTTTTTCGGGTATACTTACTTCCAATGGCCATGCAACTCTTGATGATCTTCCAACCTAGCCATATTACCCAGAACATTGTCCGTTAGGCGCTGTCTAGGCCTTCCTAGAGGTTTTACTCCAGTCGGTCTAGACGCGTACAGGGTCTTGATTGCTCTGGTCTCTTCGGCTCAGCATACGTGCCCAACCACGCTAGGCGACCGGCTCTCACGGTGGTCGTTATAAGGGGCTGCTGGGTCATCGTACGGATCTCTTGGTTGGTCCTATGCCTCCAAATTCCCGCTGCAACACCGGGTCTGGGTCCCAGGATCATTCTAAGTATTCTATTTTCAATATTTTTGTTTTTCTGATATGCTCATGTTTAACTCTAACAAGCATTGTCACCCCGGCGGTTCACCTCAGCGTATTCATCACTGCCACGTGTAGCTTATTTTCTTTTATAAATACTTTTTCCAATTACAATTAACTGACGATAGACCATTATAATGAAAATTGTATTCTATGAAGAGGTCGAAATTCAAAATAATCGTTTTGTTTTATAAGCCAGAACATCAATCAAAACAATGAAGCATTATTTGTTGTTCTAATTTTAAATGCTTGTTTTAATCCCCGGAATGAGCAGAAGGACTAATGAATGTTTTCGAATCGTCCTTTTTGAGTATCAAAATGATACAGATAAAAACTTTCATTTTAATTTATGAAGGAAAGGTCTTCGGAGCAAACAAACAGAGAGGTTAAGACGTAATCTGTCTTCATCTTCATCCGTACTGAGTGAGCGCGAAGGATACTTTAAAACACTAATTCGTATTAATGCGACTATCACCGACATCGCTCGGTGTCAAATCACTGGAACAGAAATTTAGCCTTACAAAGCAAAGAGAATGAAACGTCACACACACACATTCTATCTTGAAATACTATTCTTAATCCACTAACTATCTAGCTTCACGCCTTTATGTGAAGGGTTGAGCAGAAAGAATGGACCGCCACACTGTTCTATCCTGGTATTCTTCTCTCGCCTTATCTATCTATTCATAAATCGTTTCATGCAAACACGCCGTTTTTTCCGACTCCTCTTATTCTTATTCTTCTTACTCAGCTTATTCCCGTCCACTCCTGAACAAAGGCCTCCTCCATTCGCTTCCATGTCACTCTGTCCTGTGCAGACAGCATCCAGGTTATTCCGACGTGTCTGTTCAGATCATCCTTCCACCGTAGTTGCGGTCGCCCTGCACTTCTCTTTGCCGTCCACGGTCTCCAAGTCCGCAGTTTTCTTGTCCACTTTTCATATGAGCTTCTGGCTACGTGACCGGCCCATTGCCATTTTAGAGTCGCCACCCGGTGGATGATGTCCGACTCCCCACAAGGTCCAAAATTCAAATTTTACCGAAGTGATCGTGTGATGTTTTCCTCTGTAAATCTCGATTTAGTGTTCAACTTGCAATGTCAAGAAAGAAAACGTTAACTATGTGATCAGAGTACAGAGTCAATAAAACCGAGGAAAACATGGAATGACATTATAAATAAAGTTATAAAAGTCGGCCATTTTAAAAGTGGAAGAAGAAAAAAATAATCGACGTGGGTGTAACATATAAATCGCTGTATGAATATGGAGGAAACTAGAAAGGAGTATAAGGATAGAGTAAGGATTAATTGTATCTCAATAGAGACGAAAATGTTTTTTTTTTTTTTTTGGAAATGATAGAATATGGTGGTCGAGGCGTTTAGAGGACTTATGACCGGTCATTAGTTGGGTTAAGCGATCGCTTTCTGTTAAGAACATTCCCTATTCGCCCTTTTTACGAACACACCACGTCTGACAAATTTATATTAGTTTAAAAATATTAATTAAAAAAAGCATAAAAATTGGAGAAGTATTCTCCTGGCGTTGTCTAGCAAATGTAGCCTTTCACATTGCATTGAAGATTTTCTGCTTAATGCTTACACCTATTCTTAATAGATGTTGCTAGTGTAGATTGAACTAGTAACATGTGACGTGTGGTGCAACTTTGTTGCCTATATACAACTTCCAAAAATTTGTCAGACGTGGTGTTTACATCTTCGTCTCTATTGAGATACAATTAATCCTTAAAAATGATTAACCCGCAATGGGTAAAATTCAGTATTTGTCTATAAATATTGGTAACATTCAAGGATAGAGTAGTATGGCGGTCCATTCCTTCTGCCTTCTGCCTACCCTTTCAGGGACCCAGCGTGATAGTTAGTTTGTTTACTGATTTAATTAGATAAATTTTCGCTGGGTAATACGCTTATTACGAAACACCGTGTGCTAACTAACTGATCTTAATTTTTGGTGTATTTTTAAGTAAGAATATTTTCAAGGAAGCAAGTTAATTCATTAAAGTTTATGTTTGAACTTTTGGTCCTCACTGAAATCTTAAGACACTCCACTTCCTACCGACTTCTGGCGAAATGAAAATATCTTAGTTTCTCGTTGAAAAAATAATTTACATAACCATTGAGCAAGATAAACTTTTAAAAGAGTTCTCTTTGAATTTAAGAGGTAATAAGGAAGCGACGGATAATGGACGATGTTATTATTGTATCAAAACAGAGATTAAAACATTTGCAATTGAGTACCTAACTAAACCTTGGAAATTCTTTCTTGATTCATTTAATACGCTCTTGATGAATAAAAAATAATCTTATGTTTCTTTTTTGTATAAGTACTTTGTATAGAACACACACTTTATTTAAAAAAATAAAATTAAAAAAACAAACATGTTTCGGACACACAAGCCATTCATAAATATTACATAAATTTAACATCATGTCCAATATTTGATTTATTTCCTTTGTTGTAAGACAGATATCAGATCTAAGCTGAAATCCCGACTTTTTCATATTTCGTACCCAATTCAAAACCTACATATTTTGTTCTATTATACTTTCTAATCGATCGCGAATATCAATCAGATGCAGCGTTCACATTTAGATTAGCTCTTAATGCGCCCTTGAGGTGATTACATCACAAAAACGGCGCTTTAAAAGTTAGCATGTTATTATTATTATTATTATTATTATTATTATTATTATTATTATTATTATAATACCTGGAGCCCAAAAAGTTGTTTAAATTATTATTTTAAATTTATTCACAATATTTGTTGTAATAAAAGCACAAAAACACAGTATTTTTAATTTCTGTCAAAACTGACCACATTCGTGAATTTTTTTAAATATTGGTAATATTTATATTATTATATTTCACTGATGAAGGGCTTGTGTGTCCGAAACGTGTTTGATTTTAATTTTTTTTTTCATCTAGTGTGTGTTGTATAGGAAGTATATAAAAAAAAACATTAAATATTCACAACACAAAGTTATGACGAATATAGAATAAATAAAATAATCTATATGATCTTAGAAATTCTGTATTACCCTTTGTATACAAACGATTCACAGATGTATTTATTCGGAAGGGAATTAAATTTGACATTTTTAAGATGATTTAACGAATTCAAATAACAGTTACTTTGAACAATGATGTAAAACTCCATATTAAATAATTGATGAAAATGGAAACGCCTGTTTTATAAAAGTTTTATTATAAAACTAACTAAGTAACACACCATATCCTCGAATGGGTAGGTCGAAAAAAATCCCCACTGTTCTTTCCTGACAAATCTTTCGCTTCCTCAACATTAATACATCATGTCATGCACGTACGTCGATTTCTCCGACTCATCGCGTGACCGAAATTTAATATATGATTGATTTTATAGATCCGCGTTATCCTCGGTTTTCCTTTATATCTAGTTCCGTTTTCGTCGTTTACATATACTTTCTGAACCATTATTTCTTCATTCATTCTTTCCATGTATCCAAACCATCTTATTTTCATTATATTTTATGGGAAATGACATGTTTTTCCTTGCCATGACGATACGTGTCATTTTCTTAAAATATAATAAAACCGATAGCAGACAATTTTATTCGTATTAATTCAAAGAGAATGATTTTTAAGAAATATTCTATCTTCACAACACTTTTTTGTACTTTCTTTAAAACATGTTTCGAGCCAAATATTCACTTACTCAGTAGATATGAGGTCCCTAAGGCGTATATGTTATAAAATGATATATGACAGAATTTCAAATGCTGATATAGGGATAAAATGTAGAGCGGAAGAAAGTATTATGAACAAAATTATGAAAGGATCACTGCATTGGTTCTGAAATATGGAGCGCATGGATGAATAAATAATAATTTCAACAAAGTTTAAATATTAAAATAAAAATTATTTATTATTTTAAAATAAAAATTAGTATTGAAAAATGACTTGTTTTATCGAACCAATCAAACAGAAATATAAAAATTAATGTATCGTAAAGAGATATGTGCAGATGACAGCACGTATGTATTCAATAAAAAAAATAACGTATGTATATTTCACAACATTTTTAAGAACCTTCTAAAAGATTTCTTCTTCTTCTTCTTCCTCAGCCATCTCTCCACTGCTGGATATAGGCCTCATCCATTTTCTTCCATTCCACTCTATCTTGGGCTTTTCTTTGCCACATTTTATCTGCGACAGGGATAATGTCGTCGCCCCATCTTTTTTGGGGTCGGCCCACTCCTCTTTTTCTATCCCATGGTCTCTATTTGAGGACTCTGTGTGTCCATCGCTCTGTTCCCTGTCTGGTGACATGGCCTGCCCACTGCGATTTCTGCTTAGCGACAAGGTCTATTATGTCTATGACTTTTGTTCATTAAGGACTGATGAAAGATTTATCAGTACATAATCGATTTATTTTTCCAACCCTTCTGTATAGAAACGTGCTGTAGAAATGAAATCAAAGAAACGATTGTACGAGAAATTAATATACGATAGAATACCGAAAGACGAAATAAGGAAGAAATGTAAGGCAGATGATTGCATTATAAAATTTTAAATAAGGATCCCTGAAATGGTTTGGACACATGAATCGAATGGACGAGAGAAGAATGTTTATAATGTTGTATACAAGCAGTGTGAGCATGATCAAATCAATCAAATACTAAAAGGCGGCCACATACGAAGTCGTAAAAATCGACGAGCGGGCATGTCACGATGGATGAATGTAGAGGAATCTCGAAAGTTATGTCAGGACAGAGCAGTGTGGTTGTCCATCCTCTCTACCTACCCCTCCGAGGAAACAGATATTTGGTGAGGTTAGGTTAATTAGTTAGTCTAAAAGCTTTCGAAATGTGGATGCACGAAATAATGCTTAAACTATTTCGAACGGACTTAGCAAGCAAGTCTGGAGTAGTTGTATAATTATTTTAACCAATCCCGGAACATAAGCAAACCTGCTTATATTCTGTGTTGTTTCAAGTACCAAACTCTAACGAATAACAACAAAGACAGGGGTAATGGATCTCGCGGAAAGCCCGCCATGCATTTCCTGGTCCATGCCGCAGGAGTCTAGTGGGGAATGCGGTGGGCTGTTCCACTTCGCATCCTCCCATACACCCCTCAATTAATGCGATGTTTTTGGGTAATTCACGTGCGCTATGAAATATCATGACTCAATGATTGACAAGTAAAAAAACTAACTAACTAACCATCATGGATGCACAGCAGGATGAATCGCCAAATTGTTCTATCCTAACACAACTCTCGCGCCTCTTCTACATTCTCACGTCTTGAATGTAGAAGATGCGCGCGCTCGTCGATTGTTCCTACTTCGAACATGGACGCCTTTCTATAATTAAATAATTTGGTCATGCCATGTCTTCCTTCCTTCTTCGACTACTTTTTCTATTCACACTACTTGTACAAATATTTTTAACCATTCTTTCCTAATACATTCATTCAAATGTCCAAACCATTTTAGTGACCCTTTATTTAATTTATTTATCACGCATTCATCCGCCTTACATCTTCTTATTCTTCTTCGTAGCCTCCAGTGTTCTTCCCCTCCAACTCCTCCTGTCCTCCGCTTCGACCCTCCAATCTGATACTCGTAACAATTTCGCCCCATCTCTCCCAACTTCATTCACCCATCGCAGCCTTGGTCGTCCAATTGGTCTTCTACCACCTGGGTGCTACTCCAGCAATCTTTTTGGGGTTCGCGATGACGGCATCCTGAACGGAACGTGACCGGTCCACCTCAGTCTATTCAGTCTGACCCGTGTGGAGAGACTGGGAGCTTTGTAAATGTAGTACAGCTCGTCATTATGTCGCGTTCTCCAGCCTTCACCGTCATTCACAGGTCCCAGAATTCTGCGCAGCACCCTTCTCTTAAAGGTTATATTCCTTTCATAATAAATTAATTTAATTTAATTAACATAACATTCAGGTTCTGTTAAAAATGAAACACGTCTGTGTTAAGTGAAGTAATGTATAATATTGCAATACAAAGTGTTATTATATCACGTCACTAAGATGGTTTAGACATATGGAACCTATGGATATAGAAGGAATGGTGAAAAATATATATACATGTAGTGTGAATAGAAAAAAGTAGTCGAGGAAGGCCACGAAAAACATGGCATGACCAAATTAATCAATTACTGAAAGGTGTCCATATTCGAAGTAGAAACAATCGACGATGTGTGAATGTAGAAGATGCGTGAGAGTTGTGTCATGACATAGCAGTACTTGTCCATCCTCTCTGCCTACCTTCACAACACTTTTTGTGACCCGACTTTTTATTTTATTTACACATTTTAACATCGAAAATGGTTGGGTCACAACCGAAACATGTCTATAAAAAGCGTAATGAAGTGTAATTAAAATACGAAGTGTAACTATACTTATTCAAATATGAATCTAATGAAGGCGAATATAGTGGAAACTCTGATGGAATTTGGGGCCTGGTCCAAAACTCAGCTTTCAATACACAGGTTGTAAAGAGAAAAACCATTTCATTATTCTTCAGCCAGCTTCAAACTTCACAATCATATATTGGGAGTCTTGAAGATGATAAAGTGTGACTTTTTTTGAAGATGGAGACTGCAACGTCTCCGAAACGAGTTACATGGATTTTCCCAAGATCCCAAAAAACATATTACATATATTTAGGGCATCACTAGAACATCATTTTATACATATATAATCATATTTCGCGATAAGTAAGACCGTACAGTCTCAAAGTTTCCCGAACTCGCGCCGTGCGAGTATAACCATCACGCTCCCTGGGAAGATTAATGACGTGTCTGTAGCGGGGGGCTCCGTCAACGCATCACGCGAGGAGCTTTCAGATAAAGCTTTTACGTCAAAGCCCGTGCTAAGATGGCATTCATTAAGCTCCGTGCAATATTTATTTGCAAAGTTTTGCAAAAGTGCTGTAATTCAAATAAACATAATTTAGACGAAACTGTTTTCGGAAAGAAATCAATCGCTTCTTTAATATTATTAAATGAAACTTTGCTTTTTGAATAACTGCGTCCAATTTTGTATTTATTTCGACAGCAACGCGACTGATGGAAGTAGTTCTATATTATTTCATAATTATCCTTTTATTTCATTATTATTTATAATAACTAGGCGCCTCCAAGTATACTTTTGCCTCACTTGAACGAGTTACCCCAGTTGAGAGGTATTTAAACCATGTTGTTTATAAATGATTTATCTTTTTCTTCTTCGCGTGCCATATCAGGTCCCCCTGACGTTGGCAAAGGCTTCTCTATCTCGTGCAACCCGAAAAAACTCCCCCACATATCTCATCCCGGTCCAGTCTCTTATGTTGCACAACCAAGACGTTTGCTTCTACCAGGACCACGCTGCCCCTCAATTTTTCCCATCAGTATTAGTTGGAGCAAACTGTATTTATCTCCCCGTAGAATGTGACCCAGAAATGAAATCTTACGGATCTGAACGTCCTTTAGCAGTTGTCTACTACAATTGGCTCTCCTCAAAACTTCCAAAATCCTGTCCGCGGTATGCGAAGCATTCTCCTGTGCAACCACATCTCGAATGCTTCCAACAGGTTCATAGTGTGCATTTTCAGGGTCCAAGTCTCCGAGTCATAGAGTAAAACAGACCAGACATAGCACTTCAACATTCTCTGCCTTAGATGAATGATTAATAAATAAATTAAATAATCTTCATTATTTAATTTATTTATTGAATTTGTTTATTCTGATTTTGAAAATTTGGTTTGGTTCATGTGGTGCTCCTGTAAAATTTGGAGATATTTCGTGTATAAGTGAATTGTTTTGGTCAATTTAATTGTTGACGCACTTTATAATAGTTAATTGTGACACATAAAACGTTTGTACTGTTTTGCTGTTAAAATTATATTAGTTTTTTCGTTTTTATAAAGAATTTTGACAGGTGTCAAAATAAATTTTTCATTTGTTCCAATGACAATTTGACTAATTTCTTCAATATTATTTTTAAGTTCTTGCTGTTAAAATACCTAATTACAGCAAATTTAAAAAAAACGGTGAATACGTGTAACATAAATTGAATAAACACAA
Organism: Lepidostoma basale; assembly: GCA_022606425.2. Lineage (NCBI taxonomy): Eukaryota > Metazoa > Arthropoda > Insecta > Trichoptera > Lepidostomatidae > Lepidostoma > Lepidostoma basale. Next base: position 1,881,318 of record JAHDVF020000363.1, on the reverse strand, counting down.
AAGTCCGGATCGTCCATGTCGACATGTGCAACATCGAAAAAAACATAATGTGTTATTACATTATGTGCTAAATTAAAAAACGGTGGATACGTGGAACATAAATTAAATAGACAATATGTGCACCATCTAAAAAGAACATTTTGTGTTAAATTATTTTTATTTTGTTATTTTATTTTATATCATTGTATTTTATATTATTTATTTTAGATTTATTTTGTGGGTGTTGCACGATCAAAGTGTGCGCGGGAGATGCCTATTGGTGGCGATGAGGTTCGCAACCCATCACACCGCGTCTCCCGCGGAGCGAAAAGAGAAGGATGGAGTGCCGCATCAGTAAAAGTGTGACAGTTCATTCTTTCTGCCTACCCTTTCAGGGAGATGGCGTGATGGTTAGTTAGTTAGTTAGTTTGAATAATCTTACATCAAAAGATTTAAGCAAAACCTTAGATAAACTTTGTTATTAAATTTATAATACATCGTACAAATAAAAATTCACATAAATTTATGTTAGTTATTGAAATTTCCTGTAAAAATGCATCAATATTTAAGTTAATAACAATACATATTCAGTTGTGTTTTTCTCATTCATCTTTAAGTCATCTTAAACGTAGTTGGCAGCATTTTAACTAAAGCGCTTGACCCGGACATTGAAATGAAATGCAGAATTGATGTTGCACGAGGTGCATTTAATAAAATGAGAATATTCTTTTGCAACGAAAATCTTAACTTAAAACTCCGCCAAAGGATGATTAAATGTTATATGGCTGCGAAACCTGGATTCTGAAAGTGAATGTAATGAACCGGTTGGAAGCGTTCGAGATGTGGATATACCGCAGAATTTTCCGTATACCGTGGACCGATAAAGTCAGTAACGCAGACGTACTGCAGAGAGCCAGAGCCAATAGATAGCTGTTGTCACGTGTAAAAATTAGAAAGATCTCATATTTTGGTAATGTGTTAAGGCGAGAAAAATACCAATACCTTCGAATGATATTAATAGGTAAAGTGAAGGGACGTCGGAGAGTTGGTCAGTTGTCCTGGCTGCAGAACATCAAAGAGTGAACAGGAATAACAAGAGTTCAGAACCTGTTACAAGTGGCGCAGGATAGATATGCCTTTGCTGTAGTGATCGCCAACGTTGGGGTGACCTGACACGGCACCGAAAGAAGAAGAAGAAACGTCGTTCAAAAGATGATGAGCTGTCGAAACCCGTTTGAAACCATTAGATACATTAGTTTTTAAACTTTTGTTTAAAAAAACTAACATGGATTTGATAATTAAACGCGCCCAATCTAGTTGCCTGCGCTATGTGGTTATAATTCATTTTTAATTTTTGTAATTTATAAAAAAATAGTACTTTGTATAAAAACCACTTTAGTCTGAGTAAGTAGCGCCAACCGGTTTCACTGTGAAACGAGCTTCCCCTTAGGGCTTTACACAAACTGACTCTCATAATAAAGGGGGGGTTTATATACGTAGTATTAATAAAGTATTCAATTAAAATTTTAAATGTGTCAAACCACCGAGAATGTAATTCATCTTTATATCTTTATTCTTTGGTTCTGTTTATTTTCATAATATTTTTAGCACTCTACGATATATCCACATTTCAAAGGCCATTTGTCAAGGTCCGAGTTTCTATACCGAAGAACAAGACAGGTTGCACGTAACAACGGTCTCTGTTGCATTTCACTAGATTCACTGAAAAAGCTATCTACTTCGGACCACGGTCCCATCCACCAATTATAATTGATTTAAGATATTTTAATTATCAAATAACGTACAATTAGGCTTTTAAAATCGATTTGTAGCTTTTTGAACACTCCATACGCAGCATTAAGGATACATCGATATTTATAAGTTTTAAATAGCTGTCAGTTGCATGTTAGAAGCCGCTTACAATGACTATTCATACACGTATGCCAATTATAACTTCGTTATAGTTGTCAAAATAATTTCCAAACTAATTTTCCAAATCAATGCATCTATGACGAGCGTGATTCATTTATGGTGTTTAAACTGGTAAATTTGATTTTCAAATAATGTATTCAACGTTATTGATAATAGACAATGATAACTTAATATCTAACTATCACGCTGTCTCGCTAAAGGAGTAGGCAGAAAAAAATGGACAGACATACTGTTATTTCCTGATATATTTCTCTCACTTAAACAACATACATCTTCACGTAGCTTAATATTTGATCAAGTTGAATGTGCCACGTGTTCATTTGTCTTTCTTTATTTCTTGTTCCTTTACTTCCTTAAAATACATATGTTCTCTACCATTCTTACTCAGTTCATTCTTTCAACGTGTTTAAACTATCTTAACGACACTTATTTTTTTTTGTTCATATCACCTTCAATCGCAATGCTTTCACTTTTTATATTTGCATTTGACGCTCTCTATCTCTTCTTTCTTTTTAGCATTTTCAACTTTAAATGAGGCGGAACTCCTCATTCAATTTCTCCAGGTTTCCATTTCATTTATTTCATTACTTTGAATAAAAATCACAAACATTACACGCATATAATTCCAGATCGTTTGCAATTACATTATAAGAATTTATAAGAGAAGCATAAAAATATATTAAGATTAAAGAAGCAGAAAGGATCATAACATTGATATTGCATCCCTGAGGCAACTCGCACTATCACGAAATATATCGATATCCGAGGCGACCCGATTAAGCAATAAGATTTCCCTACCCACAGGCATAACCATTGGCAGATTGGTTCTGCAGCGCGGCAAATAAAACAATCTGTGTTGTCTTTGACGAAGGTAATTATCAGGGACAAATAGACCTACATCACTCTGGACATCCGATATGGACGCCAATCAGCTGAACGAAGTGAACTCCCAAGTGGATATTCCTCCTTCTCTCCAATGATTGGTAGCTTAGCATACCTAGCAAGAATTCAGTTGGAAAGAGCCACGGGTAATAACCGCGCTCCCTGAGGTAAAGAAAGCGCAGAATTTTTTTCTGTACTCGCTCCACCATCAGAGAATATCGGATCCCAGGCGGGGACCAAATAATGGAACTATATTCCAGCCAACTTCTTACCAGGGAATTATACAGCACCCGAAGTACCTGAGTGTTCGAAAATATCTTGGCATTCCTAAAAACAAATCCAACCATTTTATTGGAACTATTACATAGAGCAACTATGTGAAGATTGAACGATAATATTACATATTCGATAACAATTACAAAGAGAAACTATGTGAAGATTGGGGATACTCTGTCTTGACACTCTATCATTTATACAGTTTTACAATATATGTGTCAAATATATCTCACTTTTACTGCATTGATTATTTTTGAATCCTTACATTCATTAAACGGTAAAAGTTTCTAACTAACTATGCAGTTTATTTCTGTATGATATATAGAACGAAAGTACATACTTAGTTTCAATAAATATAGTTACACTTTGCATTACAACACTTTTTATTTTCACTGAACTCAGACATATTTCGGTTACAAGTAACCTTTATCAATGTATACAATATTAAAATTTTTAATTTGAGTTAAAATTGTTAACATTGATAAAGGTTACTTGTAATCGAAACATGTCTGAGTTCAGTAAAAATAAAAAGTGTTCTAATACAAAGTGTAACTATATTTATTCAAATATGAATCCACAACACAAAGTGAAGGCGAATATAGAAGACATGCTTAGTTTTTTTTTTAATATGGACTTAGTGACTATTTAACTTCAACCATTCAAGTAGTAAAAATACATTATCCTGTTATAGCAGCCAGACAGTCACAGATACAAAATTTAGGGGCTAACCGCTTATCCAGTAATACACTCGCGGCCCATTTGCTTTGATACTTCGTCTCTCTAATTATAGAAATAGAGATATTCTAACCGAAAAAATGGGATAGTTTCCAGATACAAGAGATAAAATAAACAAATGCTTCATCACTTTGAACTGACCAAACTTCTCAACTCTAAGTACCTCAAACGATAGACCGAGGTCGCCTAGATTTAGGACACGTAAAATCTGTTATTGTATGTCTTAAGAAGTTAAAATTTACGAATGCTGGTAAAGAAACTAATCTTTGATCATAATATTTTATGTTAATTTATTATAGTTGTATGTTTATAAATTTATGTATATACTCGTACATATTATTAAATAAAATGTATTTATTGTATAATTTTCGTTCTCTAGACGTTTTGATTAATTTTATCTTAACGACAGGTACATCGTTTTGCTGTGACATTATCAACTTTTTTGAATGAATACAAATGAAAAGGCATGTCTTGCCTTTCTAGGGCATTATCAAATGTATAGAATTCACAGAAACATTTCAATATTTCATACCCTTGTAAAGGCAAAACATGTCATTCCCATAAACTGCAATAAAACTTCTAGAAACCAGAAGTTTTGAATCGTATTAATTATTTAATATTGAGTTTTACGTCATTGTTCATGAAAAAAATTTTTTTTTTAAAGAATGGTTATTTTATGGAAGTGATGTGTTTTTGTTTAATAGAGACGAAACTTAGTTTTAAAATATTACACACCCTTTTGAAATAAATGAGTTTTCTTCAATTTTATTCATGATTTATCGATTATTCTTTTCTACGAAATGGAAAAAGAAGGATAAATGCAGTAGAAATGAGATCTCTAAGATGAATGTGCAATAAATCTGTATATGATAAAGTGTCAAATGCAAGTATAAAAAGTGAATGCGGTGCGAATGAAAGTGTTACCAAAAAAATAATGAAAAGGCCGTAAAGACGGTTTGGACACATGGAAAGAATGAGTGAAGACAGAATGGTGAAGAAGGTATACGAGTATGTGAACGACGTGAACGGAGCTAGAAATAGAGGAAGCTCGGCCTTCATGGCACAAGCGAGAGAAATATGTCAGGAAATAAATGTGTGGCAGTCCATTATTTCTGTCTACCCCTTCGGAGAGACAGCGTGATTGTTAGTTAATTTGTTAGTTTTTTCTTGTTGCACCTTACACTCTGCATTCCCATTTATATATTACGGTTTACTAACCATCGCTTGTGGCGCAAGTTTTTTCTTGTAATTAACAATAATTGTTCAACAATTTTTGTTATCGAACCAGGAGATGAGGCCTTGTTTTTTAGGAGAATTTATCATATTATAATATTTACTTGAATAAAGTTACATTTTAATACAACAAGTCGGTATCCTAAAAACATAAATAATTTTCATCTCATCTTTAATCAATTGTTACTTTTCTGTTTTTTTTCCTTGTTCTTAAATACAAGATGCTTTATTATTGGAATGGTATATTTTCATGAAAACCATACTGAAAGCTGCAACTTAAAATATATTTTTTTAACAAAAACAACATTTTTCAAATTTTATTTCCAAAAACAACATATTTATTTATTCAGGAAATTGAAAATAACTTTGTTTAATCCACAAAATGTTTTAAAAAACACGACATATTTCGGAGGATACCTCCATCTTCAGGTGCAAAAATTAAATAAAAACTAAACGAAGAAAGACTAATACAAAAACGCATTTAAAATTCGATACCATTATTTAAATTTAAAAATTAACCTTGGCTTTTTGTTATAAATGCTAATAATTATGTTTTATCAGTAAGAACTAATAAATATTATTAAATAATAGTAATACATAATGATAATATAAAAAAATGTATTTTAGAAAAACATACATTTGAAAAAACATAATTTATATACAAATCACTAAATGATTAATTTGCATTTGATTGGGAATGGGAGCTTGGGAGAGTCAATTTAGACAAAGTATTTAAGGAGAAAAGAGTAAAAGGAGGAATCTGATTATTAATTATGTTTTACCCCATTTCACCGGCTTGAGGATTTCTAAATTTTCAAATTTGTTTAATTTATTACTATTGTTAACTGTGCGTACAAATATGTTGTCGTTTTTATCGAAACTATGGTCAAATTCAATACAATGGATACCCATCTCAGAAAAAAAATAGTGTTTTTGGTGAAAGCTTGTTTGTGTTCGTTGATACGTGTTTTAAATGTTCGTCCTGTTTTGCCTATGTGAAAAGCATCACAATCTTTATATTTAATTTTATATACACCACTTTTTTGCCAAATACCTGTTTTTTGTTTAGAATTTAAAATGAGTTGGCCAACGTTGTTTTGTGTGTAAAATACTGGTTTGATGTGACAAGGAAGTGATAGTTTTGATTTTTCAATTTCCTAAGTATATTACTATGGAATTTCACAAGGTTAATGCTTTTGCGTTAAATAAGTTATTAAATTATTAGTTATTATAAAAAAAAATATTACGTCGGTTGTTACAGAGAAAAGGCACTTTATCCGTTCGCGATCAATAATATAGCTGGCTCTTAAAAATGTCGTGACCTCTGAACCGGCAGGGAAGAGTTACAAGGCGACCACAAAGGACGGAAGAAATGCAATTTTCTAGTCGTGATTCGATCGGAGATCATTTATATCGGGCCGCGACGTAATAGAAGCCCCGCTGGGATTGTGGGGTGACGTAAAGCTAAGCGAAGCGATCGCGAAGTTTGAAAGCTCCAGAATCACGCTGACGGACGTCGCTACGCCGACGCCTTGCAAAATTAAGCTTTTGTAAAAAACTTTTTTTTTTCAATCAATAAATTATTTTCACTGATAAAAATTAAACCAATTTCGGATACACGCTTTATAATAAAGTAAAATCGAATGCAGAAACTCAATAATTAAGTTAATATATCTAGCATCGCTTTCAGTCGTTTGATAAGGATACTGTAGAAATAAATGCTTTAACAATTATGAAGGAATATTTTAGATTTATTATATAAAAAAGATGGGCGTGTGGAGAAGAATATTGAAAGAAGGGTCGGGGCAGGCAACAAAGTGAATGGTGCACTTAAAGTTGTCATCGCAAACAATAAACTTATTCAAAAATGCTGAAATGGTGTTCTTGTACCGACCCTTATGTATGAAAGCGAAGCATAGGACTGGCAGAGAAGGAGAATAAATGCATTAGAAAGGAGATCTCTTAGACGAATGTGTTGATACTCTGTGTAAGATATAGTGTCGAATGAAAATAAAAAAAATGATTGCGGTGCGAATGATAAGGAAAGGATCATTGAGATGGTTTGGATACATTAAAAAAATAAATGAAGAAAGAATGATAAAATAGTATACGTTGACGATGTTAACTAAAAATAGAGGAATACCGAGGAAAACGTGGCACGATCTAATAAATCAAATTTTGAATATCGGCCAAGTGAGGAGTCACAGAAATCGACGCGTGTGTATTACACGATATATGAATGTTGAGGATCCTTTCAGTTAATCATTAAGCGTTACACAAAAGGAATACAAATTAAAAGTTAGCAGTCCATTTTTTACTTACACCCTTGAGAAACGGACAGATTTTTATAATAACAATAATAATAATAATAAGGCTAATTTGTATAGCGTCGTTTTCATGAGTAACTCATCTCAAGGGCGCTTTACTGAATTTTGTTTATTGGATATCGAGGAAGACCAAGGAAAACATGGCATTACCAAATTAATCAAATTATAAAGGTCGGCCATGTATGAATCGACGTGCTTGTATGAATGTAGAGGAAGCTAGAGAGATATGCCGGGATAGAATAATGTGACGGTCCACTCTATATGCCTACCCTTCGTGGTAACCAGCGGGCAAACCAAAAAAACATGGCATGACCAAATCAATCAAATTTTGAAGGTCGGACATGAAAGAAGTTGAAAGAACCAGAGTCCGTATATGACTCGCTATGTGAAAGAAGAAAGCAAGAGAGGTTTGTCAGGATAGAGTAGTGTGGCGGTCCATTCTGTCTACCTACTCTTTCGGTAAGATAGTTTATTGATGTTTTTTTTTTATATACCATATTAATTTGAAGACATCTTCAATTATTTGTACGCAGTTTTAGAAAATAATGTTTTATTATGTACAAAAATAATAAATATTAAGTTCTTATATTTGGATTGCACCTCATTCGTCGCTTTTACACCTTAGCTGATTCGCTTTGGCGAGGACAATCAAATGAAAGCTTTCTATACGTACCGGGATAGATAAAAAGCTTTTAGCGAAAAGTTATTCTCAGGGAAGAGGCGAAAACTTTTGAGCGTATAATGTAACCATTGTTCTTCACTAGTTTCATTACTGCGGGCAAAACTAAATAACTACGGATTCATTTCAGGCACACTTTCGGCACATTAAAAATGATTCTATCCTGCATCCGGCAGCGCCGTCTAGTTGACGGACTTTAGGGCTCCTATAACATTTTATTATTTATTTGTCTTTATTTTGCGGTAAAAGCAACCATGGATAATACAAAATATAGAGTCAAAATAGGAGGAGAGCTCACAGATGAATTCATGGTATCACAAGGTCTCAAAAAAGATTAAGGTTTAGCCCCGACACTTTTTAACCTGAGTTTGGAATATGCTTTAAGAAAAACTAACCACCTTAACACAAATCCCAACCCATACTTTCAAAGCAGCCAGATCTTAGGAAATGCAGATGACCTTAACATTGTAGGAAAATCCCTAGCAGCCGTACAATAAGTATTTGAGCCTTTAGAGACAGCAGCCAAGTAGGTGGCTTTAGAGATAAACGAAAAAAAATACAAAAATAATTAAACAAACCAGGAATGCAACCCATAACTCACGGCGAACTATGAAATTCAAGGATAGACACAACTTTAAGATGGTGGAGAACTTTACTTACTTTGACTCGTCTATAACAAAAGAAAACGAAGATCACAATGAAATCGAAAGAAGAATCACAATTGGCAACAAAACATTCTTCTCTCTACTACCAGCGCTCAAATCAAGAAACGTACACTGGAAAACCAAAATCATCCTGTATAAAACAATCATCCGAACAGTAGTGACCTATGGGTGTGAGGCGTGGACAATGACAGCGAAATTCGCAAAGCGACTGGATACTTTTGAGAGAAGGGTGCTGCCCAGAATTCTGGGACCTGTGAATGACGATGAAGGCTGGAGAGTGCGGCATAATGACGAGCTGTACCATATTTACAAAGCTCCCAGTCTCTCCACACAGGTCAGACTGAATAGTCTGAGATGGACCGGTCACGTGCAGGGGATGCCGTCTTCGCGAACCCCAAAAAGATTGCTGGAGTGGCACCCAGATGGTATAAGACCAATCGGACGACCAAGGCTGCGATGGGAGGATGAAGTTGGGAGAGATGGGGCGAAATTGTTACGAGTGTCAGATTGGAGGGTCGAAGCGGAGGACAGGAGTTGGACGCGAAAAATACTGGAGGCTAAGTCATTTCTGCTACTCTTAAGAGATGTTTGGTTCTGACAGTGTCTGCTCTTGCTTCGATTCCGTATGTCATTATGGGCCTGATGCATCTTTTATAAATTCTAACTTTGCTCTCCACTAGCATATGCTTATTGTCCCAGACAGTGTCCCTTAGACATCTAGAGATACCTGCAGCTTTCAGTCTTTTTTTTTCAGGGGAAAACCGTACGTCAGTATTTTTGTTAATTTATTATTTATTAATTAATATTTTCACCATATCTTTGTTAGATTAATATTTGTACTATATATAAAATATTTGCTCTTCCAAATGTAAAACTAATTTTGCTCAGGTCTGAATAACAATTACCTGCTTTTAGTGTACCTTAAGCAAAGCATTCTTTCCCGACCTTATATTGGCTCCGCATTTTGCATTCCACACTATGAATAACGCCTGTAATTAGGGTAGAAGTGTAATTATACAGAACAAATGGTGCATTGTGCATTACGGCATGCGAATGGACTGGAGATTTATTGAATTAGCCTGAAATAATGAACAGGTTCCCTGTTTTATCAGCTGCACAGGGGAATATCTGAACGCGAAAGTTCGTTACGGCTAAAAATGTTTTAAATTCGTTTCTCAAATGGATTAAATGTTTTACTTTTTGAAAAAATTTAAGTATTTTTATTTACTGTTTCTGGAACAATGATGTATGTATATCTCCATATTTAATAATTAATTCTTAAAAAACATAAAGTCACTGATATCATCCACCGGCTGGCGACTCTAAAATGGCAATGGGCAGGTCACTTAGCCAGGACCTCAGATGAAAAATGGACAAGATGACTGCTGACTTGGAGACCGTGGACGGCGAAGAGAAGTGAAGAATGATCTGAACAGACACGTCGGAATAACCTGGACGCAGTCTGCACAAGACAGAGTGACATGGAAGCAAATGGAGGAGGCCTTTGTCCAGGAGTGGACGGGAAAAGGCTGAGGAAGAAGAAGAAGAGAATATGATGATTTGGACACAGGAAGAGAATAAAAGAAGGAACACATAAACGACGGGTAAAGAAATTACATTTAAACGACGGCGACGTAAACTAAACTACAAGTAGAAGAAGACTGAGTAAAACGTAGCAGGATTGAATAAATCAAAATTTAAATGTCGGTCACGTGAGATGCATATAAATATTGAAGAAGTGAGAGACATATGTCATAATAAACAGTAAGGCGGTCCATTTTTTCTGCCCACCCCTTTGGGAACACGACGCGATGGCTAGTTAGTTTGTTATAATAATTTCGAAGTTGGAAAAATTGACGGACATGTGTATGATATGGTGATTGATAATTCCTACGGCATTACGGTTTATCACCAATTAGTTTTAGTGTTTAAACGAACTTGCGAAGCTGGAAAAACACCCGTGCTGTTCAGCTGATAAATGCTTGGCATGCACTTCTTACTGCAGCATGTAATCGGCAGCAATATATCAGCCCGAGACTCGAGACGCGTGGCTGTTTTTTTCTCAAGATTCATTAGTGAAATCCAGTTTAATGTGGGACGTAATGGGCCCGGAATGCGGAAATTAACTTCCAGCAGCTTTGGGCTACGGAAAACCTTTGTTAGGAGCCGTAAAAGGAAAGCTCTGAAGGTTGATTATTAAAATTTAAAGCCGTCTTGTTGGAACGTGTAATCCGCGCGATAATGTAACCAGCGCGTGACCGCCGGGAATAAGGCAGAGCTTTCTTGCGATGAGACAAAATATCGTATGTGAGTGTTAAAACACTTTTACATTTTTAATTCCCACATAATTTGCTCTTGTAAAGAAAATAGGAATAACAAGGAGAGGGCACGACATAGGAAATTGACTTCGGGATGAGATTTTCTATAAATTGGATGGCTATTGCATTTTTTTACTTTATCTATTGACAACTCTTAGGGGATACTATTATACAATCTTGCAAAATCAAGAAGTCAATTTCCATTTCAAAATCGTGCCCTCCCATTGTTATATAATCTAAAGATTCATTATTTCTCTAATAATGGTGTAAAACTCCATAATAAATAATTAATTGAAGTTTTACTATAATTTATGTGAATGAAATTTTTTCTTGAACAATGATGTAAAACTCCATATTAAATAATTACTACGAATGAAAACGGCAGTTTCCTAGAAGTTTTTTTTATATTTTATGGGACATTTGATAATGCCTTAGAAGCGCGAAACATGGCATTCCCATGAAATATTATAAAATTTCTATAAAACTGACGTTTTCATTCGTATTAACAATGAATAAGTTTGTTTATTTAACGATGAGTGACATTTGATAATACCTTAATTTTTAGATAAAATTAATTTCATTTTACGGTTTCGACAAGTTTCAACAGCTCGCTGCCATCTTCTGGTGTTCTTAGGGGTTATAAAAAAACAAACATAAAATCAAGTGGAATTAAACTTAATGTAAATTACAAATGATTTTAATTTTATTTTCATTTCAAAAATGACTCTCCAGTTTATTGTTTGGTTACAAAATTAATTAAAAATCTAATGAAATTACATAATTCTTCTCAGTTGAGTCGCCAAGTCATCAAAGGGTTCAAGAGTACGCTCACTTCTATAGCAGTTCCGACTTGGAAAATGCTTTGAAATGTTTATAAAATAATATTCGGCGTCCACATTTAACGGGCGAAGTTTTTTGTCCCCCCTAATGTCCCAAACTGTTCTTTTCTTGCTAATTTGGTAATGAATCCAACAACTTAAGGCCGACTACTCAAACTTTTAACGAAAAGCTCTAATTTTCAATGTATTTTAAAAGTTCACTGAAAGCGATACTTTGGGTCTCTTTGAGTTATAGATGTGAATATAAATATCTCAATATTTCATTATTAAAATAATTGAAATATATTGATGCTTAAGAAACATTTAAATTAATTAAATTTTTCCGAATTAACTAACTAACTAATCATCGCGCCACTTCCACGGCGGGTAGGAAAAGAGACTGTGTCACGAACGCAAGTCGATTTCTTCTCTCGTGGCCGACACTGAATATTTACACAAAACAAACCATCACGCCGTTTCCACGCAGGGATAGGCAGAGAGAATATACCGCCACACTACTCTATCCTGGCACACCTCTCTAGCTTCCTCCACATTCATACATCGAGTCATACACGCACGTCGATTCTTCCGGCTTCTGACATGACCAACTTTTAATATTTGATTAATTTGGTCATGCCATGTTTTCCTCGGTCTACCTCGACTCCTTACTCCATTTACATTGTTAACGTATACATTTTTAACCATTCTTTCTTCACCCATGCGCTCCATATGTCCGAACCAACGCAGCGTACCTTTCATAATTTTGTTCATAATACCTTCTTTCGCTCTACATTCCTTCCTAATATCAGCATTTGAGATTCTGTCGTACATCGTTCTACCACACATACGTCGTAGGGACCTCATCTCTATCCCCATTTATTCTGCTCTCATCTTTCTTCTGCCAGTTCCATGCTTCGCTTCCATACATAAGGGTTGGAACCAGAAATCCATTGTGAACGGCCATTTTCGCTTTCATTGATAAATTCTTGTTTCCAATAACTACTTTTAAAGCTCCATTCACTTTGTTACCCGCACCAACCCTTCTTTCAATATCACTGTCCGTTCGGCCATCCGCTGTGAACATGCTACCTAAATACATAAATTCCCTCACCTGTTCCAAGTTCTTTTCATTTACACTTATATTACAAAATGTTTTTTTTTGCCATGTTTTCCTACACTGTCCTTTTTGTTTAGTTCTGTATAGATCATACACATATACTTTATCGTGCTAAACGATATCGGAAAAACCGCTCAGATGTAAAATGATAATCGATAACACACTTATTGAGAAAGTCAGGCGATTGACTTACCCAGGAATAGAGATCGGTAGCTACAGTGACCTATATGACGAGGTGCGAGCACAAACCAACAAAGCGACAGCCGTGGTTGGCTGCATGCGCGAGACCATATGGAAGAACAAATACATGCTTACCGAAAGTAAAGTCAAGATATAAAAGGCATGCGTTCGCCCTATCATGACGTATGGAATAGAGTTCAAAGCCGATACCAATAGAACTAAGAACCTTCTTAGAGTAGCAGAAATGCGAACCCTACGCTCCATCGCAGGCAAAATCCTCAGAGATCGGATCAGAAATGAAACGATATGGTCTGTCTATGGTGTTGAGGACATAGTGAGATGGGGAAGAAGCAGAAGGCGCTTTTGGAGAGACCACGTGGACGCATGGAGAACACAAGAATTGCAAAAATTGTTAAAGATGAAGACCCAAGCAGCAAGAGATTACCAGGAAGGCCGCCAAAGAGATGGAGAGATGGCTGGACATCATCATCCTAGACAGCCAACCGTTACAAACAATTTATACGACCTAAACTAAGAGGAAGAAGAATATGACATATACTTTATTTACCATTCTTTATTAATTCATTTTTTCCACGTGTCAGAACCATCTTAATGGATAGATAATGCTTAGTTTAAAGTTTTTTTTTATGTTCATATGTAACGGACTCTAATAATGTATAAATGAACAATTTATCTTATAAAATGTCAGGTATAAACAATGATAGAATGAATGGTAAAACATCTTTTTCGATTGTTACAAGCTTGAATATTCTGCAAATTGATGTACTGCGGTGTTAGGATGATTGCATACACAGAGGCGCTCGTCAGTTAACATGCCGGTCATGAGAGGTAACTGAATAGTTAGCCCGTAGCAACTAGGTTTCCTGTTATTCCCGTATTCGGCTGCGGGAGGGTCATCACAATTTTTTAAAATTTGATTCAAAATGGGAGGTCTCTTATTATTGATACCCCAATATAACTAACTAACTAACTAACCATCACGCCGTCTCCCCGAAGGGGTAGGCAGAAAGAATGAACTGCCACACTTTTCTTTCCTGACATATTTCTCTCGCTTCCTCAACATTCATACATCGTGTCATGCACGCGCGTCGATTTCTCTGACTCCTCACATGGCCGACATTCAATATTTGATTTATCTGATCGTGCCACGTTTTCCTCGGTCTTCCTGTATTTCTGGTTCCATTTACATCATTAACATATATTTTTTTTACAATTCTTTCTTCATTCATTCTTTCAATATGTCCAAACCATCTTAATGATCCTTTCAATATTTATGACATAAACAGGTCTTTCAAATTTATATGTTGTTTCTTGAACACTGATGTAATGCTTTTAATATACGAGTATAATACAAATGATAACGTCTGTTTTATAGTAGCTTTCTTATATTTTATGTGAATGATACGTTTCGCCTTTCTAAGATATTTCAATATTTTTTCGTTCATTTATAAATAGTTATTTTTATCAATATAAAACGATGTTTTTTAAGTACTTCCACTTTTGTCTTTATTGAGCCAGGCAAAACCGGTCGCTGTCAAAATAAAGACAAAAGGGGAAGTAGTTTAAAAACATAGTTTTGTTTTATTTTTATTTAAAATGAACTTTAAAAAAAAATTATATAAAAAAAATATTATTTAATATTAGTAAAATCATTTGAATATCTTAAAATAATAACGCTGCGATTTGCGCTGCGAGTCATATCATTCACATAAAAAAATATAAAATAACTTCTAGAAAACAGATTTGTTTTAACTTGTTTTAACATTTATAGAGTAACAAAGTTATTTAGTATATGTAAAAATACGTACTAATGATCAAATACGATTTTCATGGCAGAGTGGTAACAGGTATGTCTGCCACACTGGTGGTCTCGGGTTCGATTTCTGGCGATAACAGGGTGATTCTCACACTGTCAACGGGCTGGTGTAGAATTCACGTCGCAATAAAATGGTGATAGATTATTTACCAGTAACATATGTCATGATAATTATTATATTAACTCAACACCAATCGTATACAGAAATAAGGTTCAAACGAAAAAAAGGACCATATGAGGCTTATTAATGTATATATTTTAAAAATTCTGATTTATGTTGATATATGATGGTTGGAGACTGTACAGTTCATCGTTAGATCGAATATTACAAATTTAATTTATTGTTACCGACCCTTACGTATGGAAGCAAAGCATGGAACTGGCAAAAATAGGATGAAAGTATAATAAATGCAGTGGGAATGGGATCTCTTAGACGAATGTGTGGATACTCTGTGTATGATAGAGTGTCGAATCAAAATATAAGAAGTGAATGCGGTGCTAATGATGGTGTCATGAACAAAATAATGAAAGGATCATTAAGATGGTTTGGACATATGGAAAGAATGAATGAAGAAAGAATGGTAAAATTACATTACATTACATTATGTGCTAAATTAAAAAACCGGTGGATTCGTGAAACATAAATTAAATAGTCAATATGTGCACCATCTAAAAAAAAACATTTTGTGTTAAATTATTTTTATTTTGTTATTTTATTTTATATAATTGTATTTTATATTATTTGTTTTAGATTTATTTTGTGGGTGTTGGACGATCGAAGTGTGCGCGAGAGATGCCTATTGGTGGCGATGAGGTTCGCAACCATCACACCGCGTCTCCCGCGGGGCGAAAAGAAAAGGATGGAGTGCCGCATCAGTAAAAGTGTGACAGTCCATTCTTTCTGCCTACCCTTTCGGGGAGACGGCGTGATGGTTAGTTAGTTAGTTCGAATGGTAAAAAAAATATATGTTAAATGTCAATGGAACTAGAAACAGAGGAAGACTGTGGAAAACGTGGCACGATCAAATAAATAAAATATTAAATTTCGGCCACGTGAGGAGTCAGAGAAATCGAAGCGCGTGCATGACACGATGTATGAATGTTGAGGAATCGAGAGAAATATGTCAGGAAAGAAAAGTGTGGCAGTCCATTATTTCTGCATACCCCTTCGGGGAGACGGTGTGATGGTAAGTTTGATAGTTAGTTTAATTTATCGTGAATATAAATTTTGCTGGCCCTGCTCCGAGACATCGGGGAGTCAGTAAGCCTTACTTATTACGCTGCAAGTTGTATGAATGCACGTGAGGAGCGCTCACGTCTTGCACGGTGTCCTTTCATCTCTTCCCGTTGCAGCGCCGCGACACTCCCGCCCCAACAAGCGTCGCGGCGCTGAATTGTGACAAACTATTATCATCTCCCACCGAATAGGACGAGCATGATTCTCGTCACGAATGTACAACTGAATTCTGCTGCAGAATCGTCACGTAATAATTCTACGTATTAACGAACATTAGATGCATTACGTCATATAAGTTGGCGTGAAACAGACTTCCTGTTAGTATTAAGATAGTGACGTTAAATTTGAAAGAAAACTAAAGGCTGCACTCTTCGGTCAGTCCTTTACTAGTGCGCTCTTGGGGTAATTGATTTTACTAAACGGCGCACGTACGAGTATACGAAAAATCAACATAAATAATCCCGTTTCTCCGAAGGGGTAAGCAAAGAGGATGGACCACCACAATAATCTATCCTGACATAAGTCTCTAGCTTCCTCCATATTCATACAGCGAGTGATACACGCACGTCGATTCTTCCGACTTCTAACATGGGCGACTTGTAAAATTTGATTAATCTGGTCATGCCAAGTTTTGAATCAAATCAGTTTATTTCATCGAAAGATATTACAACATTAAGGTTTTTGACATATTGAGAATAAGTTTAATAATTTATATATAGTATACTACCAGAAACACATGTTATATGGTCCGTTATTAGAAAGACAAGATACTCTCCAAAATCAATAGTATTTGCCTTTTGAACGTACTTTCACTAATATGAAAGACGTCGATCACCGATAAGACCGCGTTTAGCAGGTTAATTGCTCTTCCCACCGATGTCACCAGAGGCAGGTTAGTTCTGGCGGCTGGTAGGTAAAACAATCTATCCACCCTCCAGCACGGCCGAGTTCTCGAAATATTCCCTGAGTAATCTAAAGAAAAGGGTTACGAGATGCCCAATTTTTCAAAGCTCCAGAGAGAAGTTTTCCTCGGTCTTCGACGACTCCGTTCTCCATTCACACCTTTGATGCATGCCTTCTTATCCATGCGTTCCATATGTCAAAACCATCGCAGTGATCCTTTCCTATTTTGTACATAATACATAATTTCTTCCACCCTACATTCCTTTCTAATAAACATTTACAATTCTGTCGTACCTACATCGTTTTATCACGCATACGTCTTACGAATCTCAATTCTACCGCACTTATTCTGCTCTCATCCTTCTTCTGCCCGTTCCATGCTTCACTTCCATACATCAGGATCGGTACTAAAATTCCATTGTGAACGGCCATATTTGCTTTTTATTAATATTTTTTGTTTTCAATAACACAATTTTTTAAGCTCTATTCACTTTGTTACCCGCACAAACATTTTTTCGACGAAACTATCCATTCGGCCATCCGCTGTGAACATGCTTCCTAAATAGACAAACTAAATATTAGTATTTTTTTATATATTTGTAAGATACCCAGTTTATTACGTTATATTAATATATATATCATATAAGAATAGATGAACAGTTAAAAATAGACGTACATACATGACACGAATGTTGAGGAAGCGAGAGAAGTATGTCAGGAAAAATAATATGGCGGCTCATTCATAATGTCTACCCTTTCGGGGAGACGGCATGATGGTTAGTAAGTTAGTCAGTTAGTCAGCTACATATCCGTACATCTCAGAAACGTATTTTTTACCGCATCAATTCCTCTTAAAACTGCTAGGTATATTTGAGAACTCCTATCTTTCGGCCTAAACCTTCGGAGAGACGGCGTGATGGTTAGTTTACAAAATTAATAGGAAAAATATTTTACATTCTTATAATTCCATAAAAAAATTCAAACATCATGACATCAATAGGATTTAATAATTAGTTGTGCTGTATAGTACAAGTAAACTGACTATTTATATATATTTAAAATTCATTACATTCATGTATATCTACGAATACACGTATTACTCGAAAAGTAACAAATCGCAAATCAATATGTCGAACGAACATAAATCCTTAAAGGTCTGCAATAGTACAAAATATTATAATTCACCCCCTTGAGGTCCTGAAGGCCCCATCATAACTTAATGTAAGGGATATCCTGAGCCAGCACACCCTGCCCACATAACCGTTATCCCCAGGTAGTGAAATTACTGAATCTGTCAAGAAATATCCTCCTTGCAATAATTAATGGGGATGAAGGGAGTGGGGGATGATAATGCCGAAAGCTCCGGAGAATAGGGCATTATTGAATGATATTGTTTTTCTCATTTTTGAGCTTCCGTTATTTTTTTACCAGTAGAATAAATATTGAAATAAAATAATTTTACTAGAGGTGGTAAAAAATACAAATAAACAATTTGATGTTATAATTTATATATGAATCAATAGCAAATATAATATTCAGTGCAAATAATTAATTGTGGATAATTAGAATCGGAAATATAAAAAAGTGAACGCAATGCAAATGAAAGTGTAATAAACAAATTATAAATAGATCATTAAGATGGTTTAAAAAAACATGATGGAATGAATGAAAAAATAACGGTAAAGTGTGTTTGTTAACGATATAAACGAAACACGATATACAGAAAAACCGAGGGAAACGTGCTATGATCGAATTAATCAAATAATAAATCTCGGCCACATCTGTGCATGACACGATCAATGACTGTTGAGGAAGCGAGAGAAATATGTCGGGAAAGCACAGTATGGCGGTCCATTCTTTCTACCCACCTCTTCGAGGAAGCAGCGTGATAGTTAGTTTTGCTTATTTTTTCTTGAACTAAGATATAAAACTCCATATATTAACAAATTAATAGCAATGAATTGTGTGTTTTCTTGAAGTTTTGTTTTATTTTATAGGAATGACAAAAATATTTCAATTAAACGGTTAATTATGACTAAATTAAACAGTTAATAAGACTGATAAAGCTGCAGTTATCTCTGGATGTCTAAGGGACACTGTCAGGGACAATAAGCATATGCTAGTAGAAAGCAAAGTTAGAATTTATAAAACATGCATCAGGCCCATAATGACATACGGAATCGAAGCAAGAGCAGACACTGACAGAACGAGAACCAGAAAGAGTAACAGAAATGAGAACATTGCAACCTATTGTGGGGAGAACCCTTAGAGATAGGATACCCAATGAAGAAATTCGCAAATCCTGCAAAATTGAAGACACAGTGAGATGGAGTAGGCAGACGATTCTGAATGGACATCGAGAGAATGGATCCAGCAAGAATTCCTAATATCGTGATGCACGAGACTCCAGAGGGCCGTCGACCACCAGGACGACCACCAAAGAGATAGAGAGAAGGCTGGTCGTCGTCATCATAGGATGAAAGTTGATATCCTGCATAAACAGATCGCAAGATCTACATTCAGAAAAATAAGAAGAAGAGTTAATAATGTTGAAGTATTATAGTGTTTTCACCAAAAAACTTGATTATCTAATCAATAATTCTCAACAAAATAACTGGGTTACTTCTCTTATCGTTCAAACGTAAACGTTGATACAATGACGAGTTTATCTATTCACGTGTTGTAATTAATCAATCGAATACGTTAATATCGAACACAAGCCGTGAATTATTTTATCGAACAGCGGATGGCGATATCATCAGGCATTCACAGATTTGCAACTACAATCCTCGATTCTAGCTCGTGTAGTGAGCCCCTATACCTACTCTGTATCGAGTGGGGGCTTTTATTACCATAGCCGTTCAGCGGCGTGTTAGCTAATGCTCAAATGGCTACAGATCAGTAGCACTTTAAACATTAAGCTGCAAATTTAATGTACGAGTAGATGTTTCATCAATAAACCAACAAACGAAAACGCCGTTTCCCAGGGGTAGGCAGAGAAAATGGACCGCCACACTACTCTATCCTGACATACCTCTCTAGATTCCTCCACATTTATACAGCGAGTCATACACGCACGTCGATTCTTCCGGCTTCTAACATGACCAACCTTTTTTTTATTATCAATTTGATTAATTTGGTCATGCCATCTTTTCCTCAGTCTATCTCGACTCCGTACTCCATTTACATCGTTAAAGTATACTTTTTTTACTATTCTTTCTTCACCCATGCGCTCCATATGTCCGAACCAAGGCAGCGATCCATTACATTATTTTGTTTATAATACCTTCCTCCGCTCTACATTCCTTTCTAATATCAGCATTTGAGATTCTGTCGTACATCGTTCTACCACACATACGTCTTAGGGACCTCATCTCTACCGCATTTATTCTGCTCTCATCTTTCTTCTGCCAGTTCCATGCTTCGCTTCGTTGGGACCAGAACTCCATTGTGAATCATGTTAACTATATGTTGTTGTTTTTTTTACCATGTTTTTCTCTGTTTTGTGAGATTGGGGCTTATAAGGTAATAAAAATTAAATTAGATTAAACGTTGCTGGGGTCCTTCATGTTTTTGTTGGAATGTTGCATTCCCCAATTAACGTAAGTCCCGCATGGACGGAAGACGCGCGTATTGATAGTATAAGCGAAGCTTAAACGTGTATCTTCTGTCAGAGATCTTGGGATAATTTACGAAAGTCGATTGACACATCGAGAAGGTATGTGACGTTTCGTTAAAGATGCTGGGTTTTTGTTTTTCGATATACTAGGGTTTTCAGAGACACCCGGGTTCTAAGAACTCTATATAACTCTTTAGTCAGAAACAGGCTCGAGGGAGGTGCCGTGATATGGAGTCCTCATGAGGCTCAGCATTCTCTCATACTAGAGAGGGTTCAAAAGAAATTCTCGAGAGCCCTCTACATGAGAGAGTACGGGGTATATCCTTGGCTCTATCCAATGGCATTTCTCTTGGGTATGCTGGGGTATATTTCTCTTTGGACGTCAATTGGCGACCTTCGTGGCAGAGTGGTAAAAGTTCTGACTTCCATACCGAAGGTCCTAGGTTCGTTTCCCGGCGATGGCAGTGTGATTGTCACATTGTCTTTGGTCTGGTGTAGAAATCACGTGACAATAAAATGGCGATAGATTGACTACCTATCACATGTCACGAGAATCAATATAATCGCCAAAAATAAATTGTATACAATAGGGTTCAAACGACCTGTTGTATACATAAAAAAATTAAATGCTTTTGCTGCTGTTCAAAATAATGCTTCTTTCGCCAAAATACCGTTCAAGAACAAAATACTCCGAACAATGGAGACTATTCAGCCTAATTAGCGTCGTGCTTGTAAATGTGTTACTAGGTCGACGCATTATTTAAAATCAACGACCCAAAAGCTTCTAACGTTCATTTGGAGAAAGAAATAATTTAAATAAAAAACTAACTAACTAACCATCACGCCGACTCTCCGAAGGGGTAGGCAGAAAGAATGGACTGCCACACTTTTCTTTCCTGACATTCGCTTCCTCAACATTCATACATCCTGTCATGCACGCGCGTCGATTTCTCTCACTCCTCACATGGCCAACATTCAATATTTGATTTATTTTATCGTGCCACGTTTTCCTCGGTCTTGCTCTATTTCTGGTTCCATTTACATCGTTAACATATAATTTTTTTACCATTCTTTCTTCATTTATTCTTTCTATATGTCCAAACCATCTAAATGATCCTTTCATGATTTTGTTTATAACACCATCATAACTTCACTTTTATTTTTTCATTCGACACTCTATCATACACAGAGTATCTACACATTCGTCTAAGAGATCTAATTTTTACTGCATTTACTCTACTTTTATCCTTCTTTTGCCAGTTCCATGCTTCGTTTCTAACTAACTAACTAACTAACTAACTAACTAACTAACCATTACGCCATTTCCCCGGAGGGGTAGGCAGAGAGGATGGATCGCCACACTGGCCTGTCCTGGCATACCTCTCGGGGTTTCTCTACATTCATACATCGTACCATGCACGCACGTCGATTATTCCGACTTCGAATGTGGCCGCCTTTTAGTAATTGATTAATTTGGTCTTGCCATGTTTTCCTCGGTCGTCCTCGGCTTCTTTTCCCACTCACGCTGCTTGTGTACAACTTTTTAACCATTCTACTCTCATCCATTCGTTCCATATGTCCAAACCATCTCAGGGATCCTTTTTTAATTTTATTCATGTTGCAGTCATCTGCCTAACATTTCTTTCTTATTTCATCGTTCGGTATTCTATCATACAACGTTTTCTCGCACATTCTTCTTAGTTATCTAATTTCTACGGCGTTTATCCTGCTTTCATCCTTCTTTTGCTAGGTCCAAGCTTCACTTCCATACATGGAGTTGGCACTTCGCTTCTATACATAAGGATAATAAATAATTTGAATTTAAAATAAAATTCGCACCCGAAATGCCGGATCAGCGTAACGAGCAGATATATCGGGCGACGATATATGCATTAGTTCCATAATTTTTCTACCGAACGTCTGATTTATTTTGATACTTTGTCAGGCATTTCCCGCGGTCCTGAACGCAGCTCGCCTTTCAAACCGCCAACCCCCATTACTGCATATTATTTATCATCCGTAATGGGCTCCAATGATTTATACGTGTGCGTGCCATAGGTGGCCGATGATTTTAAACTTCGACCTGAATTTCATTCATCCCTTAAAAAATGTCGACTGATGCAAATTGACAATACATTTAATAGATATAATTGCATTATTATACTAACCATCACGCCATTTCCCCGGAGGGGTAGGCAGAGAGGATGGATCGCCACAATGCTCTATCCTGGCATACCTCTTGGAATTCCTCTACATTCATACATCCTACCATGCACGCACGTCGAATTTTACGACTTCGAATGTGGCCGCCTTTTAGTTATTAATTAATTTGGTCATGCCATGTTTTCCTCGGTGATCCTCGGCTTCTTTTTCCACTTACGTTGCTTGTGTACAACTTTTTAACAATTCTACTCTCCTCCATTAGTGCCATATGTCCAAACCATCTCAGGGATTCGTTTTTAATTTTATCCATGATGCAGTCTTCTGCCTTACATTTCCCTCTTATTTCATCGTTCGGTATTCTATCATACAACGTTTTCTCGCACATTCTTCTTAGTGATCTAATTTCTACGGCGTTTATCCTGCTTTCATCCTTCTTTTGCCAGCTCCAAGCTTCACTTCCATATATGAGGGTTGGCACTAGAACTCCATTGTGTACTGCCATCTTTGCTTCTGTGGATATACTTCTATTTGCAGTAATGATTTTGAGTGCACCATTTATTTTATTATCAGCACCAACCCTTCTTTCGACCTCTTTCTCCATTTATAGATATAGTTGCATTATTATTATTATTATTATTTTGTTGAATTGCTCTTTACATCATTACAGCATAAGCCAAATCGATATAAAGGGTAATATAGCTATCATAGTGGTTCTCGTGACATGTGATAGGTAGCTAATCTATCGCAATGTTATTGTCACGTGAATTCTACACCAGACCAAAGAAAGTGTGACAATCACACTGCCCTCGCCGGGAATCGAACCCGGAACCTTCGGGGTGGCTGTCAATGTACTTACCACTCGGCCACGAAGGCCGTCTATTATAATTTATTGTGCCCTAATGCAACTATTGTGAACACACTTGTCAAGTCGACAAAATTACATAAATTTATAATAGTAATTATGCCCTAGATCTGAGTTCATTAATATATACTTTAAAAGCAATTTTAAATTTGAATTACTTTTTGATAACTTTGTATCACAACACTTTATTACACTTTTTTCAGACATGTTTCGGGACACAGAAGCCCCTTCTTCAGTGTGTATAAATTTTAACAGCTAAATGAGACAAAATCGTTACTTATATAAATAAAGAAGAAATTATAAATAATCAAATTAATTTAACTTCCAGTCCGATACTAGATTTATTTCCCCTGTCCCATTATTCCGGCTAAAATGTAATTAACACTATTTCTTGGAACCACCCCCACTCCTCCTTTACCATTTTAATTTTATTTAGTATATAAGTAACGATTTTGTCTCATTTAGCTGTTAAAATTTATACACACTGAAGAAGGGGCTTCTGTGTCCCGAAACATGTCTGAAAAAAGTGTAATAAAGTGTTGTGATACAAAGTTATCAAAAAGTAATTCAAATATGAATCCGCAACACAAAGTAATGGCGAATATAGAAGCAATTTTAAATATTTAAAATATTCTATACCTTGTAAATAACCAGTAAAATGAAAATTCTGGCAATACCATTCGTTTCACAATACAATCATAGAAATTCGAAAAATATACGATGTTGAGAATATTGTAAGAAGGTTTTGGAATGAACGTGTGACCAAATTGGCAAAAACAGGAGCCGTAAGAACGGCAAGGAATACTTGGTAAGACCTTAGAAAGGCAAACATGTCATTACCATAAACTTGTTTAAAATAAAACTTCTAGAAAACAGCAATAAGAATAATAATAATACGAAGAAGTCGAACCCGGTGTCTTAAAAAATAAATTTGATTTAATTTTTAGGATTCAATAAATGTATATATTACATTTGATTTGTACCTATTTGTCCTTATTACAAAAGTATCATAAACTTACGAACTAACTCACTAAATATCACATTATTTACCCGAAGGGATATACAGAGATGATGGACCGCTAAACTTCTCTATTCTAACACACTCTCGAAATTCCTCTACATTCATACATCGTATAATTCACGATCGTCGATTTTTTTGACTTCGAATGCAGCCGCCTTTTAATAATTTATTGATTTGATATTGAAATGCTTTTCTTTATCGTCCTCGACTTCCCATTCCACTCACACTGCTTGTATACATATTTTTAACAATTATTTTCTCATACTTCATTCCATATATAAATACCTCAATAATAAATAATCATCTGCCTTACTTTCCTTTCGTATTTCCTCGTTTGGTATACAAATATACATATTTTTACCGCACATTTATAAAAGCGATCTTATTTCTGTGGGATTTATTATTTTTTCATCCTACTTCTGCCAGAACCAAACTTCACTTCCATAAATAAGGGTTGGCATTAGAACTCCATTCAACACCGCCATCTTTATAATAATAAACTTGTAATAGGATTATTAAATTTTCACAACATTTCGAATGTATACAAATACTTGTTCCGTCCTTCTTACGACCACCTCGTCTGACAATTTTTTGGAAGATGTATACTTGTATATGCTAGAATGCCGCGCAGCACCTCACATTTTTCAGATCAATCTACACTAGCGCCATCCATTAAAATTTACATATTTCTTCGTAATTTTTAGGAAACCATTCATGAATTATACATAACATATTTAAATGTCATATTTTCTTCCGCCACTGGTTTTATTTTAAAATTGACTAGTAAATGAATGTGCTTTTAACTCTAATTATTTATCAACAAATATTTACGTAATATTTGCATTCAAATGTGGATTCAGGCTGAAAATAAAAATATCTTTGGCTTTTTGTAGTATTTTAACATAACTGTATACATTGAAAAGAGTCAAATTCTATAATAAATCTCACCGTTCACAGGATTTGGTGTTATTCCTTGGTTTTAGTCACCTCAATCCTGTAACAATTTACAATTCATTAAGAATAATATAATAATGAACCTTCAAATTAAAAGACTATTAAAAATAAAGCTAATTATCATAAGCTGGCTAGCACTGATAATGTTAAGATAAATTGAAAAAATTCTCAAGAAAATATCATAGTTTCAAAGATTTACATCCAATTATTATTTTTATTTTAATTAGGGATTGTTTTAAATTTGTTTTATTTTGCCATTGCATCGCATTAAAAATACCCAAAATTGACACATTGCAAACAAACTATATATTTTTTTAAAATTATTAAGTATTTCTTTATAAGCTTAGGATAATGTAGAATTCCGTAATTACGATTTTCAATGAATTAAAACTTTTTTTGCACTTTTGAAGAGTAACTAAAAACACATTCATAAAATATCATATTATTTATTATTTCTTGAACAGTGAAACTCAATATTAAGAGTTTATACTAAATGACTAACCATCACGTCGTCTCCCGTAAGGGTAGGAAGAAAGAAATTTAATATTTTATTTTAAAAACTTGATAGTTCTTATGTTATAATGTACAAGTACCCAAAAAAAATGTATTTGAAATATCATAATAATAAAAATTAATAAATTTCGTAAAACTTCATTTCAAATAATATAAATAAAAATACATTTATTTATAATACATATTTAATTTCATTACAGTTGGCTGCTATCTTCTGGACCAGAAGATGGTAGCAAGCTATCGAAACCTGTCGAAGTCATAAAATCAAGTGTAAATAGTCATGAAATCAAGTGTTAATAATGTTAGTTCTCTAATAATATTTTTTATGAATTTGCTAACTACCTCATTGAAAACGATCATTCATTTCATAAAGATAATGGTGTTGTAATTTTGCATGTTAATAATAAAAATATAACTTTGAGCAATCTCGACATTTTAGAAATTAAAAAAACTTTTAAAAATAAAGTTAATATTACAATCTAATATATATTAATCTTTGATTTATTTCCTTTGGTGTA
Organism: Lepidostoma basale; assembly: GCA_022606425.2. Taxonomy (NCBI): domain Eukaryota; kingdom Metazoa; phylum Arthropoda; class Insecta; order Trichoptera; family Lepidostomatidae; genus Lepidostoma; species Lepidostoma basale. The sequence goes on along the minus strand of JAHDVF020000363.1, from coordinate 1,854,550 downwards.
AGTAATTACCTGAATCCCAAATAAGAACTTTAAATTATTATTTTTAATTTTAAATTGATTCATAATATTTGTTATAACTAAAGACATTCCAAAATAAACCTTTATAACATCTGTCAAAACTGATCATATTTGTAAACAATTATATAATATTTTAAATATCTTTATAATATCACTGAGGAAGGACTGGGTTGTCCGAAACATGTCTGATATATATATTTTTTTATAGTTAGTGTTATGTATACAAATCATATAAAAAATAAAAAGGCAAATAAAACATCTACAACACAAAGTATAGCGAACATAGAATAAATAAATAAATAGATGTGTATAATAAAAAATCAAGCTAAAAATGAGAACATTAGAGATAGCCTAAAAGTTGCTCCCATAGCGGAAAAAGCTTGGGAAAATCGTCTGCGATGGTACGGCCATGTGAGCAGGAGGGACGATGAATACATCGTCCACAAGGTCCTGCAACTGGAAGGTGGAATAAGAAACCGGGTCGGCCTCCTGCAACATGGAACGTCCACAGTTATGAATGACCTGATGGCGCTGCAACTGAGCAGCCATATGCCCCAGGAACGCAAAACTTGGAGGGGCCATATTAAAAGAGTTGACCCCAAATATGGGGAAATGGCTAAGCAAAAGAAAAAAAACTTTGAATGAATTAGGGAGTTTCTTCTATATATATACTTTGCCATACTTTGTGTTGTTATGATGGTATATTTCTATTTTTCTTTTTTGTTTTACTTTGTATATAAAACACTTAAAAAAATAAATTACACAGATATTCTTCAGTAAAGATACATTTTTAAAAACATTAAAAAATTGTTGATGTTTATATTATGATCTGACAGAATTAGGGAAGCTTAGGAAAGCAAAAAGAGGGTCAGGGGGTGCTTAAATTTTTAACCTTAACAAATATTATATAATATTTTATTACACTGTGTACTTAACATTTGTTACTAAATATTTAAATTATTTTTTAACAGAAAAACGTTTAGACAATTATAGTTTATAATTCATTGTTTTGGCGGAAATAAAAAAAGAAAAAGAATTTTATTTAAAAATATTACTTTCATTATTTTATGAAGGAGTAACACTTTAAAATAAGAATTTAAATCTACATATAAATAAAACTCAATGTGTGTTATTGTGAAGACCTTTTACTCGGTTAATCCTGAACAGATCCTCAGGAAACTTACAGAATTGATTAAGTGGAATACGGCGTTGGTTATATGGATATTTTTGTTACTAATGGAGCTCTAATTAACTTTATAAATTAATAAATTAATTGAAATTGTTCGTAGTACAGGTGAATATAGACCTTTATAATCGCGCTCTGAGTCTAATCTTTAGAGTTCATATTCGCTTGGCATGGTCAGATAGCAAATTAGCCGCTTTGCATTAAATAAAAATAAATCACAGAAGCGACACACTGGAAAATTCGTTTGTAACAACAAATTCTAGCGCTTACCAGTACATGTGTATAGAATTGAAATTGATTCAAAAATAATGGCAACGACCCACCGAATAACGAAAATAAAATCACAGATTTTTTTCCACACCTGTGAGTTTGTATTCTGGATCACATTTGTTCACTTGTTGTAACGTTCTGTATGGTACAACGAGACCTCAGGGCTAAAATACTTTCCCGAGTAGAATTTATCACACGTGTTCATATAATATTATGTGCCAGCGAATATACAAAGACCCGAGCTGTATTTGTGTTTTTTTTCATGGCGGATATTCGTATTTTTCATGGCTAGGGCTCGCTGGAAAAATATTCGTTGATTGGACGAGATAAAAAAAGATGTATGCGTTGAAATCGTTGCTATCGGTCACGGGTGGTGACGGAGTTAGACCAGTAGATGGAAGCCTTTTGTAAAATAGAAAATCTTTTGTATCGGCACGAATTTTGTTCTTTAACCGTTTTAGTACCGTGATGTTTTAAGCTAAGGAACTCTCACATACCGCATGTTTTTAATTATTTAAAAAAAAAAGGTCTAATAGGCTTTTGTTTGCGATGACACCTTATGTATGGAAGTGAAGCATGGAACTGGCAAAAGAAGGATGAAAGTAGAATAAATGCAGTAGAAATGAGATCTCTAAGACGAATGTGTGACAAATCTGTATATGATAGAGTGACAAATGCAAGTATAATATAAGAAGTGAATGTGGTGCGAATGAAAGTGTTATGAACAAAATAAGGAAAGGGTCATTAAGATGGTTTGGGCACATCGAAAGAATGAGTGAAAACAGAATGGTAAAGAAGGCATATGTAAATGGCGTGAACTGAGCTAGAAATAGAGGAAAGCCGAGGAAAACGTAGCACGATCAAATCAATCAAATATTGAATGTCGGTCACGTGAGGAGTCGGAGAAATCGACGTGCGTGCATGACAAAATGTATGAATGTAGAGGAAGCGAGAGAAGTATGTCAGGACAGAACAGTGTGGCGTTCCATTCTTTGTGCCTACCCCTCCGGGGAGACGGCGTGATGGTTAATTAGTTTTTTTAAGGTCTAATAGATTTCATGCATTATGTTTAAAGTTTACCTACTAACTAACTAACTATCTAACCAACACACCGTCTTCCCGAAGGGGTAGGCAAAAAGAATGGAATGCCACACTATTCTGTCCTGATATACTTCTCTCACTTCCTCTACATTCATACATCTTGTCATGCACGCACGTTGGTTCCTCTGACTCCTCACGTGACCGACATTTAATATTTGATTGATTTGATTGTGCCACGTTTTCCTCGGCCTTCAGCTCCGTTCCCGCCGTTTACATATACCTTCTTCACCATTCTGTCTTCACTCATTCTTTCCAAGTGTCCAAACCATCTTAATGGCCCTTTCATTATTTTGTTCATAACACTTTCATTCGCACCGCATTTACTTCTTGTACTTGCATTTGACACTCTTATCATTACAGATTTGCCACAAATTCGTCTTAGAGATCTCATTTCTACTGCATTTATTCTACTTTCATCCTTTTGCCAGTTGCATGGTTCACTTCCATACATAAGGATCGGCACAAGAACACCATTATTACCTATAAAATTATGTATGATGTTTAAATTTTTCATGTTGCATTATCGAAATTTTGTAGAATTGATTTTTCTTTCAGGGTTGTCATAAGCATAAATAAATATAATTTTTATATAAAAAAAAAATATTGAGAGCAAAACATTAAAAAATCAAAGTATCAGTTCTTGTATATTATCACTTAAAATTTAATTCTTAGGAGATAAAAATTATATTATAAATAAAAATTAAGGCCTAACTAACTAACTAACTAACCATCACGCCGTTTCCCCGGAGAGGTAGGCAGAGAGGACGGATTGCCACATTGTTCTATCCTGAGAATCGCTACATTGTTCTATCTCTCGCGCCTCTTCTACATTCACACATCATGACATGCACGCTCGTCGATTGTTCCTACTTCGAACATAGCCGCCTTTCAGTAATTGATTAACTTGGTCATGCCATGTTTTCCTTGGCCTTCCTCGACTTCTTTTTCCATTCACACTACTTGTATATATCTTTTTAACCAGTCTTCCCTCATCCATTCGTTCCATATTTCCAAACCATCTTAGTAATATTGATTTTATTTATCACGCATTCATACGCTTTACATTCCTTTCTTACTTCATCATTAGATATTATATCATACATTGTTTTTCCGCACATCCTTCTTAGTGACCTCATTCAGGCCTATCACAATATTATTTTTATTTTGTAAAAACGGGCAAATTTGAAATTGTGTCCTGAAATATGGTAAAGGCGAGGTTAAAGGGTCAAAACAATTGAAATTCAGGTATAAATTTTTCACAAAAAAAGGATCCTTCATATCGATCTCACCATAAGTGGTAACCCTAGTGCTCGACTTCTACAAAAACCACTTTTTCAATAAGATCGACTAACGTCAGAAGGTTCATTTTTCTCGCAGAGATATTTTATAGATGTCGCTAGCCACACAAAAAAAATGTTAAAATTCCTACTGGAATGATTTTTAATGCAAAGTGGCCTTACGGTATTGGTGGTGCGCCTACGTAGTGGCCACCAGTGGCCTTACGGTATTGAAGTGGTTAAATTAATGCTCTGGATCAGGCGAGATTTGTCTCTTGTGTGTAGCGTTGACATATTGAGATGTTACAATATTTTATAATAAATTTTGGTGTTTATCCCCATACAAAAAATATGTCTAAAATAAAAGCAAGAATAAATCTCGCAGAAAAATTGTGAAGGGGCATATTAAATCAATCAAATTTTAAATGTCGGCCACGTAAATTACTCTGAATGAAGAAGGGAGGCTTAGTAAAGCGAAATGAGGGTCAGGAGGTGCTTTTATTTTTAACCTTAAAAAATATTAGAAAATATATTATTACACTGTGTACTTGACATTTGTGACTTAACATTTATATTTTTTGTTAACAGAAAAACGTTTGGACAATTATAATATTTAATTCATTGTTATGGCGGAAACAATTTGTTATTTCAACACTATTAACTGTTTAAATAAAAACACCGTAATAAAATATCGCTATTGATTACATTTCTTTCGAAATTGTCACATTTGATTGTAACGCCGGACGATGCCAACATTGTTAGCGAAACAGCTGTCGCAACAATTTTGAAAGAGATATAATCAATTGCGATTTTCTATGACAGTGTTTTTATTTAAACAGTTTTTTTATATATGTATATATACATAATACTATAGTTCGAAAGTACCAAAAAGACAATCATTACTCCAGATCAAACAAAAATCAAATTCAAACTCCAAATGCTTATCGATTCAGGTAAACTTAAAAAAAAATCTGGAGGGCGTCGTTAACTATTTCTGAAAATGGCGGGGGCATGGGTATAAAAGTTTTAGAAAGACTGGTTAATGCACAAATTTGAAAATATGTATTTTGCATTAATAATGTAACTAACTAACTAACTAATCAAATCAAATCAAATCAAATCAAATCAAAACAGTTTATTAACTCAATAGACATTACAAACAGGAAAATGTTTAAGGCATCTATTAAGTACTAACCATCACGCCGTCTTCCCGAAAGGGTAGGCAGAAATAATGGACTGTCACATTTTAACCGATGCGGCACTCCATCCTTCTCTTTTCGCCCCGCGGGAGACGCGGTGTGATGGGTTGCGAACCTCATCGCCACCAATAGGCATCTCCCACGCATACTTCGATCGTCCAATAATGTATTAACTGTTAAAATTTATAACACTGTAATAATATCACAATTTATATTATTCACTTTTTGAATGTCGCGACAGCTGTTTCGCCAACCGATGTTGGCATCATCAGGTGCTCCAAACATCTCATTTTTGTAACACCTGATGATGCCAACATAGTTTGGCGAAACAATTGTCGCGACACTCAAAAAATGAATAATAAAAATTGTGATATCATTACAGTGTTATAAATTTTAACTGTTAATAACATATTGAACTTGGACTTGGACTTGGATCTTCTGGCTTACAGAGGTTCTGCTCATGTGGCTATTCCTCTTACGTCTGATGGGAACATTGTTGGAAGGTGATTTGGTGGGTTGTTAGTTTATTCGGGGGCATGATTTGTGTGGCCCGGAGTGTTCCTCTGAAGGAGAATCGATTTTGGGCGCTTGTGGCGGCTGGAAGTGTTTGAGTCGTAATTAGAGAGGTCTTTTATTGTGGGGTTGGGATGTGAAGGGAGTCCTTTGTAAAAACGTTCGGCAAGTTTCAGAATGAATTCATCTATCATCGGGATTCCCGATTCTAGGTGCAGTTGTGTAATCCTGGTCCATGAAGGCGCACCAAGCGATAAACGGATAGCCTTATTTTGCAGGATTTGGAGTTTTTGTATGTGACTCGAAGCTGCATAGCCCCAGATTGGGGCTGCATAAGTGAAGATCGGCCTTATAACCGTTTTGTATATCAGGAGTTTATTGTCGATGCTTAGTTTACTGTTTCTAGCTAACATTGGGTAGAGGGCTGAGATTGCTTTTGACGCGGCTTTGACTTTATTTGTAATGTGTGGCCTCCATGTCAGCTTAGAATCCAAGGTAACCCCAAGGTATTTGATTGTTTTGGTCCAAGGAACGTCTTGGCCGAACATTTTTATGTTGGGAATGTTTGGAGGAATGTGTCTTTTACTGAAAAGGGTCGCTGCGCTTTTACTCGGATTGATGGTAATGCGCCAGTTTCTGCACCACACCTCTAGCACATCGGCCTGTTTTTGCACCCTGCGGGTCGCGAGAAGCGGCCTTTTAGCACTGGAGATGATGCCCGTATCGTCAGCGAATTGGGCAATGTGGGTGTTCTGATCTCGGGGAAGAGGGATATCACTGCAGTAAATGTTGAACAGAGTAGGAGCCATTACTGAACCTTGGGGAACTCCTGCTCTGATAGGGCGTACAAGGGATTTGGCCTTGTTGATTTTGACGCTGAAAAGGCGATCGGACAGAATGCTGGCTATGAGTTGAATCATAGGCAGTGGGATGTTTGCTTTTCCCATTTTGTATAACAGGCCGGTGTGCCAGACGCGGTCGAATGCTTTACTGACATCTAGGGAAAAGAAAGTGGTGAATTTGCGCGTGTTAAAGTTTGTGGCAATAAGTTCAACTACACGAAGTAGCTGATGTTGTGTGGAGTGTTGGGCACGGAAACCGTGTTGAAAATCTGGAATGGTACTCTGTTCGTGAAGTGTTGTTTTGAGTCTTGATTGTATGAGTTTTTCCAACAATTTACCACTGCAAGGAAGAAGACTAATTGGTCTATGATTTGAAGGAGCTGTTGGGTCCTTGCCTGGCTTGGGAAGAAGGATAACGTTTCGATTTTGTAGGGTTTCGGGAAGTATCGGAGGGCACAGATGCCTTTGAGAGGGAAAGATTTGAGAATTTTGTTAGATATTGAGTCAGGACCTGGTGATTTGCGGGTATTAAGATATTATATTTGTTGTTTCACCTCTCTCGGTGAGGTGAATGGGATCGGTGGGGATGAAGGAGTTTTGGCTAAGAGTTGTGAAACGTTAGATTCGATCGAGGCCACGAATAATGGATTGTCATGTTCGTTATTTGTCGTGAATTGATCTTCTAGGCTCGATGCAAATGTTTCTGCCCTGTCGGCGTCGGAGTACACTTATCCATTTGGACCTTGTAACGGTGTAACATATTGAAGTATCATAGTGTTTCGGCCAAAAAAAATTATTACTTCATTAACAATTTCACTTTATCATACTACAAGGTAATGTCTATTATTATTTTTATTTTTTTTAATTTTGTTGAATCACTCTTTACATCATGACAGTATGAGCCATATAGCTATCATAGTGATTCTTTTGACATGTGATAGGTAGCTTATCTATCGCCATTTAATTGTCACGTGAATCCTACACCAGACTGTGTACTTATGTTAATTTGTCCACGTGGCAGAATGAGAAAATCGTTTTAAATTAATTCTTACGCAATTTAAAAAATAAAATTTAAGAAATTACCTTGATATTTAGAAATAAGATAAAATTATCTTTGACATTAAAATAAACCATTTAATTTCATAAACAGCTTTGCCATTTACCCTTGTTCGTTATTGTCATTTAATTTCACAAAATATTTTTTTGCAAGAAATTTAAACCATAAATTCGTAAGAAAGATCAAATTATTCGGGCGTGATATTAGCTGGAAATGAGCAGAGATTTTTCATTGTGAGGAAAATTTTCTTTCCTTAGTTACCGAAGTGTGACATGGGAATTTGCCATTCAGATGTAAATGATTCCGCCTGAAAAATCACCCATAAAAGAATTTATTTGTGTACCTATATCATTTGGACGTATGTATATACATGTGGATATCTGACGACGGGTTATGACAGGCTTTTCTGCCATTGCGTCATAAAAAACCATTTCTCATGCGTTCCTCGTATTACATTATTATATTTTACTTATTATTTTACCATTATTATATATTTTCTGTTATCAATAGATGCTATAAACTTTAATATTTGTTTATATATCTATTAGATTCAATGGAAAAAAACAATCTAAAGGATAAAAACTGTTTTCTATTTAATTCAAATCTTGCTTTAATTTTGGGACACCCTATATAAAACTTTTCAAGAGTTTTAGGGCCTTATGATATTAGTAAAAATAATAGTTATTTTAACCGCCCTACCTTCTGGTTATTTTCCGGGAAACGTGCAAATAAAGCAGGTTTTTTCTTACTGAAATTTAATTATATATTAATTTTATTTTTTTACATTACGAAACGTCAAATACTCGGCCGCACACTTCGCCTGCCTCTTGTAAAACTATCATATTTATGAAGACTTGTACTCAAGTGTTGTTAGCACACGCGCGTATCCCTAACAGTTTGTACAATTTACGGGATAGCGCACAATGGTACAGTCAAAGTGAACGTATCACGTACGTTCAAATACGTAGGGTGGTTAAAAAAGCGTTTTATGAGACAAAAACACTATCTCAATTACGAGGCATCGTCAGGAATACAAGTCAAAAAGTTTCTGCAGGTAATGGTAGAAGAACCCTGAACGATTTAATTATTTTGTTTGTAAAATTCACCCACGAAGCTTTATTACAGCGAAATCTCCGCGGGTTTTATCGTTAATGTTTCTATTAATATGCAAATTAGATATAACGTTACCTAAAGCGAAACACAATTTACGTACTTTGATCTGTGTGTATAGGAAAATTAATATCATTGCTATATGCACCGTTAAATTTAAATTGTAATATTCACAACGAACCCGTATTAATATCGTTCAGAACGATTGTTTTATGCAACGTAGAACTAATGCGATAGAGAGAGAGTGATAATCCACACTCAATTTACTTTGTTCAGATATTCTATAAAGCTGATTTGTATATATTATATTCAAATATAAGTCTTCTTGGAATCTGCATCAAACGAGATAGTTAGACGCCAATTAGAGTTTATAGACATAATCTTAAGGAAAATGATTTAAAAGCACTTCACATCTTTACTTTCGTATGAAGCACTTAATTTGTGGTGTGGCATTTAAAAAATACACCTCACTTTTAAAAAAAATTGCACTTCATTTTTTTGTTAAAACCAACCAATTTCGCTCCGAGCTTTGTCTGGGTTACAAAAGGAACTAACTGATTTAGTGTATTCACAATATTTTATGTAAATATTCACAAAATTCTATGATGTCCACATTTCAAAGGCATTCAATGTAAATAAATAATAAATAATTCATTCGATGCAACCGATTCACTCGTGTTTTGCATTTGTCCCATAGCCCTGTAGGGGTTGAGGGAAGTTTACGTTGTGCTCTTTCTACTCGAATATGCACATCAGACTATATTATTCTTAACTATGAACACTTCAACGTTTTGGAGTACTTTTCAAGCACGCTTTGCTGCTCCTAAAGGCATGAGTCGGAAATGCTGTGCTTGTGCAAACTCAGGAAATTTATTTTTAATATTTTACACACGACATAAATTTGTTTGCCTTTTTGCACGAACACTCATTTTTTATATTATGTGTGATGTGTAGAGAGTAAAAGGACTTTAGAAAATTGGTGGTCGTTTGAAATTAAAATATTGTGAATTTCAGAAAGATTTAAAGATTAATGACATGATAATATACTGGCGCTGTGTCCTTCTTAACTAACTAACTAACCATCAAGCCGTTTCTCCGGAGAGGTAGTCAGAGAGGATGGACCGCCATACTGTTCGTCAGTCTAGCTAGCAATCTTTTATAATAATAATTTATTAAGTTGTTAATTTGGTCATGCTTTGATTTCGTCCGTCGTCTGACGAACTATTTTACCATTATTCTCTCAACCTTTCGTTCCATATGTCCAAACCATCTTAGGGATCCTTTGATATTTTACTTGTGAACCAACCATATGCCACGTATTTCTTCCATATTTCGTTGTTCGGTAACCGCACATTATTCTCAGTGATCTCATTTCTGGAAGACCTGGAAGACCGCCTAAGAGATGGAGGGACAGCTGGATCTCATCATCCGACGAGACATGATTTCTGTGTCACATATCGTCAGATCTATTAAAAGAAGAAGGTGGAGAAGATCTCATTTCTACGTCTTTTATCCTACTTTCATCCTTTTTCTGCCAGCCCCAAGCTTCACTTCCATACGTGAGGGCTGTCACTAGATAGAAATCCATTATGTTCTGCCATCTTTGCTTCAGTGGATATATTTCTATTTGCAGTAATGACTTTTAGATTGACATTTATTTTGTTCCCAGCACCTACCCTTATTTCAATGTCTTTTTACCATTTTTCCATCTCTTGCAAACATGCTTCCCAGATCAACAAATTCGGTAACTTGCTCCAATTTATCACCGTTTGCATTTAAGTCACAATTTGTCATACACCTTCTCAAATACCATTACTTAAATGTCAACCTTATTGCATGCTTAATACATTTTTGATAGTAAGACTTGCAGCTTTTCCATACTATCAGTGTTTAACACAGTTATTGGTCTGTTTAATGTATGATGATTTTTTACATGTAAGCAATTTTATTCTTCTTATTTCTATTCTAATATATCTGACGATCTGTGGAACAGAAATCACGTATCCTGGAATAATGAGGACCAGCTGTCCCTCCATCTCTTAGGTGGTTTTCCAGGTGGACGATGTCTGGAAGGGATTTCATAAGCGGCTGTATATGCGAGTCTGTCACCATCCATTCGGGCTACATGGTCCCTCCAGTATCTTCTTCTGGATCAACTCCACCAAACGCCATCCTTTTTTTCGATTTTTTTTTTACATATCTTCGTTACGTACACGATCTCGGAGAGTTTTTTCGGCAATGGATCTTAACATCTTCATCTAAGATGTTCTTAGCAGACCAATGGTTCGTACAGTGTCGGCCCGCGTCTCTACAGCATACGTCATGATAGGTCGCACGTCTTATAAATTCTGAGTTTGCTGTCAATACGCATGTGCTTGTTCTTCCAGACCAGATTTTGACACCCTTACACGGCAGAGATTTTACTGACTTCTTCTCGTACCGAAGTACGAAGTATAAAGGTCATTTTGGCTGCAGATCTCTACTCCCAAATTTATATAAATTTAATTTTTTCCCGGGGATGATATACATAAAATAATATACTTTGTATGTATTTTTTATATATTAATGGCTTATCTAACAAAATCAAAAAATCACTTCCTCCTCACATCAAACCAGTATTTTACACACAAAACAATCTAGGCCAACTCCTTTTAAATTCTAAACAAAAAAAAAGATATATGGCAAAAAAGTGGTCTATATAAAATTAAATGTAATGATTGTAATGCTTTTTACATAGGCAAACAGGCTTTCTCCAAACATACTATTTTTTCTGAGATGGCTAACCATTGTATTGAATTTGACCATAGTTTCGAAAAAAATTACTAAATATTTCTACACACAGTTAACAATAGCAATAGATTGAACAAACTTGACAATTTTTAAATCCTCAAGTCGGTGAAATTGGGTCAAAACATAATTAATAATCAGATTCCTTTTTTACTCCTTTCTCCTTAAATATTTTGTCTACATTTATCTCCAAAGCTCCCATTCCCAATCTAATGCAAATTAATTATCATTTAGTATTTTCTATATAAATTATGTGTTTTTAAATGTAGCTTTTTTCTAAATTACAATTTTTTACATTTTTTATATCATGTATACCATCATGTATTATTATTATTTAATATTATGATAAAAAAAGAATTATTAGTACTTATAACAAATAGCCCAGGTTAATGTTTAAATTTGAATTATTGTATCGAATTTTAAATGCGTTTTTATATTATAATATTATAGTATTTCATTGTTTATATTTTTACACCTGAAGATGGAGGTATCCTCCGAAACATGTCGTGATTTGTTAATATTTTTTTAAGAATTAGTGGATTAAGCAAAGTAATTTTCAATTTCCTAAGTATTATACTTTGTAAATCACTAATGTATAACAATAGCCATATTTTATTACGATAATGGATGAACAGATATGATCCAGATTAAGGATTACTTGTATTCAAAATGTGAAAATATTAAATAATACCCTCCAATGTCTCCGGCTAATCGCAACACGTGGAAATATTATACCCGTGGCCTTGTTAGCGCGTGTTAGAATGGCTCCCAACCACCTGGAAATGTAGCCTCGTCACTTATTTTGAATATATATTACCTACGTATTTTCGTATTTACTTTCACTAACTCTACGTAGGTACATAAAACATAAGCCTTATATTATGTACTCTTCGTTATATCGAAACCTCAAAATGAATTTTACGTAAACCTACATATATGATACGCAATAAATTTGCGCGTAGAAAAATTGTTATTTTAGGTCAAGTATAAAAACACGTGAGTAAACACCTGAAAAATAAATATTCAAATAAAGCACTGACTTTGTTGTTAAACATTTTAAACTTATTAATATGAAATAAAAACCACTTTGTATTTAACCACGGTATGGTTATTATAATTTATGCCCACTAGTTTCGGTTAATGTTAAAGTGTTATGTGTGGTCTGTTCTGTTATATGGGTGTGAGACATGGACATTAAAAGTATATACAATTAACCGGTTAGAGGCATTTGAAATGCGGCTTCACCGAAGAATGTTCAGGATCCCATGGACAGACAGAGTGACGAACACAGAAGTCCTGAATCGTGCAGGAGTAAATAGAGAGCTGCTGACATTAATCAAAGTCCGCAAGATTTCATATCTGGGTCACGTTCTGCGAGGAGAGAAGTATCGCCTGCTGCATCTAATATTGAAAGGAAAAATAGAGGGCCGCAGGAGGGCAGGAAGAAGGCAGATCTCTTGGATGCGCAATGTGAGGGAATGGACGGGAATCAGAACTGTGGAGGAGCTATTCCGGAGAGCGCGGGATAGGGAAAAGTTTACCAGAGTGATCGCCAACGTAAGGGGGACCCCTGACAGGACACTTTAAGAAGATGTTTCGGTTAGACCCAAGTTTCATCAGGGTAATATAACAACTAAGTTAAAAGTTATTATACTTCCCTGATGAAGCTTGGGTTCAAACGAAACTAGTTGGCACCAATTATAATAACCATATTGTGGTTAAATACAAAGAATTGAATTAATTTATATCTATTATTACTATTACTATTATTTTGTTGAATCGCTTTTTACATCATAATAGCATGAGCCAAATCGATGTAAAGGGTATTATAGCTATCATAGTGATTCTCGTGACACGTGATCTATCGCCATTTTATTGTCACGTGAATTCTACACCATACCAAAGATAGCGTGACAATCACACTGCCCACGCCGGGAATCGAACCCGGAATCTTCGGGGTGGCAGTCAATGCACTTACCACTCGGCCACGAATCTATAAGTTTAATCTCAAAAATGTGTTTGCTTTTCAAAAGTGGTACTTGAACACAATCTTCTTTATTTAATACGAAAGAAAACGTCTGTTTTCTAGTTTTATTAATAATTTATTGTCATGACATATTTAAAGTTTTACATCGTAAATGCGACTGTTTTCTAGAATTTCTATTACAGTTTATAATAACTAATTTCGCTTTTCTAAGGCATCATCAAATGTTTTTATAATAGACATTTGAAAGAACGGAAAAGAACAAAAGCTGGTGCTAAAATGAGTGAGATGTCTGCTTTACGCGGACAATAACGTTCTCGTCGTAGATAGTGCAGACGAATTACATGTCATAGTGTCGAGAATGTATGAGTTTTGCAAGATTAACGATTTAATAATGAATGCAGAAAAGTTGATCGTATTTAAAAGGATTACAGTTTGTAACATATGTGTAAATCTGGAGAACCTAGAGCACGTTTCTAATTTTGTGTATTTAGGTAGGATAATAAATAAAATTAAAGTCCATGTTAAAAGTCAGAAGAATCGTCGTGCATATATGACTCGCTGTATGAATGTGGAGGAAACTTGAGATGTATGTCAGGATCGATTCGTGTGGCTACGCATTCTCTCTGCCTACCCTTCCCTTGGAGAAATAGGGTTATGGTTTTTTGGTGGTTGTGGTAATTATAACTCCATTATAAAAAATGTAATGAAAACACCATAGCTTATCGGTTTTACAGTTTTTTTATATACTGCATAAAAATATATACATACTTGTTACAAATTTGTCACAAGTATTTGTAATTTTTATATAAAAAATATACATATATGAAACTGATAAAGCAATCGCTTTTTCGTTACATATATGTTGTTTTATTTATATTTAGTTATTGAAAACTATCAAATCCATAAGCATATCGAATCATTTCCACAAAAATATATAATATAATTCGTATTTAATATTTAATATGGATGTTGATATGAATAATATTATATTATTTTTATTTTTTCATCGTTGATTGAACTTTTACTGTGTATATAAGAGATATGAAAAATAGTTTCAGACATTTTAAGATGCTATGGACCAATTGGCAATTGAAAAATCATCCAGAGATCAAAGAACTGAAATACTTGAAACACTCTAAACATATCAACTTACACTTTCAGTCCCAGATTAAGATACTAAACAAAATTAATTTATAGTTTTTGTAAACAATGATGAAAACAAAATTCCATATTAAAAAATTAAAACAAATGAAAACAGCTGTTTTCTAGAAATTATATTATATTTTATGTGGAAGCCCTGTTTCGCCTGTCTAAGGCATTATAAAATGTCAAATATTTGATCATAGCTAGGCGAAACATGTAAAGCACTTAAAATAGTATAAAACTTCTAGAACAGACGTTTTCATTCTTTCTAAATAAAATGAACATTACAGGTTTTAAATGTATCCAAATCTATTTTTTTCCAACAATTATGAATACATACAGACCAAAAAACAATGGGCGGATTGCGTGGAAGAAGATTGGAAAAAAATGCAAAGAGCTGGGGAATGAAGATAGATGACCAGGGACAGAAGTCAATGGAGGACCATTGTGAAGGTGGCCAAGTCCCACACAGGGATGTAGAATCGAGAAGTAGTAGATGTAAATATGAATCAATATTTCGACCTTCGTAGTAAAGTGGTAAGAGCTCTGACTGCTATATCGATGGTCCCGGATTCGATTCCCGACGAACGCAGTGTGATTGCCACATGTCTTTGGTCTGGTCTAGAATTCACGTGACAATAAAATGCTGACAAATTAACTATATATCACATCGTCGGTTCAAAGGTAAAACTCATTAAGTGACATTTTGGGAAAAAAATATATGTTTGCATTTTCTGTATCAGACTTGTGAAATCTACTTCAATCTACTCTGAAATCTACTCTAATCAACAAGTGTATTTATTAAAGAACAACAGTTATTATTTAAAAAAAAAAACACTTGGTGATTATTTCCTGACGTAGAATTCACAAATCTGATACAGAAAATGCAAAAATCTAATTTTTCACCAAAATGTCACTTAATGAGTTTTACCTTTGAACCGACGACATAATAACTAAAAGCAAAATGTACAATATACAGTAATTGAGTTCAAACGACCTGTTGTATACAATAAAAATTAAAAATTAAAAAAAAAGAAGAAGAATAATTTATATAATTTTTTATTTCGCAATATTAAATCTACTCGGGTTTTTTTTTTCAGATAAGAAAATTTAATATTATTTTCAAAAATGTCATTTGACATGAAAAGGTTATGAAAAGCTACATATAGTATACATATAAATATGAGGAATTGTTTTGTTTCGAGTATTAGGAAAAACCTGAATAAATTTTCCAGGAAAAAGGAGGAGAGATAAAACGTACTTTTTGATGTTTTGAACTTATTTACCTTCAATGGAAAATGAAAGAATTTGATATACAACGTTACAAAATAACATGTTCTAGGAAACCATTTTATCCATGTTTACTCTTTATAAAAGAAAACAGCGATATTTGATATATTACATACCTACAATAGATGAATAGATGACATTTAATAAAAATATGTTCACAATCAACTATTTTTCATTGTTTCTTCCTTTCTTCCTACCCAATTTTACTCCACAGCTGGATATAGAGACAGCTTCTCAGATGTAAATCGTTTGTAGACGATAGACCTATAGAACAGATCATGAAGTTCAGATATCTGGGTGTGGAGATATCTAGTTGCAGCGCGATCTGTATGATGAAGTTAAAAAACAGATTGATAAAGCAGCAGTTATCTCCGGATGTCTGAGGGACACTGTTTGGAACAATAAGCATATTCTAGTGGAAAGCAAAGTTAGAATTTATAAAAAATGCGTCAGGCCCATAATGACATTCGGAATTCAAGCAAGAGCAGACACTATCAGAACCAAATATATTATAATAGTAGCAGAAATTAGAATATTGCGACCTTTCCTGGGAGAACCTTTAGAAATATGATACCCAATGAAAAAATTCAAATAGAGTAGATAGAGAAGACGATTCTAGCGGGACCACATCCTTCATTCCTAGGATCGAGATGAACGAGGCTCCAGAGAGCCGTCGACCACCAGGACAACCACCAAAGAGATGGGCAAAAGTCTACTCGCCTTCATTACAGTAAGAAAGTTGATATAAGCCTCTTCTAAACTCTTTCAATATTTTTTATCTTGGGCTCGAAGGTGGCAACGATCTGTTGCCACCTTCGATCCGCAAGTTCGATTCATCATCATCATCAGCCGTCTGTTATCCACTGCTGAATGTAGGCCTCTCCCAAAGCCCGCCATCGCCCCCTATCCATTGCCGCTCCCATCCATCCATGTCCAGCAATCCTCTTCAGATCGTCGGGCCAGCGAGCAGGTGACGTCCAAGTTCGATTATATGAATAATATTATTATGTAATATTCTTCAATACAATATATATCAGTTTAATCAAGTTGATTAAGCACGAATTGATAATGCCATAGCAGTGCAAATTTGCTGTAAAATATAGTAAAACTTCTAGAAAACATACGTCTTCATTCATTAATAATTTAGGTTAAGATGGAGTTTTACATCATTATAAAACTTTAAGAAAAACTTCATATTCATAAATATAAGATATACATCAATAAAATCACGTTGATAAAGTACGTAATAAATCACACCCCACCATTTAAGCACCGCGAAAGCTTAAACACCGTATAATAATTATCCCTTGAAACCATAAAACACTTTGGGAGAGCTTTTGAAATGAATAGTTATTAGTAGAGGGAATCGCGTAACACTACTTCTTACCAACATCACTCCAATAAATCTATTCATTTCTAATTTGGTTTTCATACCAAAGTTCATGTTATTCACGGCAAGCACATCAGCGGAACCAAACAAACAATAATAAATACATCGCTGCGAGATTAAAGGGAACAGTATTGTGAAATTGGAGCGATTTGCTGAAGAAATGCGTTCACAAAAACGTTTATCAATTAAATGAACTAGTCAGAATTGGTATAACCATTCGCACCGTTGTATTATTTCATCATAAATACCATATAAGAATAATTGTCTCTGTGATTGATGAATACGGCCGAGTTTTATTTTTACTCAGGAGAACCTAGACCAGGTGCCTGAGTTTGTATAGTAAGGTAGCATGTTCACAATGTTAAAAAAGGTCTACGAGCTGCAGCCTCCTTGCAAACGTTCCTAAAGTCCAAGCTTCTATCCAGAAACACCAAGCTGCGTATTTATAACACCATCATCAAGCCAATGGTGACATATGGTTCTGAGTCGTAGACAATGACTCTAAAAGAACAACAAAGAATCTACTGGTTGGAGAATAGAATACTTAAAATGATCCTGGGACCCAGACCCGGTGTTGCAGCGGGAACTTAGAGGTATAGGACTAGCATGGATTGCACTAGCACGGTCGGCTAGCATGGATTGGGCACGTATGCCGACATGTTATAAAGACCTCTAGGAAGGTCTAGATAGCACCTAATATACAATGTTCTGGCTGATCTGGCTAGGTTCGGCGAATCGGACTGCTGGGAGCAAAAGGCGCAGGATCGAGGTGCTTGGCGAAAAATTATCAAGGAGGCTAAAACTCTTCAAGAGTTGTATGGCCATAGGAAGAAAGTAAGTAAGTTCACAGTGGATGGTCTAACGGACGGTGATGTCGAAAGATGACTTTGTGTGGATACAAAAGTGAATGGAACTTCAAAAACTGTTATTGGAAACAAAAAAATTATCCATGAAAACAAAAATTGCCATTCACGATGGAACAAACACAACCCCGATGTATGAAAGTGAAGCATGGAACTGGCAGAAGAAGGATGAGAGCAGAATAAATGCGGTAGAGATGAGATCCTTTGGATGTTATCTGTAGTAAAACGAGGTACGACAGAACTTCAAATGCGGATATAAATAATGTAGAACGTAAGAAATCATTATGAACAAAATTATGAAAGGATCTCTGCTTTGGTTTGGACATATGAAACGCATGGATGATAAAATAATGGTTAAGAAAGTATACGTCAATGATGTAAATGGAGTATGTAGTTGTGAGAGACCGAAAAAACTTGGCATGATCAAAATAATCTAATTTTAAAGGTCGGTCATGTTAGAAATTGGAAGAATCGACGTGCGTGTATGACTCGTTGTATGAATGTGGAGGAATCTAGAGAAGTATGTCAGGATCGATTTATATGGCAGTCCTTTCTTTCTGCCTACTCCTCCGGGGAGAAGTCGTTGTGGTTTGTTGGTGTTGCTATTAAATACATAAAATTTGCTTATACTTATGTGAAATAAAAATATTTAGTTATGATGTTAGAAAACAAATTTCATTTTAGTTTTTTTTTAATACTAAGAATGTAAAATGAAGTATTTGTCGATATCAATATAAATAATCGTAATACAATTTTAATACAAAATAATATATATACGATTGCCCTGTGAAAATATAGATTGCTATGAAAATTGTCAACAAAAAATTACCATTAGTGTAATCAATGTGAATAAAAACATCCGTTTTCTTGAAGTTTAATTATATTTTATGAAAATGCCGTGATTCACCTTGCTAAGGTGTTATAAAATTTCACATTTTATAAGGCCTTCGAGATGTGAAACGTGTCATTCACTTAAAACATAATAAAAATAAATTAAAACAGACATTTTTATTCGTATTAATTATTTAATATGATGTTTTCCATCATTGTTTGAGAAACAATGAATAATTTTTATGTATTATACATTATTGTTACCACAATGTGTGATAATAATGAAGAGTATAATATTGTATTTTAATCACACAATCATGGTCTGATTTTTTTGCGGAAGTGAAAACTTACCCTAAGTTCAGCAGCTGTTGCAGAGGGTTTTGTAATGGGGGAGGAAACCGTGAGGGCTGTGATTGATGGCTAATTCATATCTGATTCCCACCGCATACTTGTGGACAAGCAACAAACTGTTTTAGGGTCATCCCTTTTTACTGCTCAAAGTAATGCAGTTTATAAAAATAAAATAAAATAAAATAAATTAGATACATAAACAGTGTTGTTTTTCAATTCCAAGATTTTAACAATGGAATTCCACGTGTTAACGCCTTAACCTTCAATAAAGTAATGAGATAGTATTTGTTTTAATTTTAAAACACTGTTATAAACGCAATTTATTTATTAATTTCGCAAAGACTTTTCTTTCCCGGTATACTTCTCTCGATTCCTTCATCGTCTCATGCACGCATCGTATCGATTTCTCTGACTTCTCACTTAGTCGATATTAAATACATATTGTATTTTATTTATTTAATCGTGTCACGTTTTCCTGAGTATTTCTAAATATATTTACATCTGAGGATGGAGGTCACCTCCGAAACATGTCGTGGTTACTATTTTTATTGTTTAAAGATATTTAATAAAATTAAAGTGGAACATAAAAAGTGTCGTTTTTTTTCAATTCTGAGTTTGTCAATTAGGTTTATCAAAACTACAAATTGTAAAAATATTTCAAAATACGAATATTATACGAATGTCAGAATCAAACATCTTCCAAGAGTAGCATTTCTATCTTTACAGATCGCAAGTTTTACAATAAGGAGAATAAGAAGAAGAATATTGTTTTTTCAAAATAACCCTATATTCTTGGTAAACAATATGTTCTCTTAACTAACTAAATAACTAACCATCACACCGTCTCCCCGAAAGGGTAGGCAGAAAGAATGGACTACCACACTTTTACTGATGCGGCACTCCATCCTTCCATCAAGAAGGCAGTATCTTTTCACTCCGCGGGAGACGCGGAGCGAAAAGACACTGCCTTCTGATTTTCTATTTTCTTATATAAATACTCGTACTAAGAAATTGAATGGAATTTGAAAAATCTAATTTAATCCCAGAAATAAACAAATGTTTTCATCAATTTCGTGTAACAACTTTGTTCGTACGTTAATTTATGATGCCGTCGAAATATATTTCACACTGTTTACATACATTGAACGGGTGAAAACTGATTAACGCTTCGATCCAGAGATCTTTAAAGTCTTCCGTGGACCATGTTTGCTGTAATTAATCCAACCTCTAATCAACACCAGGAATGTAATTGACGCAAAGGAATGCAAAGCGGGCACGGTGGTAAAAGTGGTTCGGTATTATAGGTTAGGTTTATTCTGACGAATCTCAAACACGTATTTTAAAATGGAGCAAAATTCATCGCTCTGCCTTTTTCTTCTGGAAAAATAATAAAAGGTTATCTCAAAATATATATAAGAAATAAAAATAATGAAAAGATCATTAAGATAGTTTGGACACATGGAGAAAATGAATGAAGGAAAAACCGTAAAAAAGTTAGATAATCCATTGTTTTGGCGGAAACACTTTGATATTTTAACATTATTCCCTGTTAAATTAAAAACACTGTTTTAATATCAAAAATTGAGTTCATTTTTATAAAATCGTCGCGACAGCTGTTTCGGTAACCGATGTTACCATCGCCAGGTGTTACAGTAAACTTTTGATGAGTGAACAATACGAGTATATTCCACTTTTCATTTATTAGAATATAAGTAGGAGTTTGCGTTAAAAAAAAGCATTGTATATTTTGACAGACATATGGAATAGAAACGAGAGCTGACACCATCAGAACAAAAAGTCTCCTAAGAACCACAGAAATGAATACTCTCTGATCCGTTGCGGGAACGAAACTCCAAGACAGAATAAGAAATTCTGAAATAAGAAAGATCTGCAATGTAGAAGATGTCGTGCGGTGGGGAAGACTGAGAAGACTCTACTAGAGAGATCTTGTGGAAAGAGCATGTTCTGAAAGAGTGATAAATATAGCCGCAAATAAAGTACTAACAGGAAATCGACCGACAGGAAGACCACCTAAAAGATGGCGATACAGTTGGACATCTGTATCCCAGGAACAGGCTCCGAGAAATAACAGGACACAGTCCTAAATAACGCAGAAGAAGAGAAGAAGATTATACATTATCGAAATTCCGCAATGTTGAAATCTTAAACATCGATGTATTCTAACTAACTAACTAACTAACCATCACGCCGTCTCGCCGAAGAGGTGTGCAGAAAGAATGGACTGCCACACTTTTCTTTCCTGACATATTTCTCTCGCTTCCTCAACATTCATACATCGTTTCATGCACGCGCGTCGATTTCTCTGACTCCTCACATGGCCGACATCCAATATTTGATTATTTTGATCGTGCCACGTTTTTCTCGGTCTTTCTCTATTTCTGGTTCCATTTACATCATTAACATATATTTTTTTTACCATTCTTTCTTCATTCATTCTTTCCATATGTCCAAACCATCTTAATGATCCTTTCATTATTTTGTTCATGACACCATCATTCGCACCGCATTCACTTCTTATATTTCCATTTACATCGTTAACATCGGGTGGTGGTCTAGGGGATAGAACGCTTGGCTTCTGATCAAGGGGACTTGGGTTCGAGCTTGGACACGACCGGATTCCTTCTTCATAATAATGAGCTATTTTCTGCTCACAATGAAGATTGTGAACTAAATGCTAATATCATTGATTTAAATCTTTAGTGTTAGTCTTTAAAAAATAAAAATAATAAAAAAATAATAAAAAATAATAAAAAATTTAAATAAAAAAACATATAATTTTTTTACCATTCTTTCTTCTTGCCATCTTTTCATTATTTTGTTCATAACACCATCATTCGCATCGCATTCACTTCTTATATTTTCATTCGACACTCTATCATACAGAGAGTATCACACATTCGTCTAAGAGATCTCATTTGTACTGCATTTATGTATTCGGTTATGATATATAATTGGATGGTAATATATACTAAGGATTTGCAATTTTGATGTGTGTTTAGAGACATTAGGCAGTTATTACTTGTTTATTTGGATTTACGAGGCATAAACTTTCATTTGAAATAGATACAACATAGACGCACTAATACGCTCCACGTATACATTAACTCAGAGGCGCGAATTTACGGGCGTACAGAGAGCGGATATTATGCATTTGTATGCACTTCGGAACGGGGAGCCCGCCTGTAATTCAGTAGTCGTTACTACGTAATAATTGTGTCGGCTGGACTGGAAAAGTAAAGAAAATCAGAGGACCTGACGCAATATATCATATAACACCTTCTTCTCTTATTTATAATAGTAAACACAATGGGCGAGTGGAGAGGGATATTGAAAGAAGGGTTGGGGCAGGCAACAAAGTGAATGGTGCACTTGAAGTTGTCATCGCAAACAAAAACCTATCCAAAAAAGCTAGAATGGCAGTGCACAATGGTGTTCTTCTACCGACCCTTATGTATGGAAGCGAAGCATAGAACTGGCAAAAGAAGGATGAAAGTAGAATAAATGCAGTAGAAATGAGATCTCTTAGACGAATGTGTGTATATACTCTGTGTATGATAGAGTGTCGAATGAAAATATAAGAAGTGAATGCGGTGCGAATGGTGGTGTCATGAACAAAATAATGAAAGGAACATTAAAATTATTTGAACATATGGAAAGAATGAATGAAGAAAGAATGGTAAAAAACCATTCGTATACAACACTCACATTTATTTAAAAATAAAACAAAACTTAAATATCAAAAATATTTCGGACTAACCAGCCCTGCATCAGTGATATTATATAAATATTTCAAATATTATAATAAAAAAATACAAATATGGTCAGTTTTTACAGATTTTACAGATAACACGAGACAGATAACATCTCTCAAAACTGACCATATTTGTAAACAATTTTATTATATTTTAAATATTTATATAATATCACTGATGAAGGGCTGGTTAGTCCAAAACACGTTTGATATTTAATTTAATTTAATTTTTTAATAAATGTGAGTTGTTTACCAAGTACATAAAAAATAAACGATTGTATTATAAATGGTTTGTTCTACAATATGGTTGTGAAACTTGGAATCCGAAAGTGAATGTAATGAACTGGTTGAGACGTTTGAGATGTGGATATACCGCAGAATGCTCCGTATACCGTGGACCGATAGGGTCAGTAATGGAGACGTAATACAGAGAGCCAGAGTCATTGGGAGGGCTGTTGTCGAGTGTGAAAGTTAAAAAGGTCTCTTATATATTTGAGTCAGGTGCTAAGGGGAGAAATATAACACCTCCTTCGACTGATATTAATGGGTAAAGTGGAGGGACGTCGGGGAGTTGGTAGAACGCAGTTATCCTGGCTGGGAAACATAAATGAATGGACAGGAATGACCAGAATTCAGAATCTGTTCCAAGTGACCTGACACGGCACCGGAAAAATAAGAAGAAACACGATTGTTTATTGTTTTTTCGTAGATTTAATTTCTATATCGTATCCTCCAGGCTAAACATGCTTTCAACTAGAAAGGTAAAATATTCGAATCCAATAACATAGACCGAAACCTCCGAAAACAACTATAATTGGTGTAGACTGTTTTACTATACGGTTGCGAGCCTTGGTGCTTGGGCGGAAGAGAGCGCAAAAGGCTGTAGGCGTTTTAAATGTGGACCTACCGACGAATTGCCCATGTTTTATTGGGGGACCACATTACAAATGAAGAGGTTCTCATCAGAGTTGAAGATAATACACCATAGCGGAGAGGCGCGCGAGATGGATTGGCCATGTGTTGCGACACGAATGTTTCCTGCATGATGTATTTGAGGGAATGGTCGAGGGATCGATTGGCAGAGGACGACCTTCCCAGGAATACCTAGACCAGATTTGTCGAGATATGGGCTGCACCTCTTATGCGGAGTTGAAGAAAGTTGCCGAGGACTGAGAGGAGTGGAAGAGGAGATGCGTTGCCTTGCTGCAGACCAATCTTTAGATTGAGACCGCAGAAGAAGAATTTATATAATAAAATATATTTAAATCGTAGTGGTAAATTTGTTTTGCCTTGCAAGGGCATTCTCAAACTGAACTTAATTGCCAAACAGTGTTTATATTGATTTTAGAAAACTTAACGGTGGTATTATATAGTGCATTTTTTGGGAAGTTAAATAAAACAATTTTAAGGTTATTCTGAGAACTGACCATGAGTATTGAGTGGTAAGTAAGTTTAATTTTATAACTTTTGGTGCTCATAACCTAAGATTAATTATATCACAAACTATATGTTTAATGACGATGTATAATACAATTCAACGAAAAAATATAATGTTAAGTAGGTCAATTCTTCCAAAAGAAGTAATTATGACATTAAAAATGTGTTACTAATAAAACAAATTAATTTTAAACGTCACAATGCACCAATTTATGGCATATCCGTTTGAGTATTGATTCCACGAGCTTAATTTCTGTTTATAAACAATTTGTCAAGTCGATTACTCTCCGTTCTCTCTCCGTTAACACGCGCTGGGAATAACTCGCGCAGAACAACCGCTGCCAAATCATAAACGTAAATGAAAAGCGAAATGATTGGTGTGGGATAATTGACATCGCGTTAAATGTACATTGATTTGTGTATACCAAACCATTTAACGCGTTAAACAAAATTAATTAACATATACAGTTTGACACGAAGTGAAATTTTCAAAACTAATAAGCTTTTGTGCACAGTGGCTCCAGTTATATTAAGAAACTCAGATATTCAGATATTTGAATCATATGTTGTTTATACCATAAGGTTTGCACAAAAAAAATTGGCATTCGTAATTTGACCCACTTTCGTCAGAACTTCGTCAGGGTTACACAACAAACAGTTGGTTCAATTAAAACAAAATAACAACAACAACAACAAAAATCCATCACGCCGTTTCTCCGCAGGGGTAGGCAGAGAGAAAGGACCGCCACACTACTCTATCTACCCTCTCTAGCTTCCTCCACATTCATACAGCGTTACATACACGCATGTCAATTCTTCCGGCTTCTGGCATGACCAACCTTTAAAATTTGATTAATTTGGTTTTTCTCGGTCTACCTCGACTTCGTACTCCATTTACATCGTTAACGTATAATTTTTTAACCATTCTTTCTTCACCCATGCGCTCCATATGTTCGAACCAACGCAGCGATCCTTTCTTAATTTTTTTCATAATACCTTATTTTGCCCCACATTCCTTTTAAATATCAGCATTTGAGATAATTATAAGAAAACAAAACAAAATAATAAGAATATAATGGCCATAGCCCGTGAGTACGCGCATAAGAAGCTCAACAATATTTAGATATGTTTCTGTTCTATCTGGTGTGTCTATATAGTCCTCTTTTAGATAGACAGATTCACACTCCGGACAAAAATATTCCGCACCCACGGCTGGACCGCGTCCACTCCATCTCTCCGGCCCTTAACACAGCGACTACTCTTCTCTACTCCACCCTATCGGTTGCCAACTGCTCCCAGTCTATTTGCCATCTACACTCTTCAACGCAGTATGCACGTTGTCCTCATATCTCTTGCGCTGTCCTTCGTACTTCCTTTTCCTTTTTATTATATAAAACATATTCGTTGAGTTGGTTTCGCTCATGCGCACCACTTGACCAGACCAGCGTAAGAGAGCTCCTTAACACCTCGGCATTGGAGACTTTGTGGCGCCAGCGTATCCTGTATACGGTGGCGGTTCTCCCATAGAAGCCCAGAAGCCCGGCTTGCGTAAGAAATTTTGAATCAAAACCATTTCTGGCTTACAGAGGCTCAGCTCTTGTGACTACTCCTCTTACGTCTGATGGTAACATTATTGAAAGGTGATTTGGAGGGTTGGTGGTTTGGTATGCGGGGGCACGATTTCTTAGATTTGGGGGTTTTGATTCAAAATGTATTTCAAAAGTCTATGAAACCTGCGTTCTGCCAGTTGGTACTTATGGTCTTGAAACTGTAACATTGTCCAAAAAAAGTGCCGAGAAACTACAAGTGACCCAAAGAACCATGGAAAGAGCCATGTTAGGAATAAGCCTTAGAGATAGAGTCAGAAACGATACGGTGAGAGAAAAAACAAAGGTCACTGACATCACTTCCACCGGGTGGCGACTATAAAATGGCAATGAGCAGGTCACGTAGCCAGAAGCTCAGATAAAAAGTGGACAAGAAGACGTCTGACTGGAGACCGTGGACGGCAAAGAGAAGTGCAGAGCGACCGCAACTACGGTGGAAGGATGATCTGAACAGACACGTCGGAATAATGGATGCAGTCTGATGGAAGCGAATGGAGGAGGCCTTTGTCCAGGAGTTGACGGGAATAGGCTGAGGAAGAATAAGAAGAAGAAGATTCAAAATTTCTTACGTAAGCCGGGCTTCTGGGCTTCTATGGGAGTACCGCCACTGCCTGTGTAGTTGGCGAAGATATCGCTCCAGTAGTTTTTCCAGGGACTTAGTGTGGCATCTATAACTGACCCATGTCTCGTATACTTAGGTGAGGTCGGTAAGATTACAGCCTTGTAAACTGCAACCTCGGTACCGATTGTGAGGGCGGTAATATCAATGGCTGGTGTGAGAAGCACACAAAATACGAAAACGGTGTCCCAACACGCCGACGTCACGCGAACGATGAATATTTATATTTTAAAATTTGTTAATGACGTCTACTTCCGGCCGAAGATTGAGAGTAATGCGCTCCCGGTATTATGAAAGCAAAATGGGTCGTCTAAATATATTTCCACGCTAGTTAGCAGTTTTGAATAATTTATTAAAAATTCTTGAGCGCGGTGGCATTTTTTATTCTTTTTCCCGAATAAAATTACGGCTGGCTTCATAAATTTTGAGAATCTCTTGCCCCAAGTGTGAGCCATTAAGTATGCGACTGTATTCGCTTTAAGTTTTGCGTATACCCACAAAAAATTGTAGATATTTCTTTTTTTAATTAGTACGAATAAAAATGTCTGTTTTCTAGAAAACAACAAAAGCAGAGAGAATGGACCGCCGCGCTACTCTATCCTGGCACACCTCTCTAGCTTCCTCCACATTCATATAGCGCGCTATACTCATGTCGATTCTTCCGGCTTCTAACATGACCAACCATTAAAATTTGATTAATTTGGTCATTCCATGATTTCCTAGGACTGCTTTGACTTCATACTCCATTTACATCATTAACGTATACTTTCTTAATCATTATTTCTCCATCCATGCGCTCCATATGTCCGAACCAACGCAGCGAACATACCTTCTTCCGCTCTACATTCCTTTCTAATATCAGCATTTGAGATTCTGTCGTATATCGTTCTACCACATATACGTCTTAGGGACCTCATGTCTACCTAGAGGTTTTATAATAATTTTGTGTTTTCTAGAAGTTTTATTATAATTTATGGAAATGACGTGTTTCGCTTTTCTAAGACATTACAAAGGCAGCTTTCTAAAGTTTTTTTTTTTTAATAAAAAGAATTTAAAATGATAATTTCACTTATTCAAAAAAATACGAGTTCTTGTATTTAAATACATAATCGACACATATGAAAGTAGTAAACAAAATAATAATCGACACATATGAAAGTAGTAAACATAATCGACACAAAGTAAACAAAATGATATCGCGACACACAAACAATATATTTTGCATAAGACTATCTGGCCACATAAATTCATCATACTCATGATATTAAAATCTACTAATTTTTTGTTTCCTTAACAATGCTGCGATACTCTATTTTAAATAATTAATCCAAAAAAACATGTCGTATATAAGTGTTTTGAATTTAAACGTTTTAGACTTTTTATGCTATTTATAAGTTTTATCGTGGACTTCAATCTGGTCAACTCTCATTCGCAAAGGAGTCCCACGGAAGATTGTGAATGTCATCAGGGCAATGTATGACGGTTGTTCTTGTCGTGTAGTGCACCAGGGCAGACTCTCCGAGGCCATCAAACTGAGTGCGGGAGTGCGACAGGGATGTCTACTATCACCCCTGCTCTTCATAGTGGTTGTGGAGGATGTGTTGCGCCGTTCTTTCGACGGTCCTCGTGGCATTCCATGGATACGTGATACCCAGTTGGAGGATCTGGATTATGCTGATGACCTCTGTTTGCTTTCGGTAAACCGGGTGGATGCGGAGCGGAAACTTTGTAGACTTCACGAGGAAGCGGCAAAAGTGGGTCTCAAGATTAACATGTCCAAGACAGTAGACCTACGAGTGTCCACAAATGACTCCACCCCAATCTTGCTCCACGGTGTCCCCCTTGTGACCACGACCAGCTTCTGCTACCTCGGTAGTATGATAGCAGGCTCAGGAGGTACGGAGGAGGATGTAGCCAGCAGACTTGACAAGGCAAGGGGAGCTTTCGCTATGCTTCGCCCTGTATGGCGCTCCGGTATCATTTCGAGAAAGCTCAAGCTCCAAATATTCAGCAGTAGCGTTAAAAGCGTACTGCTGTACGGATGTGAGACTTGGAAATCTACCGCAGACGTTATTGGTAAACTCCAGGTGTTTATAAAAGGTGCCTTCGCTCAACATTCAAAATCTATTGGCCCCAAACAGTGTCAAATGCCGTTCTCTGGACCATGGCAGGTGAAAAGCCAATTAGAGAACAAGTCGCTAGGCGCAAATGGCAGTGGATCGGTCACACTCTGAGACGGAACCCAGCCTGCATCGCTCAGGGCGCACTAGACTGGTCCCCTATGGGGGGAAAGAGAAAGCGAGGCAGACCTAGAGCCACCTGGAGAAGAACCCTGCAGGACGAGGTTAAGGCAGCAGGTCTCACTTGGGACGATGTTAAGCATCAGGCATGCGATAGAGTCGGGTGGAGAAGATTCCTTGAAGCCCTATGCACCACGGAGGTGTGACAGGACAAAAAGAAGAAGAAGAAGAGAAGTTTTAGACAATTTTGCATATTTAGACCTGATAAAGGCGAAACACATCATTCCCATAAATTATAATTAATTTCTAAAACATAGACGTTTTCATTCATATAAATTAAAATAGAACTTACAAATATATTAACTCAATCCCTAGTTAATGAATGTATTATATATCACCATATAACACTCGTTAGCAAAAGTTTTTAAAAATTGTCTATATAACAAATGATGACATTGGTGGCGATATATAATATAATAAATTGGGAGCCGGATTACGTGCCCGAGCTTTTGCTCGAAGCTGCTATTCGAAAAGTGATTTTATAAGCAATTTGTTACAGAAATCCTTTCTCGAACATTCGCGTGAAACTTTCGTTGCACAAATATACCAATGTTTAATACACTTTTACCATTATTATTTATTACAACCAATACAGTCCATTTGTTTTTATTATTTTTATCAAATTTTATCTAACTAACCTTCGCGACGTTTCTCCAAAGGAGTAGCCAGAAATAATTGGTATCTATCTACTGTTATTTCCTGACATAATTTACCCAATATTCATGAATCGTATCATGCATGCACGTCGATTTTTTAGGTTTCTCACGTGGCCAACATTTTATATTTAATTAATTTGATGGTGACACGTTTTCCCCAGTCTTTCATTGTTTAAATAATAATTAAATAGAACGATGTTTTTTTAAGTTCTTCCACTTTTGGCTTTATTTTGACAGCGACCGGTTTCGACCTGGCATCGACAGACCAGTCTGTCGACGAGCGAGCCGGGCAAAACCGGTCGCTGTCGAAATAAAGACAAATGTGGAAGTAGTTAAAAAACATCGTTTTATTAAATAATTATTTAAAATGAACTTCCCTCAAGAGATTTCAGTAAAATCATTTGATATATTTGTTTATTTTTCCTTTTAAATCATTAACATGTACATTTTTCATCGTTATTTCCTCGTTATTATTTCATGTGTCCAAACCACCTTCATGTTCCTTACTTTATTTTGTTTATAACACTATCATTCGCACTGCATTCACTTCTTACATCTGCATTTGACAAACAAATAAACTATCAAGCCATTTCCCCGCAGGGGTAGGCAGAAAAAATGGACTGCCACATTATTCTCTCCTGACATGCCTTTCTAGATTCCTCCACATTCATACAACGAGTCATACACGCACGTAGATTCTTCAGAATTCTAACATGACCGAATTTTGAAATTTCATTACTTTGACTATGACTCCTTACTCCATTTACATCGTTAACGAATACTTTTTAACCATTCTTTCTTCACCCATGCGCTTCATATGTCCGAACCAACGCAGCGATCCTTTCATAATACTTTCTTTCGCTCTACATTCCTCCCTAATATAAGGATTTGAGTTTCTGTCGTACATCGTCCTGCCACATCTTAGGGACGTCATCTCTACCGCATTTATTCTGCTCTCATCTTTCTTCTGCCAGTTCCATGCTTCGCTTCCATATATAAGGGTTGGGACCAAAACTCCATTGTGAACGGCCATTTTCGCTTTCATTGATAAATTGTTTATTGTCGATTTATATAAGTTGAAGAATCGAAATTGGTATATTAGGGGAGAACAAGCTTGGCGCTCCATTCTCTCTGCCTACCTCTTCGGAGAGATAGCGTAATTGTTAGATACTTTTCATGGAAAAACGTGGTCACTAGGCAGGAAACTTCTTTCGAATAAAATTTACGCACATTTCAGATATTTTTAAACCACAAAAATTCTTTGACATTTTAACAGTTTTCATGTCACATTTTGTGTAGAAAGCCTTAAATAAAGGTCCATGTGTGAAGATCAGGTGCAAGAGGGTATTAAGCCAACAGTATTTAGGCCCAGAGGAATTTGGACGGTTCTGAGTTTCATAGAAAAAGGCAGGAATTTACGCGGCGGAGACTATGACGTCAGAGCGTAAGCACTATGGTGGTAATAACGTTTTTAATTTTATGGCATGTTCGGATTCGCTAAAAGAAAACGGTATTTTTATGGAAATTGTATTCCTAACACTTATGATAATAAAAAGGAACAACGTATTATATATTTACTCCATCCTATATTATACATGAAATGAAGTTAAGTACCCAATGGTGTTCTTCTACGGACCCTTATGTATGGAAGCGAGCATGGAACTGCAAAAGAAGGATTAAATAGAATAAATGCAGTAGAAATGAGATCTCTTAGACGAATACACATTACTGAAAGTGTCGTGACAGCTGTTTCGCCAACCGATATCGGCATAATCAGGTGTTACAATAAACTAACAATACAATAAACTTAATGGAACTGGCAAAAGAAGGATGAAAGTATAATATATCCAGTAGAAATGAGATCTCTTAGACAAATGTGTGAATACTATGTGAATGAAAGAGTGTCGAATGCAAATATAATAAATGAATGCGTTATGAACAAAATAATGAAAGGATCATTAAGATGGTTTGGACATATGGAAAACATGAATGAAGAATGAATGGTAAAAAAATTATATGTAAACGATATAAATGGAACCAGAAATAGAAGTAGACCGTGGAAAACGTGGCACGATCAATCAAACATTGAATGTCTGCCATGTGAGGAGTCAGAGAAATCGACGCGCGTGCATGTCACGATGTATGAATGTTGAGAAATCGAGAGAAATATGTCAGGAAAGAAAAGTGTGGCAGTCCATTATTTCTGCCTACCCCTTCGGGGAGACGGCGTGATGGGTAGTTAGTTAGTTAGTAAGTTCAGTTTTGATATTAAATAAATATTTGATATTTCATGGACTATTCCATACTAATGTATGGAAGTGAAGCATGGAACAGGCATAAGACGAATGAATGTTAAATAAATGCAGTAGAAATAACATCTATCAGATTAATGTGTGGTAAATCTGTATATGATAATGTCAAATACAAGGATAAGAGTAGAATAATTGAGGTAGAGATGAGATCTCTCAGACATATGTGTGATAGAACGATGTACCACATAATCTCAAATGCTAATATAAGAAAAGAATGTAGAGCGGAAGAAGGTATAATGAACAAAATTATGAAAGGATCGCTGCGTTGGTTTGGACATATGGAGCGCATAGATGGAGAAAGAATGGTAAAGAAAGTATATGTTTTTATTCTATATACGCCATACTTTGTGTTGTTATGATAGTATATTTCTATTTTTCTTTTATACACTTTGTATATACAACACTTATATTATATTTATAATATAAGTGTTGTATGTACAAAGTGTATAAAAAAAATCAAATAAAGTAGACGTTAACGATATAAATGGAGTATGGAGTCGAGGCGGACCGAGGAAAACATGGCATGACCAAATTAATGAATTTTTAAAGGTTGGTCAAGTTAGAAGTCGGAAGAATCGACGAGCGCGCATGACTCGCTGTATGAATTCGGAGGAATCTAGAGAGGTGTACCAGTATAGAGTAGTGTGGCAGTCCATTCTCTCTACCTACCCCTGCGGAGAAATGGCGTGATGGTTTGTTTGTTTGTAGATTCTGACACATTCATCACGAAGTCATCCTTTTTGCAAACTTTGTACATTCTTAACACTAGGACTTGTAGATCGTCAATGCTGTCAGCGATTAAAACAGTGTTGTCTGCATACAGCAAACAGCTGATGGACATATAATATAATTCATTTTCGTACCAGCGTTTGTGCCATCTAATTCTTTCATAATCGGAAAATCGTTAAATTAAAAATTTACAGCAACTTTTATAAAATCAAATCATTTGTGATCGAAAATTATTTTCAATTAATTTTTTATACATAATAATCTATCTTGAAACTAAAATAGAAAAGAATATTATTTCTAAAGTAAAGAAAATTCCATCAGTTTTAAATCTTGAAAATTTTCCCTGTTAATGCCGGGAAATTATTTAACGAAGTTTTAAGTTGAAATATCGAAGTCTGTTGTAATAATTCATAAGAAAGCTCGTTACAAAAACTTTTTCCCCATATTAATTAATTATCCCGGAGCGAACAAAATTTCATCAAATTTTTCGCCCATAGAAAGCTGCTTCTGACGTTGATTGACACGATATTTTTTATGTATTTTTAGTACACATAAAAATAATTAGAGGAAATGCAGTAAAGTTATGAAAAGATAATGAAAATAACATGACCAGATTAATCCAATTTTAAAGGTGGGCTTGCATGACTCGCTATATGAATGTAGAGGAATCTAGAAAGGTATGTCAGGACAGAGCGGTATGACGGTCCATGCTCTCTGCCATCCCCTCCGGAGAAACGGCGTGATGGTTAGTTAGCTAGTTACAATATGAAATGAAAACATAATTAAGAAATTATTTATATTTGTAAAAATAGCATAAAAATTGGAGAGACATCTCCAGGCGTTATCTAGCAATACGTTAATGGCGGAAGCCTTTCACATTGCGTTAATAAAGATCTTCTGCTTAATGCTTAATCCAATCTTAATAGATGGCGCTATTGTAGATTGAACTAATAAATGTGAAGTGTTCTTCAACATTGTAGCGTATACACATCTTCCAAAAAGTTGGCAGATGTGGTGGTCGTAAGAAGGGCGGAATGGAGAATGTTGTTAACATAAAGCGATCGCTTTACCCAACCAATGACAGGTAAGCGCCTCGACCATCATATTCTGTTCCCAGAAAACAATTAACATCTTCGTCTCTATTGAGATACAATTAATCCTTATAAATACTCGTAGAATTAAGAAATTATTTATATTTGTTTTTTGAGTCAATTTTTCGCGTTTCCTTTATTTTTTTCTATAGATAAAAAATACTAATAATATTTTTAGGTGAGTGACCCTCGAGTAGCCACTTAATAAATCTTTGAAAATACAGAATTCTTTCAATTAGACTTTCTTAGCAGACGTATTGAAAACCTTTTTTTATTTCACTTAATAAAGGAATAAGGTTTTCATGTCAAATGTTTCAATCAAAACATAAAACGATCTTGTTTAAAAAAATACAAGATCAAAGTGAACTTTCATTCGTTAGATTATAGACACGGGTTATATTCTTCAACTTCTTCTTCTACTTCACCTTTTAGACCCTTTAGTTCTCAAAGTGGGCGATAACGCCCCCTAGTGGGCGTTTGAAACTTTCAGGGGGCAGTAGAAGAACCAGAGAAAATTAGGGGGCGTTTATATGGCACAGTGAGGGCGTGGGCAGGTAAAAAAAAAAGTCTAAAAAAGACAACAACATAAATAATAATAAAGCAAATTGAACTTTAATATTGGTTAATTTTTGTTATTGTACGAGTATATACTGTAATGATTTTTATCACGTGTGCGAAAATTCAAATATTTCGGTGGTTCGGAATGTGAATGAAAATTTAACTGAAAGATTCCATTATATTCAGATCACCCTACCAAAGGTTATGCCAGTAGGAAAATCAATCTGATTGTTAAACCATGTTACTTTGGAGATCGACGTATTTTGTGATAATGTGGCTAAACTATACCCTGTACATCGATTTGGCTCGCGCAACAAAAAAAACTATAATAATTCAGAAAACCATTTTGGCTTTGTGGATATGCTTCATTTCTGCCGATGATGAAGGTGTAAAGCCTTCGAAACAAGTCAATAATAACAATTTAAAAACAAAACAGTGACGAAGTGGTAAGAGCTCTGACTTCCTTCTTGAAGATCCCGGGTTCGATTCCCGGCGATGGCAGTGTGATTGTCACACTGTCTTTGGTCTGGTGTAAAATTCGCGTGACAATAAAATGGCGATATATTGGCTACAGAGAAATAACCGTCGTCTTGGAACTAGAACGGATCCAGAAACGATTTTTAGGATATTTATACCTCAGGGAGTATAACTGTTATCCTTTTTTGTACCCCTCACTATTTCTCTCAGGAGTGTTGGGTTTCAACACTCTTGAGACTCGTCGAATGATTTTTCTGGGAAAGCATTTTTTTAAACTATTATCCGGAGGTATTTAAATTCAGGAATACTGAGTGAACTAAATATATACGTTCCCCATAGATAAAGCAGAGCAAGGGGGCATACATTATTTTATGCCCCAAATTGCCGCACAGAGGCCCTTCGAAGTTCTCCTGTATTGAAAGCGATTCGTCTTTTAAATGAGGTTGCAAAAGAGAAAGACCTCTTTGGATGCAATTATGGCGATATCGTGAATACCCTTACGATAAAGGCAGCAAGGAAATAACTGGCTTATTCCTATTCACAAGGTTCTATGTATATTTCCTTTGATATTTTTTTTTCGCCCTTTACATCGATTTGGCTCGCGCTGTAATGATGTAAGGAGTTTTTTAAACAAAATAATAATAATAATAATAATAACAATAGCTAAAAATAATGTGTACCTATGCAGTAATTGGGTTCAAACGACCTATTGTATACAAGGAAAAAAATACGAATTACGGAATACACTAGAATTGTGCTACTTCATCAAGACAGCTATGTTCGGAACACTTGACAAAATGTATGTCTGTATTGAAGAGGTTGATGGTCCATCATTTAGATTTACTCCTGAGACTTGGCGTCGTGGTTAGTTTGTACAACTTGTACATATAATATACGCAAAGTATTGTATTGCGCGCCCACACGCGAGCAGGGGTAGGCGGATAGACGCGCTCATTCAACATGCATCTGATAAGCGGCAGAATCCGCGGTTTTTGCTCTCGGCTTGCCCTAGCAGTACTAAGGCTGCGGTCACACCGAAGTAATTCGGTTAGTGATTCGTCTGCTGTCTAAGTAAGATAAGTTTTCATAAAAACCCTAATTTCCACTGTTTTGGCCGACACAATATGATACTTCAACTTTCTTTCTTTCTCTCTGGTTTCAATCCTGAGATTTGTTTGCAGAAATTTCCTCTATTCTTCTCTTCCATTCTTCCCTGTCTTGTTCGGCTCTTTTGAAATCTGCATATGATGAACAGCGCACGTCCACCAACAGGTACTCTCGGCGTGGGCGTCCCCTAGAGTTTGTCCCCTCGGTCATACCCTCCATTATGGCATGCAAGAGGCCTTCCTGTCGTATTACATGGCCGATCCATCTTGCACGCATTGCGGACAAAGTCGCAAGAAAATTAATTTTGACAGTTGAAAAAAATGTGTAACACTAGATGATTTCAACATAGGTAGACGAAACAGCTGTCGCGAAAAAAATATTATAATACCATAAACAGTGTTTTATATTTTAACAGATAATTATTTATGAATTAAATAATTTAATTAATTAATTAAATAAAAGTGAACTAATGATTTGAGGTCACAAAGTAAATGGTCTAAACATTTTCTAATCGAATATTTCCTTATTTTACATTTAAATAATTTAATCAACAAAATTTAAGTAAAATTTGAATTTTTAATCATACGGCCATCACCGACAATCAAACCCGGGACCTTCTGTGTGGCAGTCTTAGCTCTTTATCAGCGTGACAATAAAATGGCGGTAGATTAGCCACCTATCACATGTCACGATATGATAGCTATACCCTTTACATCGATTTGGCTGGCACTGTAATAATGTAAAGAGCTTATTTTTCTTCCTCCTTGTTGTACACCTATGTGGTCTGTTCTCCAGAATGTTGCTCCTCCTGTGAGGTAGACTCCCAGCTATCCTTCCGTCTTTTCGGAAGCCTTCCACGAAGACGAGTCCCATGAGGCTGATTATGCAATGCAATATAGGGGAGTCTGGTGGTGTCAATTCTTTGAACATGACCGTACCAGTCCCTTTTTCTCTGTCTGCTCCAGCTTATAAAATCCACAACCTCTCATATCTCTCTTATTCTGGTATTCCTCACGCAATCTCTCAGTGTCAGACACAGAAAGGTCGCGTGAGGAATACCAGAATAAGAAATGTAAAGAGCGATTTAACAAAATAATAAAAAATATTTGTAATATTTAGGGCACTTTACTCGTAAAATAAAGAAATATTCGATTTGAAAATACATATGAGTTCATACATTTTTTACCACTTACTCTGTGATCACATGTAACATTTATTTCTATTTTTCTTTTTTATACAATGTGTATATACAACACAAACATTTTTTTAAATTATATAGACACGTTTTGGACAAGCAGTCCTTATTCAGTAACGATACATATTTATAAAAATATTATAAAATTGTTGTTGTTTACATGATCTGACAGATGTTATATAGATTAATTTTGGAACGTTTATGCTTTTGTTATAACAAATATTATGATTCAATTAAAAAATTTAAATAATATTCAAAGTTATTTGTTGTTTGTCCAAAACATGTCTATATAATTTAAAAAAATTAATATAAATGTTGTACCTATGTATATACAAAGTGTATAAAAAAGAAAAATAGAAGTAAACCATCATAACAAAACAAACTAGAAATATATCCACAGACGCAAATATGGCAGCACACAATGGAGTTCTAGTGCCAACCCTCATGTATGGAAGTGAAGCTTAGAGCTGACAAAAGAAGGATGAAAGCAATATAAGGGCCGTAGAAATGAGATCACTAAGAAAAATGGGCGGGAAAACGTTGTATGATAGAATACCGAACGATGAAATAAGAGAGAAATGTAAGGCAGATGACTGCATCATGGATCAAATTAAAAAATGATCCCTGAGATGGTTTGGACATATGGAACGATTGGATGAGAGTAGAATAGTAAAAAAGTTGTACACAAGCAGCGTGAGTGGAAAAAGAAGCCGAGGATGACCGAGGAAAACATGGCATGACCAAATTAATCAATTCCTTAAAGGCGGCCACATTCGAAGTCAGAATAATCGACGTGCGTGCATGGTACGATGTATAAATGTAGAGGAAGCCCGAGAGGTATGCCAGGACAGAGCATTGTGGCGATCCATCCTCTCTGCCTACGCCTCCGGGGAAACGGTGTGATGGTTAGTTATTTAGTTAGTTTTAACAACACAAAGTATGGCGTATATAGAAGACATATAAAATGAATCAATAGCGTGACATTTTGTAATAAAATAATTTGATAACCCTCTCAAATCCGTCTGTGTGATTTTCGTACAGGCAGCAAGCGAGTCACCAACCGAAACACTTCGGTGTGGGCGTAGCTTAAGTAATTGGACCCACGGCACCTACCCGCGCTTACACGTCCTGAATTAATTATCCAAGTAAATAGTTGATGACAAATGGAGATAACGAGCTAAGCCGCGGTTCTGTTTCCCAAAGAGCAGATGTATAATATGACTAATTAATTATCTGAAATAATTGATAAACTCAACATTCGGTCTAGCCTGAACAATAGCGTGGACTCCACATCAAATCTTAAATTTAAACAAAAACGTTTTCAAAGAGCAAATATTAATATATTATTAATTAAACAATTAATCAATACTCAGAAAATAAACAATACATATTTAATCATTATTATTATTAGAATTATTACGTCCAGGAGTGGACATCAAAACAGGCTGAAAAAGAAGATATTAGAAAATACAGATTATTTCTATACTTGTAAAGCTTCTTGGAAAAAAAAAACGTAACACAATATTTACGTTAACGCCGATAGACAGCCATAACAATTAATCCTAATGCGAGTCCAAAATCTCTAGGGCCAACAAAGGAAAAATAAAACAGGAAATATGTTTTTTAGTCTGGATTTATAATAAATGGCGCTGCGCACTTTTTTCCCGCATTTTATTATAATGAATAGTTTAGTATATTAGATTTATGTATAGGAATGATCGTAAATCTGGGAATTACGGAATCAACGAGAGTGCTGTGACGATATGCGATTTTTTGGCCGCAAAAATTTGGGATCTTTTGCAGCGGTGGTGGCCATTTTTTTATTTATACATTTTTATGTATGCGAAAAGTTAAACGTAATTCTTTACCTGCTATGTAGGCGAAAAGTTAAACTTGTATCACTCTAAAACCGAAAAAACAATCGGTTTTCATTTTACAAAAAACTAACTAACTAACCATCACGCCGTCTCTCCGAAGGGGTAGACCGAAAGAATAGACTGCCACACTTTTCTTTCCTGACATATTTCTCACCTTTCTTAACATTCAAACATCGTGTCATGCCTGCGCGTCGATTTCTCTGACTTCTCACGTGGCTGACATTCAATGTATGATTTATTTGATCGTGCCATGTCGTTTTCCTCGGTTTTCCTCTATTTCTAGTTTCATTGACATCGTAAAAATATTTTTTTTACCATTCTTTCTTCATTCATTCTTTCCATGTGTCCAAACCATCATTTCATTATTATGTTCATAACACCATAATTCGCACCGCATTCACTTCTTAAATTTTCATTCGACACTATCATACACAGAGTATCCACACATTCGTCTAAGAGATCACATCTCTACTGCATTTATTCTACTTTCATGCTTCGCTTCCATACAGAAGGGTCGGTACAAGAACACCATTGTGTACTGCCATTTAAGCTTTGTGGATAGGTTTTAATAATAAGAAAGTGAATAATCAGAGATAAAATACAATATTATATAAGAATGTAAAAAAAAAGGGTATTTTTTCTACTTTCATCCTTCTTTTGCCAGTTCCATGCTTCGCTTCTATAAATAAGGATCTAATTTTATGTGATTATACAATAATGTATAATAAAACTTCTAGAAAACAGACGTTTTTATTCGTATACTCGTAGGTACTCTTAATAGTAAACTCTTCAACTTTTAAAAAATTTATCGTTTTTTTTTCAAGAAATGTATCTTTATGATAAAATATATCTACACATCTTCAAATATTAAGTATTTAAGATATAAAGAGATAATTTCATTCTTATATTTTGTTCCCTTTGACTTTTGAAAAAAATTCTTCAACCGCTACTGAACGCATATTCAGTGATGACGTAAAATATATTTCACATATATAAATATTATTTATATCCCTGCGATTGATGGGTAACGGATTCTCATCGTCGCCACAGTATGTTAAAGATGATTGATGGCCGTTTTTTATGTCTAAATATTCCGCTAACGAATTAGTTTTAGCTTTTCTTAATATAAACATTGAGAACTTAAACCAATATAAGAAAAAAACTTGTTTTAAATTCAAAGTCTTAACATTAAAAATCTTAGGTACTTGCGGACAACTAAAATTGAAAGATAATTCTATGCATATTATTTATAGATAATCCATTATTTTGACAGAAATACAAATACGAGTAATATGGTAAGTTAGAAAGTTTCAATCCTGGGATTGGTTTGCAGCAATTTCTTCTATTCTTCTCTTCCATTCTTCCCTGTCTTGTGCGGCTCTTTTGAAATCTGCATATGATGAGCAGCGCACGTCCACCAACAGGTCCTCCAGGTACCCTCGGTGTGGGCGTCCCCTAGAGTTTGTCCCCTCGGTCATACCCTCCATTATGGCATGCAAGAGACCTTCTTGACGTATTACATGGCCGATCCATCTTGCATACCTTTCGGACAAGGTCCTGAGCAGGTGCCTTCCTCCTTCGATTCCTTGATGAACTTCCTCATTCGTGATGTGGTCTCTCCAGGAAATTCCTAATAGTCTTTTATAGGACCACATCTCAAAAGCCTCTAGTCTCCGCTTATCCCTTTCGGATAGGCACCATGTCTCACAGCCGTACATCAAGATACTCCATACATAGGTCTAGATGAGGAGTATTCTCAGTTTTAGGTCTATATATATTATTTGATTCTATTATTTTCGACCTTTTATTAAATGCGAACCTAGCCTGATGTATACAGCTGTCGACCTCGCTCTTAGACCGACCGTCCCATGTTATTTTGTTCCCAAGGCAGACAAACTCCTTGGTGTTCTTTAGTGGATTCGTTATTGATTTTCATGACAAATAATATAGATTTTAGATATAATTATATAGATTTTTGACGACCTTCGTGGCCGAGTGATAAGTGCATTGACTGCCACCCCGAAGGTTCCGGGTTCGATTCCCGGCGAGAACAGTATGATTGTCACACTGTCATTGGTCTGGTGTAGAATTCACGTGACAATAAAATGGCGATAGATTAGCTATTGGCGATAGTGATAGACGAATGTATGGCAAATCTGTATATGATAAAGTGGCAAATGCAAGTAAAGTGGATGTGGTGCGAATGAAAGTGTTATGAACAAAATAAGGAAAGGGTCATAAAGATGGTTTGGACACATGGAAAGAATGAGTGAAAACAGAATGGTAAATAAGGTATATGTAAACGGCGTGAACGAAGCTAGAAATAGAAAAAGGCCGAGGAAAACGTAGCACGATCAAATCAATCAAATATTGAATGTCGGTCACGTGAGGAATCGGAGAAATTGACGTGCGTGTATGACAAGATGTATGAATGTAGAGGAAGCGAGAGATGTATGTCAGAACAGAACAGTGTGGGATTTTATTCTTTCTGCCTACTCCTCCGGGGAGACGGCGTGATGGTTAATTAGTTAGTTAGTTAGTTCTAATTAAATTCTACTTGAGTTTATGGTTTCGACCGGTTTCGGCAGCTGCCATCTTCTCCACCAGAAGATGGCAGCGAACAGCCGAAACCGGTTGAAGCCATTGAAATTTAACTTAATATATATTTTCAAAAAAGGTGGGCCGACGACATTGAAATGTGGCTACGGCTGGCAGGAGATAGAGACGAGTGGAAGGGAAGAGAAGAGGCCTATGTCCAGCAATGGACCGATAAAGGCTGACGAAGAAGAAGAAGAAGAAGACATATTAAAAAAATAAAAATTATTTCCATTATTTAATAATGTTTTCTGAATTGATTTGGAAGCTAGTGCCGTGAAATTTCTTCAGTATATCATTTACAGGGGAAATTAAATTCTGTTCCATTTAAAGGGTAAATTAGCGCCAAAGTTTCAAATAAAAGGTTTAGATTCCGACACTTTTTGTCCGAGAAATTTTCCAAATAGTTGGACAATCACTAACCGCTGAGATTTGTGTCGAAAATTATTTAATTAGCGAAAGTTTGGGCTGATTCTAACCGAATTAACTCTCTAATTAAGCCCCCCTTGTCAACATTCTACCGCAACATTTTAAAAACTTTATTTCACAAAGTGTTTTAAGTTCTATGAAAGATTGACGGGTAACATTATAAAGCAAATTGCGTTAAAAGAACTTAACTTTGTTATGAACAAAATAAGGAAAGGGTCTTTAAAATGGTTTGGACACATGGAAAGAATGAGTGAAGACAGAATGGTAAAGAAGGTATATGTAAACGGCGTGAACGGAGCTAAAAATAGAGGAAGGCCGAGGAAAACGTGGTGGACCTTTGATAAAACTTGTTATGCTCCCTTAGACAGGCGAAACAAGTGATTTACAAAAAATATAATAAACCTTCTAGAAACAGACGTTTTCATTCATATTTAACATTTCTTGAACATTGATGTAAAGCTCCATATTAAATAAATAATAAAGTCCATATAAGAAAACGTCTGTTCCTAAAGCTTTATTATATTTTATGTGTATGAAATGTTTTGCTTGTCTAAGGAATTATTAAATGTTAGATTTGATAATGCCCTAGAAACATGTCATTCATATAGATTATAATTAATCTTCTAGAAAACAGACGTTTTCATTCGAATAAACATTTATTTCATCTTGCATTCGTTTAATTAAAACGGCAAGTGTGATAATTGTTAATTTAATATTGTCTCTTTCAGGTTTCAAATAAGAAAAATCAATACGAACATGGTCCGTATACCACATGCTACCACGTTCTATAACTTATTGAATAGGGCTCATATCTCGGTAGGAAACAAGACAGCGCGAAAATGCTCGAAGCTTCTAAGTTTTCATTATTTGTTCGCTAGGGTCGTCGAATGTGAAAAGAACGTTCATATTTCAT
Organism: Lepidostoma basale; assembly: GCA_022606425.2. Taxonomy (NCBI): domain Eukaryota; kingdom Metazoa; phylum Arthropoda; class Insecta; order Trichoptera; family Lepidostomatidae; genus Lepidostoma; species Lepidostoma basale. The sequence continues at coordinate 1,811,661 of JAHDVF020000363.1, read as the reverse complement.
ACAATATGTCGCAATGTGTCTCTGCTTTGTATTGGATTTTCATGATCCATGATCGATTGCCAATTTGTTTTAAGATAAACCATATTTAAATTTAAATAAATCGCTTTTTTTTAAATCGATCACAAAGAAGAATGTAAATAATGAACAACGTATGATAAAATATCTAATGAAGAAAAAAAAAGGAATGTAATGCGGATGAATGCGTCTAAAATAAAATTAAGATGGGTCACTAGATGGTTTGGACATATGGGACGAATGGATGAGGGAAGAATGATTAATCTAATGATTAAAATATTACTGATTGAATGGTTAAAGACAACCTTGAAAAGCACATCATCATGGGCAAAGGGGAGGGAAAGCTACCACAAGGACGACCACCGAGCCGCTGGTCCGATCAAATCAGGGATCTGACTGGTCTCTCATTAGCTGCAGCCTGGAGACTGACGGATGACAGGAGCGCATGGCGTGCCATGGTAAATAGTTTACAGGATGAACACGATCCTCAATCATGAGAAATACGACTGAGAAGAATACAAGTACCTTCGATGACCTTCGTGGCCAAGTGGTAAGTCTATAAACAGCCACTCCGAAGGTCGAAGGTTCGATTCGCGGCAACAACAGTATGGTTGTCACAATGCCTGTTACAGAATTTACGTGAAAATAAAATGGAGCTAGATTAGCTACATATGAAATGTCGCGAGAATCAATATGATTGTTATCGATATAGCGCGCGCTGTAATGATGTAAATAGCGATTCAACAAAATATAATAATAATAATAAACAGTTGTGTAAATGGAAAAATAAGTCACCGAAGACCAAGCTATTGATGAATTTACTCAAATCTAAATCATATAACTATATTCATCAATTACTGAAAGACGATCGTGTTTGAAGTAGGAAAAATTGACTAGTGTGCGTGTCACGGTGTGTGAATGTATAAGAGGCGCGAGAATTATGTCAGAATAGAACATTGTGGAAGCGAAGGATGGAACTGGCAAAATAAAGGATGAAAGTAGAATATATGCAGTAGAAATGAGATCTCTTAGACGAATTTGTTGATACTTTGTGTAAGATAGTGGCGCATGAAAATATAAGAAGTGAATGCGGTGCGACTGATGGTGTTATGATCAAAATAATGAAATCATTTAGATGGTTTGGACATATGGAAAGAATGAATGAAGAAAGAATGGTAAAAAATTATATGCTAACGATATAAATGGAACTAGAAATAAAGAAATACCGAGGAAAACGTGGCATGATCAAATAAATCAAATATTTCATTGTTTTGGCCGAAACACTATGATACATTAACATTTTAAACTGTTGAATTTAATAACTTTGTTTAATGTACCACAATTGTATTTTTTTACGCGACAGCTGTTTCGTCAACCTATGTTGACATCATCAGGTGTTACAAAACCTGATGTAACACCTGATGATGTCAACATAGGTTGACAAAACAGCTGTCGCGTAAAATAAAATACAATTGTGATACACAAAAAAAAGTTATTTAACTTAACAGTTTAAAATCAAATATTGAATATCGGCTACGTGAGGAGTCAGATTAATTGGCGCGCATGCTTGACACGATATATGAATGTTGAGGAAGCGAGAGAAATATGTCAGGAAAGAAAAGTGTGGCAGTCCATTATTTCTGCTTACCCCTTCTGGGAGACGGCGTGATGGTTAGTTGGTTAGTTAGTTTTAGAACAGTGAGGCAGTCCATCGTCTCTGCCCACCCCTCCGGAAATACGGCGTGATGGTTGGTTAGTTAGATAGTTAATTTAACATAGAGCATTTGCAACATATTTCAAATTGTCTCATTTGTACGAGAGTTTCTAATTTTCAATACTAGTATTATAATGAAACAATGAAATTAAACACTAAATAAACGCCGTATTTTTTCTTGTTCACAAGAACCCACTTCCATACATAGAATCTAATACTAACACTAAATATATTTGGAAAGCAGCCATAAATAATTTCAAGCGTTTGCGCGTTTTATTTTAATTAAATTCTTGGTCTGATAAATGAGTTTTTTTTTGTTCACAATATGTTCCCTTAATATATTCACACAATATTTTTTATCCTCGGTTACATACAAGAACATTAGTAAAGATTTTAATAAAGAGAAAAACGTTAAACTTCTGAAATTTCATTATTTTATCAACTCTGTCTTAAAACAATGATTTATACGAATGGAAACATCTATTTTCAAGGAGTTTCATTATAATTTATGGGAATTTCCTAATGCCTTAGAATTCACATAAATTACAATAAAACTGGTATAAAACAGAAGTATTAACTATTTAATATGGAGTTTTACATCAATGTTCAAGAAACAATAAATATACTGTCTTATAAAAAGACGATACATGAGTGGTAGAACGACATACGACAGAATCTCAAATGCTGATATAAGAAAGGAATGTAGATTGGAAGAAGGTATTATGAACAAAATTATGAAATGATCGCTGCATTGGTTTGGACATATGGAGCGCATGGATGGAGAAAGAATGATTAAGAAAGTATACGTTAATGATGTAAATGGAGTACGAAGTCGAGGCAGACCTAGGAAAACATGGCAAGACCTAATTAATCAAATGTTAAAGATTAGTCATGTTAGAAGTCGGAAGAATCAACGTGCGTTTATGACTCACTGTATGAATGTGGAGGAAGCTAGAAGGGAGTGCCAAGATAGAGTAGTGTGTCGGTCCATTCTCTCTGCTTACCCCTACGGGGAATCGGCGTGATGGTTTATTATTATTATTATTATTATTATAAAAAGACGAATCGTCATAGGTAAAAATACTCTATGGAACAAAGCTTAAAAAAGATCAAGGTTTATACAATTCCACCAAAATGAAAATTATACGCACCTTTGTATTCCCATTATTTCTTTACGCTGCTGAAACTTGGACAATTAAATCCCGTGATAGCGCCAGGATTGACGCCTTTGAAATGTCGTGTTGGCGTCGCATGCTGAGGATATCGTGGACTGCAAAAAAGACGAACGACTCTGTTCTTAACTCAAAATAACAGGAGGACTATCTGTAATTATAATATGCAGTTGGCAAGTATTGAGTTTCTTTGGTCACATTGCCAGGAGACAGCTTGGTAACCAGAAAGAAGTATTTTCAAGTGTTTCAGGCAAAAGAAGGCAACATAAGATTACATCTGTCAGATCATGGAAATAATTTTATATTATATAATATTATAATATTTTGTATCTTTATAATATGTATCACTGAAGAAGGACTGGTTGTCCGAAACATGTCTATGTACTCGTAATTTAAGTGTTGTACTCGTATATACAAAGTACATTCAAATAAAAAGAGAAATAAAACAATATATTGATACTGTTAAAATTTAAAAACACTGTTATAGACGACCTTCGTGGCAGAGTGGTAAGAGCTCTGACTTCCATACCGAAGGTCTCGGGTTCGATTCCCGACGATGCCAGTGTGATTATCAAACTGTCTTTAGTCTGGTGTAGAATTCACGTGACAATAAAAATGGCGTTAGACTGGCTACCTATCACATGTCATGAGAATCAATATAATAGCTTAAAAATAAATTGTCTACAGTTTCAACAGGTTCAAACGACCTGTTGTATACAAAAAAATAAATAAATAAAATAAATAAATAAAAAATCTATTTTCATTCACTGAGAACATCATAAGTTTATTTTAACACCTGATGATACCAACATCGGTTGGCGTAACAGCTGTCGCGACACTTTCAGTGAATAAAAAGAGAAATTGTGATATTAGAAAAGTGTTTTAAATTTTACCAGTAATAATGTTGAAGTGTCGTAGTGTTTCGGCGAAAACAATGGACTATTTAACAATATATTTATATAATCGTATGTTATTAATTAATTTTTTAATTTTCTTCTAATTGATATTTCATATTGACCGTAACATTCATACAAAAATGTGTCTTTTTTCTATTTCGTGAGAGCGATATGTTTTGCCTTTCTGGGAAATTATCATTTAACATCACTTTAAGTTAACGTACTTTTTCGTCTACATTAAGTATTCAATTTGGAATTTAACAATATTATTCAACATTCAACGCAACTTGAAATTTAAAATATTAATAACTAAAAATACAAATATAAAAAAATTTAATGATAAGCAAGTTTTCTAAAAATAAAAAAACAAATGTGAATCCACAACACAAAGTGATGGCAAATTCAGAAAAAAATGATTAAGCTGTCATATAAAAGTTGAAATGGCGATAGATCACGTCACTGGTTCTCTCTTTCCCTATTAGGGAGGCTTGAGGGGGGAGCTAGGAATATTGCACGGAGGGAAAAATCCCGGAATATCGTAGGCAATGCGTAGTTCGTAGGGCGCGCACGTAGCCGGCCCATCGCTAGTTCTAATATGAGAGAACGGCGGGGCTTGTCACGTTGGAAACATGTTTTTGGCCAGATTAACGTTATTTACTAACAGAATTAAGAGGAAAAGCCATGTTGCGGTTGCTGGCAACATGTAGAATACGAGACTTTCACAGAATGCCCGGATATTTTTTTTAGATAATGCAGAGTTTTAGTGATAACACTTTGATATTTCAACATTATTTACTGTTTAATCCAAACACTGTTATATTATATCACAATTCATTTATTTTTTATGAAATTGTCGCGACAGCTATTTTGCTAAGCAATGATAGCATCATCAGGTGTTACAATCAACTAAAATGCAAACAGAAAGACATAGATTATATAGGATAGAAAAATCATTAAGTCGAGATGAAACAACCCTCTATATTGTAAGCAATTATAATAAAAGTGGGAAAACCCTTAATTAGGTAAAAACAATTATACATGAGTAAATTTCATTACCGATGAGTCATACACAATTAGGAAAAATAAAAAAGAAGTTTTTTTTAGGTTCAACCCTAGGGCCTGGCTTGCAAAAACTAGCTATCTGAACTGTCATACTGCTCTGTTTGACATACCTCTCTAGTTTCCTCTTCATTCATACATCGCTCGATTTTCCGACTTCGAATGTGACCGCCTACTAGTGTTTGATTAATTCGGTCATACCATGCTTTCCTTAGTCTTCCACGCTTCTTTATCCACTCACGCTGCTTGTATACAACATTTTAACCATGTTTCTCTCGTTCATTCGTTCCATTTGTCCAAACCATCTCAGCAATCCTTTTTTAATTTTTCTTATGATGCAATCATCTGCCTTACTGATCTCATTACGACAGCATTTATCCTACTTTCATCCTTCTATCCAAGCTTCACTTCCATACATAAGGGTTTGCACTAGAACACGATTATGTAGTGTCACATTTACTTTAGTGGATATATTGTGGAATGGCTTTGCAATAATGATTTTGCTTGCTTTGGATTAAAGTTTATTAAAATCTTTGCTGGTTCTTGGGATGCCAATTGGGCCTTTTTAATGTGGTAGTTTCCCTTTGCATTCAACATTTGTATACGGCTGGTTATTTTAACCCAAATACTGTATGCAACTTCTTAGCTTATGATTTTCGTGACATGAGATAGGGTGTTAATTTATTGTCACGTGAACTCTGAACCAAACCAAAGACACAATGACAATCACTCTGACATCATCGGGAATCGATCCCAGGATCTTCGGTGTGGCTGACTAAGCTCTTGCACTCTGCCACGAAGGTCGTCAAGATGGTCGCTAGATGGTTAGTTAGCTAGTTAGTTAGTTAGATTATGCCCTGTTTTATTCTGTCTTACCCTTTTTATAGTTTAGTTTCAGTCGTTTACATATACTTTCTTTATCATTCATTCTTCATTCGTTCATTTCATGTATCCTCACCGCCTTAACGACCCTCTTATTATTTTGTTTCTCACACATTCGTTCATTTCATTCACTTTTTATATTTGCATTTGACACTCTAGCTACGGATACAGATTTTACGTCATAAATAAAAAAAATGCTGGGCAAATTATGAAATTTCAGTATTTTTCTCATTGCTAGTAACACCCTGTGTTCAGTTTACGGAAAGAATTGCTTGTGCGTCGTCAGATTTCGTAAAATTGTGTTTTTTACAACACTCCAGACATACAAAGAGCTTAAAGGATTTCAGTCGCCTTGTTCCAGCGCTTAACTCCGTTATTTTACAATTTGAGTAACATTATTTTTTTCTGGAGCTTGTTCCATTATACAAGATAAAAATTATATTACCTTTGTGTTTAAGTTTTTAGAATGTATGATTTGTTGCTATTTCTTTGAGATGCTGAAATTATCTTGTCTTTGCTATAAATTTATTGTATTTGTTATTTTGCGTGTTCAAGAAATTTTACAAATTATGGTAGATTATGTTGAAAAATATAAACTATGACTTATCTACATTTTTAACACTCTATACAGGGTTGTATGAGATCTCTTATATGTGAGATATCTTAGACGAATGTACGATATATCTGTGTATGGTATGTTGTCAAATGAAAATATAAGAAGAAAATGCAGTGCAAATGAATATGTAATGAACAAAATAATGAAAGGATCATTATTTTGTTCATTACATGAAGGTTTGGACAGATGGAAAGAAAGAATGGTAAAGAAATAATATTTAACAAAGTAAACGGTACTAGAAATAGAAGAAGGCCGAGGAATACGTGGCACGTTGTGGCGGTCTATTCTTTCGCCTACGCCCTCGGTGAGACGGCGTTTGATGGTGGCGAATCAATGTTTTTTTTTTAATAACTGCGCTTTTATTCTGACAGTGACCTATTTCACCAGGCTGGCTGACATCAACAGACTAGTGGTTTTTTTACAAACCAGTCTGTCGATGCCAGCCAGCCTGGCGAAACCAATCACTGTCAACATAAAGACAAAAGTGGATACATACTTAGACAACGTTTTATTAGATAATTATTTAAAATGTACTTCCATAAAGATATTTCATTAAAATTGTCGACTGTCCCTTTTTTATATACAACATAGCATCTTATATTTATATTCATACATTTATAACAATAGGTTAATTTTGAAAATATTTTTTCATATGTTTAAATCAAATAATTAAACCCATTACTATTTGACCCAAGTTTGACCCTACTAATTTATATACACAAACTTTTTGGGTTTAATTCAATATTAAATAAGCCGGTTTAGAACGGAAGACATTAAAACATATGTATTAAACAAATATATAAAAATATAAATAAGAAAAAATCTTTTTATTTGACTATGAATCACTTGACATAATATATTGATGGATGTGGTTTTATTTTGTAAAAAAAAAAACATGAAATTACTATGTTATCGTTAACCGTTAAAATTTACAATACGTTATCATATATTTTTATGATACCCCTTTTGATGTCGCGATAGGTGTTTCGCCAACATCGCGATAGCTGTCGCAATATTCTCGCTAACTTTATAGTAAAAATTAAATAAATAATATGTTATTATAGCAGTGTTAACAGTTAATAATACTGAAGTATCATAGTGTTTCGATCAAAACTGTTTTACCGTTTTTACATTGATTTTTTTATTTATATATAAAAATAAAATACTGGCATCAATTTTTTTTAACAATGCCCTCGCAAGGCAAAACTAATTTGTAACTAATGTTAATCTACAATAATAATTAAATAAAACGATGTTTTTTAACTACTTCCACTTTTGTCTTTATTTAGACAGCGACCGGTTTCGCTAGGCTCGCTGGCATCGACAGACTGGGATGCCAGCAAGCCTGGCGAAATCGGTCGCTGTCTAAATAAAGACAAAAGTGGAAGTAGTTAAAAAACATCGTTTTATTTAATTATTATTTAAAATGAACATCCATCAAGAGATTTCAGTAAAATCATTTGGTTAATCTACAAATAAATAATCAATGTTAAACCGAGAAAGCAATATATTATACATAATATATTATAAATAATTCAATAAAAGTATTCCATTAAAATCTCGTCGAATGATTTCCATGAAAATAAAACAAAACCAAACGGTATTCAAAAACACGTTGGCATATTTATAACAAGAATAAAGGCATCAGGTTCTCAGTAGAAAGACATTTTTATAATATATTGTGACATTTCCTAGGATTTATACGGCGCTATCATAAAAGTGGCGAATGTGAATGTACCGGGTGGCCCGCAATAAAACGGCACAGAGATGAACGCGCTGTTAAAAAATGCATAAGTCATTTCGCCCCGGGAATTATTTATCGGGTCACCCTATACCTGGGCCAGAGGTGACCAATACTAGTTGTTTCTCAACTTTTTTTTAGTTACATTCCAATTTTGAACAGTTTGAAAATTCATGGAACCGATATTTGTTAAGATATAAGTGTTATATAAAAAACGCAGGCACCCATAACATAGAAAGAGTGGAATCAATCCAATTATTGGGCTCAGTGGTAACTAGCAGGAATAATGTTAGCATTGAGATCAAAAACTGAATGAACTTTCAAATAAATGTTATTTTGGAATCATAAATACTTGATAAATAACACATAAATAACGCCTTAGAAAGACGAAACGTGTCATTCCCATAAAATACAATAAAACTTCTAGAAAACTGACGTTTTCATTCTTATTAATTATTTAATATGGAGTTTTGCATCATTGTTCAAGAAACAATAAATATATTAGATTTCCACTTCAGAAGTGGAAAAAACAGTGTTTTAATTCATAAACATGAGGCGTTAAAACTGTAAAATTCCGTAATGATGATTTTTATGAAATAAAACCGTGTTTTTCTACTTTAAAATTTAACAAATAACAGGTCCGCTATCGTGGATAGTTAACAAAATGGACACGACCCTCTGTCATGAAGAATACGATTAAGAATAATAAAAACGCATTTCAAATATTCAAAAATCTCAATTTTGAATAAATGAAACACTGTGTTTTTTTTCGTTTCAAAAGTGGAAAAAACAGTGTTGTAATTCATAAACTCTAAGCATTATCATTATGGAATTCCATAATGATAATATTTTCAAATCAAATCAAATCAAATCAGTTTATTAACTCAAAAAATATTACAAACCGTAAAATATTTAAGGCATATATTGAGTACAGGTAAAGTATTATGAAAGTACAACATAATACCAGTAACGCATTAGAGATGGTTCGACATTAGGAAGACAAGATACTTTCTAAAGTCAAGAGTATTTGTCCCCTGAACGTACCTTCACTAATATGAAAGACGTCGATCTCCGAGGAGACCGCGTTCAGCAGACTAATTGCTCTTCCCACCGGTGTCACCAGAGGCAGATTTGCCGGTAGGTAAAACAATCTGTGCTGTCGCTGTCGGAGAAATCTATCAGGGACAAAAAGACCAACACCCTCTAGCACGGCCGAGTTCTCGAAATATCCCCTGATAAATTTAATGAATTTTCCACGTTAAGGGGAAAAAACAGTGTTGTAATTCATAAAAAAGTCGTCATTATGAAATTCTAATGTAAACGCATAAAGTTTATCATTTATCTCATACCAATAGAAATTATTGATTCAAGGAAGAAATTTATAAATCGTGTAATTTAAACGCATTTCGTTCTATCAAATGAATAGCATTCGAATTTCGAATATCACAAAATACTTCATCTCGTGCGGTGTTCACTCCAGAGTTATTATGTAACCACCCCAAACAATGTTTCGCCGTACCGTTTTACTTCCTTCCGAGTCTTCCTTTGACAGGCGCTAGCTTTGAAAACCCCCTGAAACGGGAAGCGTAGCCTAAAAAGCGCCTTTCTGGTTCTAAGCCCCAGTCTCTGGGGAATCCAGTAAAGAGAACTCAGTGGTGGTGAATACGTCAGGAGTATTTCGTTTCTCGTTGCAGTGCTCGTGTTCGATGCAAAATGCAATTTATTGTTTCTTGAACAATGGTGGAAAACTCTATACTTAATAATTTATACGAATGAAAACGGCGTTTTGTTATAATTAGTACGAATGAAAACGTCTGTTTTCTAGAAATTTTATTTTATTTTATTTGAATGACGTGTTTCGCTTTTCCAAGGCATTACAAAGGCAGCTTTCGATTCGCATAAAAAATAATAAAATTTCTAGAAAACAAACGTTTTCAATAATTATGAAAGAAACTTATCGAACCCTAAGGCATTTACACTGTGGAATTCCATAGTATTATACTTAGAAAATTGAAAAACTTTGTTTGATCTACTATTTAATAAATAATATTAAAAACCCGACATGTTTTGTAGGATACCTCCATCTTCAGGTGTAAAAATATAGTAAAAACTAAACAATAAAGACTAATAATAAAAAATCTTTCTTTATATAGTATTTTCCGAAACATGTCCTGTTTTTTAATAGTTTTTAATAAATAGTGGATTAAACAAAGCTTTTCTATTTCCTAAGTATAATAATGAAATAGATTGATGTGTTTTCATTCCAATTAATATTTTTATTCGTACTATCGACAGATAGCACCAGTTTGTCGATGCCAGCTAGCCTGGCAAAACCTTTAGCTGTTGAAATGAAGATTATAAGTGGAAATTGTTATTAAAACATTTAATTTAAGCCGAATTTCTTTCAAGAGATTTCAATTAAATCGTTAGATTATCACCAGACGTTTTCATTCGTATTAATTATTTAAAGTTTTATATCACTGTTTAAGTAACTGCAAAGAAAAAAAAAAAAACAAACAATTAACGGATATATAATTGAATTTCCACAAAACAAATTATCGGTTGCGGTATTTTGACGCGGTTTATATTTCGTAAAAAGCACGCTAATAATATTTTAAGCTTTTCTTAATTGATACAAAGCACCGCGCCTAGCCACCGTGTTTGAAAGATACCGTCACGTAGAAATTATTTTATATTTTTTCAAAATATTACCTCGAAAAAATGTTTTTTCAGTATTCCAGAAGTTTGTGGGTTTATTTATTTGTTATTGACGGGATTAATTCCATTACATTTTCTTTTGATTCAGATAATTGATATAAACCTAAAAACATTTTAATATGCTTACAGTAAAAATTAAGAGATCTCATTTCTACTGAATTTATTCTACTTTTATCCTTCTTTTGCCAGTTCCATGCTTCGCTTCCATACATAAGGGTCGGTAGAATAACGCCATTGTGAACTGCCATTCTAGCTTTTTTGGATAGGTTTTTGTTTGCGATGACAACTTTAAGTGCACCATTCACTTTGTTGCCTGCCCCAACCCTTCTTTCAATATCCCTCTCCACTCGCCTATCTCTTGTAAACATACTACCTAAATACACGAACTCAACTACTTGCTCCAAATTTTCACCATTCACGCTAATGTTGCAAACTCTCATGGTTTCTTCCTTTTCAAAAATCATTACCTTGGACTTACTGACATTCATCATCAGATCATTTCGCATGCATACCTCATACATACAATTCACGTAGTTCATGCTCGTTGTCTGCAAGTAGGATAGCATCATCCGCATACAAGAGACAGCTTACTGACACTCCGCTCATTTTGGCACCTACATCCAACCCTTTCAGCTCTTTCATACATTTGTCCATATACAGATTAAATAACCACGGGGACATTACGCAACCCTGTTTGACAACTTTATTGATATCAAACCAGGCTGTAAGATCTCCATTTACTCTCACACTAGCACTCTGATAAAAGCAGCCTAAGCTAAGCCTAAGACAAATAAAGACGATGGTATTAAATATAAGATTATTTAGATCATTAAAAAATGTAGGATTTATAAATTAATGTACTAGATATGAGCAATATGAACCCAACTAACAATTAGTTAGCAACATTTTTTCATTTATTTTACTGTGGTTGGGTTATAAGATACAAAATATAAGTAGTAACAACAAATAGTATTGGATAAATTTGAACTGGTCTGTAGAAATTATGGGTTAGGTGGTGGTCGATACTTTTTTAGATTATACAGAAAAGAATTAAGATTTTTTCCGAATAAATCTAAGTCTCGACAAGAGTTTGCAAGTCTAGTCATTCTGGGTAGTGGTGCATTATATTCATAGTTTGTTTCATCAGATTTTTGTGAAAAAGTAGATTTCGGGTGGGTATATTGATTATACCTACCCGAGTATATTATATGGTTTATACACAATATTCGATTGGGCCGAGATAACCAAATCACAGAGTTCTTGAGGAGAATTGGACTAAGCTGGGCAGCTTTTAGAAAAATGGTTTACATCCTAAAAACCATAAAATACATATCAACCAGAAACGAAAAGTTTATGAAGCCTGCGTTCTGCCAGTTGGTACTTATGGTCTTGAAACTGAAACATTGTCCAAACAAAGTGCCGAGAAACCACAAGTGACCCAGAGAGCCATGGAAAGAGCCATGTTAGAAATAAGCCTAATATCAAGAATCAGAAACGATACGGCGAGAGAAAAAACAAAGGCCACTGACATCATCCACCGGGTGGCGACTCTAAAATGGTAATAGGCAGGTCACATAGCCAGAACCTCAGATGAAAAATGGACAAGAAGACTGCTGACTTGGAGACCGTGGACGGCAAAGAGAAGTGTAGGGCGACCGCAACTACGGTGAAAAGATGATCTGAACAGACATATCGGAATAACCTGGATGCAGTCTGCTTAAGACAGGGTGACATGGAAGCGAGTGGAGGAGGCCTTTGTCCAGGAGTGGACGGGAATAGGCTAAGAAGAAAAAGAAGAAGATATTGAAGTGTGTGCGATTATTAAAAAAATGCAGATTAAATAATGATGAAATATTCAGAAGCCTTTCCAGGTTGGAGTATAAATATTCTTATCTGTTAAGTCTAAGCATTCGATCATTTTCCTTAGAATGAAGGATAAAACACAACCCTCCACCCATGACAAAAGTCACGCCGTCAGTAATAGTGACACGTCTACGGGATAGATTTCTAAGTCTTTGTGTACCGGAGCGGGTTGCTTCCCCAAGCACGGATGCATTCCTCTACATTGCGTCTATCTACAACCTAAACTACTTACTTCCCACGCTCATCCATCAAGATCTTATAGTTTTAATTGACTATTTACATCACGTTAGTATTATAATCTTATTTGACAGATTAGCGTTATAATTAAACACGTGTCACGTTTAGATTATTATTACGGAATGTACGCTGGATTGCCAAATAACAATTGAAGCAGAATACAAAGCGTATTCAATGCTGCTGCCTGATTGATAATGGGGGAACGAAAATACTGTAGCATCACACTACTCTTAAAGGAACTTCACTGACTCAAAACCTGGGAACGAGTCAAATACAAATTGTTTGTTTAAAAGGGTTTAAAGCTCGACACTAGAGAGCGTTGCACTCTACATGACACCCATGCCAACGGAAAGTCAACGTTCACTCCGATCAGTGGAAACAAATGCGAACAACAATACGATTCCAGTCAAAGCTAATAAACCAAATAACTACGATCGTGCTTTCAGCGTTGCGGATTCTTTGGCGTGGAATAGCCTCCATGTTAGTAATAAGTATGATGGTAGTGACGTGAAATTAAAAATACTACTAAAGATTACACTCTTCGGTCAGTATTTTCCTAGTGCGTCCTTGGAGTAATTGATTTAACAAAACGGCATTCTTAAAACATATGTCATAATAAATAATTATGAATAAATAATAATCAAATGCAGAAGAGCAATGTGATACACTTAAATCTGTTATTTAATTTTTAATATATAAAATCATTAATATATTATAATAATTTGTTAAAAATTGTTAAAATATGTTTTTCCCAGAAATACTTTATTTTGAATACTGATGTAATTTTCTCATTTATAAAAATTCATTTAGTATTCATTACCTATATTAACATTGTATTCATACATTTAACTATTTCCAGATAAAACTAAATAAATTAATTTAAAGTAGAATAAATGCAGTAGAAATGAGATCTCTCAGACGAATGTGTGTATGATAGAGTGTCGAATGAAAATATAAGAAGTGAATGCGGTGCGAATGATGGTGTCATGAACAAAATAATGAAAGGATCATTAAGATGGTTTGGACATATGGAAAGAATGAATGAAGAACGAATGGTAAAAAAATATATGTTAATGATGTAAATGGAACCAGAAATAGAGGAAGACCGAGGAAAACGTGGCATGATCAAATGAATCAAATATTGAATGTCGGCCATGTGAGGAGTCAGAGAAATCGACACGCGTGCATGACACGATGTATGAATGTTGAGGAAGCGAGAGAAATATGTCAGGAAAGAAAAGTGTGGCAGTCCATTCTTTCTGCCTACCCCTTCGGGGAGACGGCGTGATGGTTAGTTAGATAAAACTTTCCTGTATTCTGGGGTTTATCCCTAAATTATTTTCAGCAACGTATTGGGCCACGTTAATTACCGTTTTCTGCTCCTCTAACTCGTGTATATAAATAACAACGCGTGTGATTTTAGCTACATTTGATAATGTCATTCTCATAAAAAATAATAAAACTTTCAGAAAACAGCCATTTTCAGTGGTCTAATTGTTATTTAATATGGAGTTATGTATCATTGTTCAAGAAACAAAATACACTACAAGTACTGTGAAGTTATAATGTCACTCACACCGTAGATAGAAAAGCTTTCTCCCGAGAGTGTTATAACATCGAGTGGACTTTACAAGATTTATAAAGAATCAAATGAGTCTGTTTTTACACCTGTGTGGTCTGAGCTCTCAATAAAACGAGAATTGACTGCGGTGTGCCCAGCGAGAAAGCTGATATTTAAACATTTATCTTATAATGTGTGGATGATACAGCGTATACTGCGATATTTTTTGCTACTCATAAACCCAACTCTAAACATACTAAACATGTGTTTATGTTTACATGTCATAAAATTAAAATATACAGAAAATTGTTAAAGAAATCGCCTTCTGCTTTCAATCGGTTTTAGTCCTTTCATAATAATATGATCGTTATGGTTCCCATTCATAAATATCGATAAAATATTGAATTAATTATATTCTAATTAATAAACGAATAATACGCTATTTGTGAAATGTATACTTATATCTGTATACGAATCCTGGATTTTCACCTGTGGGTGGTTAATTTAAATTTTTAATTGTATCTCAATAGAGACGAAGAAACAAACTGGAAACTGAATATGGATGATCAAGGTGTTTACAGGACTTATGACCTGTCATTGGTTGGGTTAAGCTAAACAATCATTCTTCAAAATTGAGTGGGTGGATTGTATAGATTAATCTTAAAAAATTAATTAGTATAGTCAAATCTACATAGATGGCTAACTGGAACTGACACGTGAAGATAGGTATAGATTTGGAGTATATATACAACTTCCAAAAAATGTATCATGCATGATCATAATAACAATGGTGGAATGGGGAATGTTGTAATTACATAAAGCGTGCGCTTAACCCAACCAATGACAGGTCATAAGTCCTGTAAACACCTTGATCATCCATATTCAGTTTCCAGTTTGTTTCTTCGTCTCTATTGAGATACAATTAAAAATTTGAATAATACGCTTTTAATTTCATATATTTCTGCACTAAATAGGCTTCCAGAACACCTTAAAGATGAAACAAAAACAACAAAAAAAAATTAAATTATTTTACCTTAATAACACAGCAATTCTGAATAATAAATTTTGTTCTTAGCATTTTAGTACGATAATACATTATTGTGATTAAAATTTAAATGAGGAGTTAAATACTGTGTTGTGTAATTCATGAGACAATATAAAATTGCACCTCGCCCCCCGCAGATCTGCTACCTGCTAGGGGCTGTTACGCCACTGATTACAATCCTTTGTTCCTGGGATCAAAACGAGAACAAAATACTGATTTGTATTTAAAATATAATTTACGACTGAAACACCTGTTACTCGCTTCAATACAGTGGCGTACGAGAACAATATGATTATCAACAGTACGTCATTAAAATATTATATTATTTATACTACCGTACGCAGCATTTAATTTGTGGTGTAGCATTATTCAAAATAATTTTAAAACAAATTTTTCATATAAAGCACTCACTTTGCGTTAAGACATTTTAAACTTATAGATATAAAATAATAAAATGCTTTGTATTTAACCACGATATAGATATACCTCTACATATTGGCTTGTATCTCCGCCATTATTATTTTATTCAATATTTAATGTTGTAAATTGCTTATAAAATACTATGTTCATGTTTAATATAAAGATTGACGCTAGTGTAGAGTGAACTTAAAAATGTAAAGATAGGCGTGGAATCCTACCATATATACAAGTTCCAAAAATTTGTCAGACGTGGTGGTCATAAGGAAGGCGGAATGGGGAATATTGTTAAACATGAAGCGATCGCTCAACCCAACTAATGACAGGTCATAAGTCCTGTAAGCGCCTCGGCCCCCACCTTCTGTTCCCAGAAAACAATTTACATCTTCGTCTCTATTGAGATACAATTAATCCTTATAAAATAAAAATAATTTATCCGCAATGGGTGAAATCCAGTATTTGTCTACAAGAATTTGTATACATTCAAAATGTTGTTGGATCATATAGACATCATGGAAGATTGCTAAATTTAAAAACCCCAGCAGTTAACTAGTAAGGCCACTGAAAAGATGGAAAGGCGGCTGGACGTCAACCAATCAGGACGGCTAAGCACATAAGTCATATGGCCTAGATAGGTAACATTTTTTTACCACCGCCCCCTTTACAAATTACAGTTATACCTAATAATAAACTATGATATATACTTTTACTCCAATCATTGGAGAGAAGGAGGAATATTCCTTGGTAGTTCACTTCTTTCAGCTGATTGGCGGCCGTATACAAAACTTGGATGTCCTGAGTGATGTAGGTCTATTTGTCCCTGATAATTACTTTCGTCAAAGACAGCAGAGATTGTTTTATTTGCCGCGCTGCAGAACCAACCTACCAATGGTTATGCCTGACAGGAATTATGACCTGTCATTGGTTGGGTTTTCACAATACATACATTCACAAAAAAAAAAATTAAATGGTAGATATGGTATGTTCTACTATGTCGCTGCGAAACCTGGACTCTAAAAGTGAATGTAATGAACATATACATACATACGCAAGGCAGTCAATGGAAGAACCCTTGACTTAATTATCTCTGGACTCAATATCTCTCCTCTTGACTGTCTCAATGCCCCCCCAATTATCTCTTGACTCAATTTCAACCTCATGGAAAGCTCCAGCGCCCACTAGAGGAGGTAGTAACGCCCCCGTTGTGATCCTATGAACTAGACTAAGATAAAGAAGAAGATGATTGATTTATTACTGATTTCACGTGCCGCCCTTGCCGAGCTGCTTATTCACGACGACACAAAATTGCGAAACGCTGTAAACATTTTATTTTTCATAACCTCTCCTTGTTTATGTATATTTCCACGCGGCAAACAATATATTTATTACTGTCAAAGCAATGAATCCACTGAATTACAATACACAAGCTACTTATTTATTCGTCAAACTCGTTATAAATTCGGGAAAACCACTAAAAACGTGATTTTCATAAATAATTCCCTCTTTACATCTAGCTGCCGTTAAGTGGATTCAGATTTTTATTATATTTGTACATAATACAAATACAATTATCGGTATATTTTTCTTCTTACTACTTCTTAGTTCAAACGACCGAAACTAAGAAGATGACCTGTCCTGGGATGATGATGTCCAGACATCCTTCTAACTAACTAACTAACTAACCATCACGCCGTCTCCCCGAAAGGGTAGGCAGAAAGAATGGATTGTCACACTTTTACTGATGCGGCACTCCATCCTTCTCTTTTCGCCCCGCGAAGGACGCGGTGTGATGGGTTGCGAACCTCATTGCCACCAATAGGCATCTCCCGCGCACACTTCGATCGTCCAACACCCACAAAATAAATCTAAAACAAATAATATAAAATACAATGATATAAAATAAAATAACAAAATAAAAATAATTTAAAACAAAATGTTCTTTTTAGATGGTGCACATATTGTCTATTTAATTTATGTTTCACGTATCCACCGTTTTTTTAAATTAGCACATAATGTACACAAAATGTTTTTTCGATGCTGCACATTTTGACATGTTACTTCTATATTTTTGGAAATATTGAGTGAATGGAGTGCGAATAAAAGTGTTAAAAACAAAATGTTTAAATAAAACGATGTTTTTTAACTACTTCCACTTTTGTCTTTATTTTCGACAGCAACCGGTGTCGCCAGGCTCGCTGGCATCGACAGACTGGTTAGGAACAAAATAATGAAAAGGTCATTAAGATGGTTTTGACGCATAGAAAGAGTACATGAAGACAGCATGGTGAAGAAAGTATATATAATATAAACGACGTAAACGGAACATGATATAGAGAAAATTTCGAAGGTTGTAAAATGTTATAAATCAGCTGTTCCATTTTTCAAAACACTTCCAAAAAATTACCTCAAAAAGAAAAAAACAGTGATTTAATTATACTTTTGTATGAACCACTAAAACCCTTTCCCTAGTTTTTAAAATATGTTATCATTCTCACCACTGTCGGAGCGTTTGTCTTGAAACCCTGACGAAGCTCCGGCGCGAGCGAAACCAGTTGGTTTTGACAAAAATGGAGTGGTGTTAAAACTAGTACAAGCGTTTTAAATAATTTTTAGTTATTACCTAAGAATTGATCAAACAAATTCTTCGTTGCGGAATTACACAGATTTAATTCATTTATTTAAAACGGAAAAAGAATGACAGTGCACAATGGTGTTCTTTTACCGACCCTTATGTATGGAAGCGAAGCATGGAACTGGCAAAAGAAGGATGAAAGTAGAATAAACGCAGTAGAAATGAGATCTCTTAGACGAATGTGTGGATACTCTGTGTATGATAGAGTGTCGAATGAAAGTATAAGAAGTGAATTCGATGCAAATGATGGTGTTATGAATAAAAAATTGAAAGAATTTTAAGATGGCTTGGACATATGGAAAGAATGAATGAAGAAAGAATGGTAAAAAAATTATAGCTAACGATGTAAATGGAACCAGGAATAGAGGAAGACCGAGGAAAACGTGGCACGATCAAATAAATCAAATATTGAATGTCGGCCATGTGAGGCGTCAGAGAAATTGACGCTTATGCATGACACGATGTATGAATGTTGAGGAATCGAGAGAAATATGTCAGGTGAGAAAAGTGTGGCAGTCAATTCTTTCTGACTACCCCTTCGGGGAGACGGCGTGATGGTTAGTTAGTTAGTTTTTTAATTCACTTTTTTAATCTACAACAAAAAAAATCTTTTTATAGTAAACGGCCCCAGCTACAGAATTCAGAAGGACTGGCTGTATTCGTAAAGTGATAAAAATATGAAAACCATGGTAACTTACGTTGGCCTTAAATTTTCTTCCAGAAAATTCTAGTATACAGCTCCCAGAGTAAATTTAGAAGCTCTCATTACTTCAAAACTTCGGCGTTCAAAATTTTATTGTTTGGTTTAACGCGAGGTACTTGGTACAAATTCTGCGTCTACTTCATTGGCGTAGCGACCGTCTAAGAGATCCGGCATTTAAATAGGTGAATATAACTGGGTTGTTTGCATAGAGAATTCAAATTTAATAACAATTTCGTATTACATTTTCATAAGATGTTAGGTAATTAGATATTTTTAATTATTTCATATTTAAAATAAATTACCTTTATGGCGAAATACTATGATGACACACGGACTAGAGACGACAACTCTTACAGCAAAAAGTGTCCACAGGCTCAAATATATACAGAGGTCCATGGAAAGATAAATACTTGGTGTGAGCTTGCGTGACCGCATAAGGAATGAAGAAATCAGACGCATAAAATTGAAATGGCAATGGGCTGGACACTTAGGGTGGCAACAGATGGGCACCCAGGATACTCAGTTGGAGACCATGGGCAAATAGGCGAAATGTCGGAAGGCCACCGATGGGATGGACCGATGATATTGTCAAAAGGGTTGGAAAATCTTGGATAAAAAGGGAGCAGGATAGAGACGAGTGGAGGAAATTGGAAGAGGCCTATATCCAGCAGTGGAGGGAAGAAGGCTAGCAAATAAGAAGAAGACAAGAACAAGTCTATAAAACATTTGCCGTGTCAGGATATCTAAAGAATCTGGTCTGGAAGAACAAGCACATGCGTATTAATAGCGAGGTAAGAATTTATAAAACATGCGTGCGACCTATCATGACGTATGCAGTACAGACGCGGGCCGATACAGTAAGAACCAAGGGTCTGCTAAAAACATCTGAGATGAAGGTCTTAAGATTCCAGTATGGCGGTCCATCCTCTCTGCTACGCCTACAGAAAAACGGCGTGATGGTTAGTTAGTTTGTAATAATTTAGAAATATCGGAAGAATCGATTTGCGTGGATGACTTGTTTATATATCTCTACTACTTCTAAACGTAGAGAGATCTACCATAAATAATTTTGTAAGGAAAGAGTATCGGGGTGATTCATTCTACGCACATCCCTGATAAAATGGCGTGATGTGTTATCTACTCTAACGAAATAACTTTAAACCACTTATTTTTCTTTTGGTGCCGTGTCATATCAAATCAAATCAATTTATTTCATCAATAGACATTACAAAATAAATTTTGAAAGCATCTATTGAGAACAGGTTAAATAATATACGAGGTATATAGTATACTACCAGAATCGCATGAGAGATGGTTCGACATTGGGAAGACAGGATACTCTCCAGAATTCAGAGTATTTGCCTTCTGAACGTACTTTCACTAATATGAAAGACGTAGATCTCCGAGGAGACCGCGTTCAGCAGATTAGTTGCTCTTCCCACCGGTGTCACCAGAGGCAGATTGGTTCTGGCGGCCGGTAGGTAAAACAATTTATGCTGTCGCTCTCCTGCACGGCCAAGTTCTCGAAATATCCCCTGAGTAATCTAAAGAAATGGGTTATGAGATGCCCATCTCTTCGAAGATGCCGAGAGGTGGCCCCAAGCATTCCCAAAAGAAATAGATAGAAATAAAGATATAAGAAGAGAGCTACCATTCTCTCTTATGTAAAGATACCTCAGAAATGGCCTCCGACGTTGCAGCGATCACTGCAGCGAAAGCATCTCTCATCCACATCAACATCTCAAACACCTCCAACCGGTTCATTACATTCACATTCGGAGAACCTTTTTCACGGGTGGGAATATAGTAGAACTGACTATATTTAACATTTAACCATTCTTTGTCGGAGTTCCAGGTTAAGATTATCGTTGCAAAAGAACGTTCTCATTTTGCCATTGCTCTTTGTTAAGTTTGCACAAACGAATTATCTTGAATTCACTTGTTAAAATAAAACTTTAATTACACCACTGACTTCTTTCGAAATTCATGTCTCCACCTGAAGTGAGTTATTTCTACAAAATTTGCATACTACTTTGTATAGAAAAAATTTCTAGACCAACACTCTATGAAAGAATTCTTATATGTCTAAAGAATATCATAATATACATAGGCGAAAACCCGTATGTTGTCAAGAAAAAGTACGGAAACATTTTTAATACAAAAGAATGAAAGAGGTATACTTTCATTCTCTTCGAAAGTAATTCAAAATGCAAACGATGCGCATACCCGAGAGCGTTTCTGGATTATTTAGATTTTTTTCTGATTATTATTGTATGACAGTTGTGTAGAAAATGACATAGAAAACAATGTGGTGTTTAAATTGAGAAAAAACTGAATATTGATTACAATTGTACAGTGAACGAAGTATTTAAAGGGTAGAAAATCTTTACTTCCGTGAGTATTTCACGGGTTGCAACTTGTATAGATGTAATCACCAAGCGTAAAGATATCCCGACAACCTGTCGATACTCTATAAGAGGGGTGTAAAAGCGAGACACTCAAGCATGAGTGAGATGCATATCTCACGTCTCTAAGTTGTAAGCTTGTGCGATTAATAACATTATAAAAAATATGTATTATTAGGTATATATTTTTTATTATTTTAAATAATAATTAAATAAAACGATGTTTTTTTAACTACATCCACTTTTGTTATTATTTCGACATTGACCGGTTTCGTCAGTCTCAGTCTCATCGACAGACTGGTCATCAGCCTGTCGATGCCAGCGAGCCTGGCGAAACTGGTCGCTGTCGAAATAAAGACAAAAGTATAAGTAGTTAAAAAAACATCGTTTTATTTAATTATTATATAAAATGAACTTCCTCAAGAGATATCAGTAAAATCATTTAATTTTCTTAATTGTTTCAATTTGGAAATAATAAATTATATAAAAACGTATATAAAACAAAAGCTTCAGTGGTTTTAGTTTTTTAATGTGGAGTTTTACATCAATGTTCAAGAAACAATCAATACATTTCCCATTATTTATTATAAAACTTCTAGAAAATGTATTAAACTTACTTATGGTACGGAGTTTTGTAAAAATATTATTTGTAAACAAGTTATGAAATTCTTCAATAAAATTATTAAACTCTTAATGTATATTCTTACTTATTAATTAACGGATGAAAACGTCTGTTTTCTAGAAGTTTTATTATAATTTATGGGAATGACGTGTTTACACTTTCTAAGGCAATATCAAAAGTATGACATTTGACATCCGTATTCTTTGAATCTGTAAATTGTAACATTAGTAACTTTTTTAAAATACTACAGCTGCTGTTTAAATATTGTGCAAAATGCATAATTATTAAATATTTGACTTCAAAAAATGTCTTTCTTTAATTTGAAGAAGTAAAAAAGATTTTTATAACTTTAAAACTGAATTGAGTTGATAAAAAGGTGGATTAAGCTCTCAATATGTGTATGTTAATGTATCGAATGTGTTGAGCAAGTCTCTTGCAAAATCGGCATCGTTCATTTCAAGCAATAAACCATAAATCAAGTAACACAATAACACAACTGGAAATTCTACGGAAGGGAGAATATGAATCAAGCAAACTTTCCTGGCCACGTAGGTATGTGTCCAATGAATATGTTCCGCTAGAGACGGGAAGAATGGTTGATTATCGTATATTTTTAGACATGGCAACAATAAATTTGCCAACTCGATTTTAAAAATAATAAAATACGATCTTTTTCTATTTCTTATTCTCTTTAAGGTAGATCTTGCATTATGTTTATACAACTACCTATCTATCTAACCATCACGCCGTTTCCCGGAGGGAGTAGGCAAAGAGGATGGATCGCAACACTGTTTTATAAACTAATTGACTAACCATCACCCCTTCTCCCCTGAGGGGTAGACAGAAAGAATGGAACACATTCATACATCTTATCATGCACGCACGTCGATTTCTCCGTCTCCTCACGGGACCGACATTTAATATTTGATTGATTTGATCGTGCTACGTTTTCCTCGATCTTCCTCTATTTCTAGCTTCGTTCACTTCGTTTACATATAGCTTCTTCACCATTCTGTCTTCACTCATTCTCTCCATGTGTCCAAACCATCTTAACGACCCTTTCATAATTTTTTTCATAACACTTGCACCATTTACTTTATGCCTGCCCCAACCCTTCTTTCAGTATACTTATCCACTCTCCCATCCTTTGTAAACATACTTCGTAAATAAACAAATTCATCCACTTATTTCAGATTTTGCACAGTTGCAGACTGTCATGTTTCCTTCTTTTTCGAAAATCATTACCTTGGACTTATTCACATTCATCATCAAATACATCCATACTAGACACCAGGGCTTGTTCGATGTCTACAAGTAGCACAGCGTCGTCTGCAAACAACAAACAACTCACTGACACACCGTTCATTTTTGAACCTGCTTCCAGCCCTTTCAGCTCTGAATGTCTTATGAATGTTGAGGAAAAGAGAGAAGTATATTAGGAAAAAACAGTGTGACTGTCCATTCTTCCCCACCCCTCCGGAAGATGGCGACATGATTTATTAATTAGTTATTTACTATAATTATACGCTCGTGGTAGAAATAATGTATTGAAAACTCCAGCCTGGGAGTGAAGTTTAATGTGATTATTGTTAATAGCATCGGGTATGCTGATGACATAGTTATTTCAGCTGACAGTATACCCGATCTTCAAAGACTTCTAAATAAAATTGATATAGAAGTAGAGGAACTGGGCTTTAAAATCAACGTTATGAAGACTAAATGGGTGACATTTAGGCGACTTAATTATTCTACATCTACTCTACAACTGAATGGTGCGTATGTTGAAATGGTCGACAAATTTAAATACCTTAGCAGCATTATCAAATGACAATTGAAATAAAATGCAGAATTTAAGTTGCACGAGCGGCATTTAGTAAAAGATAACCTTCTTTTGCAACGATTATCTTAACTTGAAACTCCGAAAATTAATGATTCAGTGTTAAATATTGTCTGTTCTACTATATGGCTGCGAAACCTGGACTCTAAAAGTGAATGTAATGAACCGGTTGGAGGCGTTTGAGATGTGGATTTACCGCAGAATGCTCCGTATACCGTGGACCAATTTTAGTCAGTAATGCAGGTACTACAGAGAACCAGAGCCAATAGAGAGCTGCTGTCGAGTGTGAAAATTTAAAAGGTTCCATATTTGGGGCATGTGCTAAGGGGAGAAAAATACCACCTCCTTCGACTGATATTAATGGGTATAGTGGAGGTACGTCGAGGAGTTGGTAGAAGGCAGCTGTCCTGGCTGCGGAACATAAAAGAATGGACAGGAATTACAAGAGTTCAGAACCTGTTCCAGGTGGCGCAGAATAGAGATGCCTTTGCTGCAGTAATCGTCAACGTTGGGGGGGACCTGACACGCCACCGAAAGAAGAAGGTACCAAAATAATGGTTCAGAGACACTTTTCCTTCATAAAAAAACATAATTTAACTAACTAACTTACCATCACGCCGATTCCTCAGAGGGCAGAGAGGATAGACCGCCACGGTTCTATTCTGGCGTAACTCAGCCTCTCTTTCCACTTCTATATAAGATTTTAACGATTCATCTCTTTTCCATTTGTTTCATTTATCTTAACCATCTCAGTGATCTTTTTTAATTTTTTTTTTTTTTCTTGTATACAACAGGTCGTTTGAACCCAATTACTGTATACAATTTGTTTCAGCTATTATATTGATTCTTATGACATGTGATAGGTAGCCAATCTATCGCCATTGTATTGTCACGAGAATTCTACACCAGACCAAAGACAGTGTGACAATCACACTGCCATCGCCGGGAATCGAACCCGGGACCTTCGGTATGGAAGTCAGAGCTCTTACCACTCTACCACGAAGGTCGACTAATTTTACTTATGACGAAACCAATATTGGGTTATGGTTAAAACAACAAAAGCAGCCCTGAAATGTGTTTACTTCGGATACCTTATACTTTCGATGAGAATACAATAAAAGTCAACAAATCCGTTCCGATATTGACCACCAAAAAACTTTCATGATTGATAATGGATTGCTTCAGAATTATTCTCCTGCTTTATGTATTATTTATGGTATCAAGCAATGTTCTCAATAAACTTGTATTTTATATGTTTATGGTATTTGTCATTTTATGCCTCACAAAATTAATGCAAGTATAGATTTTGTGACTATAGTCGAACCATTTATTTATGACATTTCACTACAATATATTAAAAAGAACAAATTAATTCAATTTAAGATTGCATATTGATAATACCTGTAATAGCGTTAAAATTTAATACAAAAGTGTAATAAAAATAATTTTGAAATGATATTTGTTTAATTTCAATTCACGATCATTAAAAAAACAATTTTAAATTAAAGTATGAATAACTTAAATAATGAAAACAAAAATTTTTTATACAAAATTTTTTTTTTTTTACAACATTTTTTTAATGTATACAAATACTTGTACACGAACACTGGATTTCACCCATTGCGGGTTATCTATTCAAGAATTAATTGTATCTCAAAAGAGACGAAGATCATAAGAAAAAAGGTGGAATGGGGAATGTTGTATTACATAAAGCGTGCGCTTAACCCAACCAATGACAGATCATATGTCCTATAAACACCTTGATCAACCAAATTCTTTCCAATTCGCATCTTCGTCTCTATTGAGATACAATTTTTAAAATTCCTTTATTATTATGTACTCGTATTTAGTGTGCTTCCACTTGTGTTTATGTTAGACCGGTTTCGGCAGCTTGCTGCCATCGTCTGGTCCCACCCAGTGCTATTTAATATCATTATGATATCACTGAGGAAGAACCTGGTTGTCCGAACCATGTCTGATATTTAATTTTTTTTTTAAAGTTAGTATTGTATATACAGAGTATTTAAAAAATAAAAAGACAACTAAAACATCTACAACACAAAGTATTGCGAACATAGAATTTTTTTTTATACTTAAATGTTTGATTTAAGAGTATCCCAAACAATATACACGGTCCTTTCATTGTGGTGTTCTTGACACTTTAGTCATTATTATGTCATCCTAATAAATGTGAATGAAAACCTCTATTTTATAGAAGGATTGTTTTTTTTATATAGGAATGACATGTTCCGGCCTGCGCGCCAGTCATGCAATGTTACCGGTTCGCACGCCACAACTATCGGAATTTAATTGCCACACCTCATATATATGGTATCTCTGGCTCTGTTACATAAAACATTATTTAACTGTTATACACGGAGAGCATGGACGAGTGACGGAAGAGTAAAATAGCCAAATTTATCTGCCACCGTAAAATGGGTGGACTGTGGATTCAAATTTATTATCTAAGATTAGAGAGGCCGCCTCGTGTAATCAAGTTTACTGTATTTTTATGTACTATTTTTGAAAGTGCTAGCATTGACAAAATGCCTTATGTCTTGTAACGTTACAAAGAGAAGGTTTTTTTCCAGGAAATTACTTGGCAGTGTCGTTGAGAAAAAATACTGAAACTTTACGATCGGATTTGGAACAATACTACAAATATATAAATAGCTTATGGTATATATATACACGAACGTAGAATTTTTAGATTGTGATGTTACAACAATATTCCAAATTATACAGTTAACATACTATAAATTAATCAATCAAGTTTTGCATAACCTTAAATATATTTACTTTGAATATAATGAAGATCTAATGCCAACCCTTAGAACTCTATAGAAGTTAAGCTTGAGGATGACAAAAAAAACCTACTTATGTCCCCCAACAAGTAGGATAAATGCCTTAGAAATGAGATCACCGAGAAGAATGAACGGGAAAACAATATATGATAGAATACAGAACAACGAAATAAGGAAAAAATGTAAGACAGACGATTTTGTCATATTTTATATAAAATTCAAAAATAATTTCTGAATTGGTTTAGACATATGGAACAAATGGACGAGAAAAAATGGTTAAAATTTTGTACAATAAATTTTTGTGTGAGTGGAAAGAGATGCCGTGAAAGACCAAAGAAAGCATCACACGATCAAATTAATCAAATATTGAAAGGCTGCCATATTCGTAGAGCGTGCATGTTACGATGTTAGTGAGTTGAAAGAGACGCCATGGAAGACCAAAGAAAACATCACACGATCAAATTATTTTAATATTAAAAGGCTGCCACATTCGTAGAGCGCGCATGGTACGATGTGTGAATGTAGATGTAGCTAGAGAGGAATTATGCATTCCATAGTAAGATAGAGCAGTCTGGCGGTTAATCAATTCTGCCTACCCCTCCAGGAAACGGCGTGATGGTTAGTTAGTTAGTGAGTTAGTTTTGCTTTCTATAGAACTAAAGATAAAATATTTTTCAATAATTAATTGTATCTCAATAGAGACGAAGATGCAAATTGGAAACAGAATATGGTTGATCAAGGTGTTTACAGGACTTATGACCTGTCATTGGTTGGGTTAAGCGCACGCTTTATGTAATACAACATTCCCCATTCCACCTTTTTCTTTATGACCATGTATGACAAATTTTTGGAAGTTTTTTATATGCTAAAATCATATGCCAGTTTTCACATGTCAATTTCAATGTGCCATCTATGAAAATTTTGATTACATATGTTTATCTTTTTAAGATTACTCTATATATAATTTACATACTAACGCCATCTATGGAGATTTACGTTTATTAAGCATTAAGCAGAACATATTTTCAACTCAATGTGAATGGCTACCCCGCCATTATTTGTCATAAGTCATAAGTCCTGTAAACGTTCGTCTCTATTGAGATACAATTAAATCTTTAATTGATAGCCCACGGTGGGTGAAATCCAGTATTCGTATACAAGTATAAGTATACATTCACAAAAAATACAGTGTTTTATTTTATTTTATTTTAAATATAAATAAGAATACAAATTAATATTTTTTTATGCTAAATAAGAACTAACATATTTGTTCTAAATATTCAACGCTCTTTTGTGTAAATTTCGTAAAACAACATTCCCCATTTCACCCTTTTTTTCTTATGACCACCATGTCTGACAATTTTTTGGAAGTTGTATATATGTTAATCTCCAACACCACCCTTTGAATGGTAGTATATTCAATCTACACACTAACGCCATCTATGAAGATTGTATTTTATGCATTAAGCAGAAGACCTTTTTAACACAATGTGAAAGGCTACCGCTATTTACCGCATTGCTAGAAACCGCCTGGATATGTCACTCCAAGAGAGAGATAAAATACCTATTTTTAATTTTTAATTAATGATAAAATATTTTAATTTTTAATTAATGATAAAGTTTTTTCGTTTATATAAAGAATTTTGACAGGTGTAAAAATAAATTTTTCATTTGTTCCAATGACAATATGAATAATTTCTTCAATATTCTTTTAAAGTTCTTGCTGGTGTTGGTTGGTTTTAAGTGCCTTATTACTGCCAAATAAAAAAGTGAATACGTGGAACATTAATTAAATCATATAACAGCTAATTTAAAAAACGGTGGATACGTGCAACATAAATTAAATAAACACAAAAGTCCGGATCGTCCATGTCAACATGTGCAACATCGGAAAAAATTATGTGTTATTACATTATGTGCTAAATTAATAAAACGGTGGATTCGTGGAACATAGATTAAATAGACAATATGTGCACCATCTAAAAATAACATTTTGTGATAAATTATTTTTATTTTGTTATTTTATTTTATATCATTGTATTTTATATTATTTGTTTTAGATTTATTTTGTGGATGTTGGAAGATCGAAGTGTGCGCGGGAGATGCCTATTGGTGGCGATGAGGTTCGCAACCCATCACACCGCGTCTCCCGTGGGGCGAAAAGAGAAGGATGGAGTGCCGCATCGGTTAAAGTGTGACAGTCCATTCTTTCTGCCTACCCTTTCGGGGAGACGGCGTGATGGTTAGTTAGTTAGTTAGTTATGTTTTTATTTGCCAGCCATATTGATTACATTATTTTCAAAAATATAAATCAAAGTCCAGGCAAATAAAAAAACCGATGCCGATGAGATGAAAAGCGCTGCACCTGTTTGTTGAAGACGAACTAATTGTGTTCCGCAATAAATTTATGAAGTGAAGTGAAGAGGCCGAAGACAGATCGATAAACTTAATTCCTGCCAACGGCAACCGGTTGAGCATAAATAACTTCATTTTCCTCATTTTTCACAGACTTTAATTAATTGCAAAAAAAAATCTTGAACGCTTTCGTTTGATCGACGGAATTCTAGAACGGAACGGTATAATGCTCGAAATTCAAATTTAGCTTGACATTTAAATCATTATTTTTTCAGAATCAAAAAAAAATATGTATTTTTATTTACGAAAATATAATAAGTGAATGTGGTGCGAATGTGGACAGCTGTTTCCCCTACTGATGGCGAAACAGCTGTCATGACATTATTAAAAAGTGTATATTAAAAAAAATGTTATATTATAATAGTGTTTTAAATTTAATAGTTAACATTATAATCAATTGAAACAAAACATTAAGATATGAGATCACTGAGAAGAATGTGAACGATAAATCGTAGAATACAAAACGACGAAATATGGAAGAAAAGTAAGCCAAATAATTAGATCATAAGTAAATTTAAAAAAATAATCCCTAAGAAGGTTTGTACATATAGAAATAACAGATTAAAAAAATTGTTCAAATGTTGTATACAAGTAGTCTTATTGTAAAGAGAAGCCATGGAAGACCAAGGAAAGCATGGCACGACCAAATTAATCCACTACTTAAAGTCGGCCAAATTCAAAGTAAAAAAAATCCATGAGAGTTTTTGTAACGATGTATGAATGTAGAGGAAGTTCGAGAGGTATTTCAGGACAGAACAGTATTATTAACAAAATAATTAAAGGATCATTAATTTGGTTTGGACATATGGTTGTGAAGCTTGGAGATGGCAGAAGAAGAATAAAAGTAGGATAAATGCTGTAGAAATGGGGTCACTAAGAAGCATGTGTAGCGAAACATTTTATGATAGAATAACTAATGATTAATTAGGAAAGGAATGTAAAGCGGATAAATGCGTAACAAATAAAATTAATAAAGGGCCACTAAGATGGTTTGGACATATAAAACGAATGGATGAGGTCAGAATGGTCAAAAAGATATACACAAGTAGTGTGAATGGAAAAAGAAGTCGACGAAGGCTAAAAACGACATGGCATGACCAAATTAATCAATTACTGAAAGACGGTCATGTTCGAAGTAGGAACAATCGACGAACGTGCATGTCACGTTGTGTGAATGTAGAAGAGGCGCGAGAATTACGTCAGGATAGAACAATGTGGCGATCCATCCTCTCTGCCTACCCCTCCGGAGAAACGGCGTGATGGTTAGTTAGTTAGTTTTACTTGTAAATTCAATAGAGTATGATTGTGATATCTCAGAAATCTTAATTGATCGACAAGCTTAAAAAGATTAAAAAATATTAATCAAACCTCTTAGACGAATGTGTGGATACTCTGTGTATGATAGAGTGTCGAATGAAAATATAAGAAGTGAATGTGGTGCGAATGACAGCATTTTGAACAAAATAATGAAAGGATCATTAATATGGTTTGGACATGGTAAAAAAAATTATATTAAAAGTGTAAATGGAACTAAAAATAGTGGAAGACCGAGGAAAACGTGACACGATCAAATAAAACCAATATTGAATGTCGGCCACGTGAGGAGTCAGAGAAAGCGACGCGCATGCATGACACGATGTATGAATGTTGAGGAATTGAGAGTAATATGTCAGGAAAGTGTGGCAGTCCATTCTCTCTCCCTATATTTTACAGGAAGACGGCGTGATGGTTAGTAAGTATATTTATTTTTATTTTAATGAAATATAAAATATATTTTTCCGGTTAAGATTAACTACTAATATTTTCATTGTTGTAGACCTATGTGGTCTGCTCTCGTCCGTCGTTGGACGTCCCCCTGCCCGCTAGACCGACGACCTGAAGAGGATTGCTGGACATGGACGGATGGGAGCGGCAATGGATAGGAGGCGGTGGCGTGCTTTGGGAGAGGCCTACGTGCAGCAGTGAATGACAGACGGCTTATGATGAACTAACCATCACGCCCTTTTCTCGGAGGGGTAGGCAGAGAGGACGGACCGTCACACTGTTTTATCCTGACACAACTATCGCGCCTCTTCTACATTCACACGTCGTAACATACACGCTCGTCGATTTTTCCTACTTCGAACATTAATTTGGTCATTCCATGTCTTCCTTGGTCTTTCTTGACTTATTTTTCCATTAACAAGACTTTTATATACAGGGAGCGCCATATTTTATATTGAGTATGCAAATATTAAATAACTTTAAAATAAAACAACCGATTTCTATATATGAGGTATTTTTATTTAATTAGGTCCTATATAATTTATTGACACTAGTTTTTGAATACAACATCAATCAAGTGGCCGCCATTATTGGCCAAAGCAAAATGTGCCATTTTTGCTTCGGCCAATGAACCACTTTGTGGCGCATTTTAAAGGATGATTTGCATTTGTTTTCGTATAAAGTGCAATTGACTCAAAGAATATTGCCAACAGATCGTCCACGTCGCTTGGAATATGGCAAAACACTCGCTCGAATGGCAAACACTGAACCTGATTTTTGGAAGCAAATTTTGATTTGACCCCTTCGGACTTCTTTTTGTGGGGTAATTTGAAAAACAAAGTATACGCTAGCAAGCCTCAGACCATTGACGAGCTCAAGGCAAACATTCGCGCCGAAATCATCGCTATACCACCCGAGATGCTTGAAAAAGTGATGAAAAACGCAGCAAAAAGGGCACATTTTGCTTTGGTCAATAATGGCGGCCACTTGTTTGATGTTGTAATAAAAAACTAGTGTTAATAAATTATAAAGGGCTAAATTAAATAAAAATACCTCACATATAGAAATCGGTTGTTTTATTTTAAAGTCATTTAATATTTGCATACCCAATATAAAATATGGCGCACCCTGTATATGTTTAACCCTTCTTTCCTCATCTATTATTCTACCTTTCAATAACAAGTTAATTTTATATGGCAGTCTTTTCTCAACTATTTTTCTAGTCATTGGGGTGGAAAGGAGTAATATTAAATAACAAGAATTCCTTTCTACGAATAAAATCTTTATCTTAAGAATAATACTAACATTTGATTCGTCGGTTTTATAATGAAATGGTAAGATAATATCTCTTCTCTGTTTCAAGATTTTTCTTAGTATTGTTTTATTATGTAATCAAATCTATTTAGCTGTTTTGATATGCGTTACGTAATAAATACAAAATGTAATCAGTGAATAAATATTTTGAAACAATGAATAATTGTGCTCAATTTCTTAAAATACAATATCTGAAATAATGGAGTCCTTGCCAAGAGAAAGATCAAAGTACTTTGTGTTGTTTTATAAAAGTAAATATACATTTTCCTTTATTTACGACCCTAATAACTCCGGGGACAATCAGCTGTCCCGAAGAGTCAATCCTTGCTTCAAGGAAGCGAATATCTGATCATGGATCGCGTAGCTTCAAGTTTTTATACGAAATGTTTTAATTTGAAAATCAAAACTTAACAATTTTTTTATTTTTTTTTATTACTTATACAACAGGTCGCTTGAACCCAATTACTGTATACAATTGGTTTTTAAGCTGATATATTGATTCTCGTGACATGTGATAGGTAGCTAACCTATCGCCATTTTATTGTCACGAGAATTCTAAACCAGACCAAAGACACTGCCATCGCCGGGAATCGAACCCGGAACCATTGGTATGGCAGTCAGAGCACTTACCACTCTGCCACGAAGGTCGTCGAATATTCTTAGGAAATTGAAAATAACGTTGTTTAAACCACTTATTATTAAAAAAATATTATGCAAATTAATCATTTATTAATTTCAATATAAATTATGTCTTTTCAAATGTATGTTTTTTTCTAAATTTAATTCTAAATTAGTGGATTAAACAAAGTTATTTTCAATTTCCTAAGTATATTACTATGAAATTCTACAGTGTTAATGCCTTAGCGTTCAATAAGTTAATTAAATATTCAATTGTTTTGGCCAAAACTATGCATCAACATTAATTACTGTTAAATTTACAGAACTATTATAATATCACTTTTTTTTAATAGACTTTTTGAAATGTTGCGACAACTGTTTCCCCAACCGATGGCAAAACAGCTGTCGCGACATTATTAAAAAGGGTATAATAAAAAATTGTGATATTATAATACTGTTTTTAATTGAATAGAACAACAAAACAACAACAACAACAATAGTAAACTTTATAATCAATAAAATAAATCATTCAGATATGAGATCACTGAGAAGAATGTGCTGGAAAATGATGAAATAAGGAAGAAAAGTAAGCCAAATAATTGTATCATAAGTAAATTTAAAAAAATAATCCCTAAGATTGTTTGAACATTTAGAAAGGACAGATGAGCAAAAATTGTTAAAATCTTGTATACAAGTAGTCTGATTGTAAAGAGAAGTCATGGAAGACCAAGAAAAGCATGGCACGACCAAATTAATCCACTGCTAAAAGTCGGCTAAATTCAAAGTAAAAAAATCCACGAGAGTTTTTGTAACGATGTATGAATACAGAGAAATCTCGAGAGGTATTTCAAGACAGAGCAGTATGCTGTTTCATCATCTGCCTACTCTTCTGGAAACGACGTGATGGTTTAGTAATTAGGAAACTTTTTTCTAATCACAACATGTAATGAAAACTCGAAATAGATTCCAGTATACCGCCATGCCTAGTTAAGAAACTGTTTTAAGAGTATTTCTCAATTATAATTTCAGATTTGATAATGTAATTCGTGACTGTTTTGATTGAATCAACGTTACACTGAAAATCACATAAAATTAGTTTATTTATCATAATCTAAACAGATAATCTAAACTTTTACTGAAATCTCTTTACAGAAGATCATTTTAAATAATACTTAAATAAAACGACGTTTTTATTATTAACTACATCCACTTATTGTCTTTATGTCGCTGTCGAAATAAATGCACTAAGTTGAATTATTTAAAAATAAGACATCTCCACAGTTCATTATTATTAGCTTATTCGGTTTCAAAATCATCAATAATTCGACAGCTTTTTCCAGATTTATAATTTTATGTTTTTAAACAAAAATCCTTAAAATTGAAATCTTAGTCATAAATAAAAACAAGTTCCGAAATGAAGACACTGAGGACGATAACAGGCAAGACAGTGAGAGATCGCGTGAGAAACACCAGAACAAGAGAGATAGGTGAGATTGAGGATATTATAAGATAGAGCAGACAGCGAAAAAGAGACTGGTACGGTCATGTTCAAAGAATAGACACCACCAGACTCCCCTCTATTGCACTGCATAATCAGCCTCATGGGACTCGTCCTCATAAAAGATGGAAGGACAGCTGGGAATCTACCTCACCTGAGGAGCAACACTCTGGAGAAAAGACCACGTAGGTCTACAATAAGAAAGAAGAGTAAGAAGAAAGTATAAATGTAGGTAACTCAGTATTTTTGTTATTATCGACGTACCTTCTTTGCCGAGTGGCAAGTTCTACGGCTGCCCCACCGAGTCCCGGGTTTAATTCCCCGGCGATGGCAGTGTGATTGTCACACTATCTATAGTCTGGTGTAAAATTCACGTGACAATTAAATGGCGATAGATTAGCTATTGGTCATGAGAATCAGTATAATAGCTATCCTTTACATCGGTTTGGCTCGCACTGTAATGATGTAAAGAGCGATTCAACAATGTAATAAGAGTAATAATTATTGCTGTTATTATTATTTTTATTATTTATTTAATTGCAATTTTCACTAGATGATGTTCCGTATCACAAAAAATTGATTTATTTTAGTAGTATACATACATAATCTTAAAATATTGTTTGGTTGAAAAAACAAAAAAACAAAAAATGTGATAACATTGAGGTTAATGTGTTTTATGAACCCACGCTTAAGATATTGTGTGATCGCATTCTTTATTCAAATTTAATAAAATAAAACATGCCCATAAATTAATAAATATACTTTCAATATAACGAATAAAGTTTTTACCTTTACAAACACAAAATTGCACTTGTTTTCAGTTTGACACTCGCACACTTAACGATATAAAAAATACTTTTGTCACAAAACACATGTTTCCACTAAAGTAATAAGAAACGAAATTTCAGATACCAACAAAAAAACTTTCACCAAAAATGGCATCAATTTCCCAAGTGCAACAAACTCACAGCCGGGCACCGCATGTTTTCACGACTAACTTTGCAGTTTTCCGAATTTCTCAGCTCTTGCAACACCGAAAAACTTTCGCAGAAGAATTGCAAATTTCGAATTTCGAACACGCGATTCTGACGGTAGGCCACAATTTTTGTTTTCCCTTTTAGAGGGGTAACTTCGAACAGAACACAATGAATTGGGTAGCAGACACGACTATAGGTGTTTCTGCATGTACGCAAGACACTGTTTTCATTCGTCGTAATGACCTAACCATGCTATTCTTAAAAAAACATTTTTAACACCACTTCATGAAAAATATTTAATTCAAAACATACACTTTCACTTTCGTTAGATTTGTTCGAAATCACCTTTTTACTATTTGGATTACTTTCGCGATCAATTTTCTCAACTTTCTTGCGCGTTAAGAATCGGTCGTAATTTTGACTCCACGCGAATTTGTCGACAGTATTAGCGCGTTTGTAAAAGTGTTATTTTTTTTCGATAACACTTAATAAAAATTACGCGCTCAGTTGATCTCTTTTTGCAAATTTGTGTAGCATTGTGCTAGATGTATTTCGAACATTGTAAATCGGCCGCTTGCTAGGAGGCGTGACGCGTAGCGACGGCTGAACAGTTCTAAATTTAATTGTCCGAATTCCAAATTTAAACCAGTCGGTCAGTTCGGACTATTGGCCAGTGGTGTTATGTCTGGGAGAAGTCCCCAGATCTCGGGAATTCCGTCTTCGAAGTGGGATAAAGGGATATTTTTTTCGTTTACTCTATTTAATCTAGGGAATTTTTTATTTTAATCAAAACGATAAACTTTTCACTACAGCTTTAAAGCTAACATATTTATGAAACAAGTGTGATTTTTTAATACCCTAATATTTACTCGTAAGCGTTATATTTTAAGTAAAATAATTCAATGAAATGTGTAATGTTATTAAATTCATAAGGGCTTATTTATATTTGAATTGAAAAAAAATTGTATAATTACCAGTTCATTTAGAAGAACGACGGGTTGGTTATTGAAATTTATAAATTTGTTGAAAAACGATGAAGCAGGTGTTCCTCAGAACAGCTTTCCAAAGTTGGTTTCTTTGATTTTTGTACCGTGCCTGAAAAAAAAAATTTATTTCACAACATTTTTTGCCCAACCTAGAAACAATGATCTTTATATAATTAACACAAATAAACTGTTTTCTAGAAGTTTTTTCAATTTTTATCGGAATAATATGTTTAGTCTTGCTAGGGCATTATTAGGGGTTCAAAGTTTGGTAGGGTCACGGAGATGTATATTTTGCTGGCAAATATGTGTCACTTAAATGCCGTGAAATGCCACAGTTGCATTCTATCAGCAACACTACCAATAGTCCTACTCCTAGCGTCCACGAGTGGTCTCTTAAGCCCCGCGAGCCCCGGGCAATGTGGCCACTGGCAATACCATCAGCCATAGCAGATAGGAGAGGATGAATGGCGAACTTCTGGCGCCATAAAACCGGAACCACCCAGCTAAGGGAAGGAAATCCCCAACAGAAAAACCATGGCCCTCCTGGTAGGGGGTTGGGCGAGATGCTAATAACTTCTCCCCATAAAAAAGCAATGATTACGAAACCAGACGCAGAGCCTCGGACAAGGACTGGAACTCGGACTAGACCCGGCAAACGAAAGAGTGTCAGATTGGAGGGTCGAAGCGGAGGACAGGAGGAGTTGGAGGCGAAGAATACTGGAGGCTAAGGCTCGATATGGGCTGTAGGGCCATCGAAGAAGAAGGGCATTATAAAATGTTTGAAATGATCAAACAAACAACAGAGGTTTTTTCATTCGTATTAATTATTTAAGGTGGACAATATTACTATAAAATAAAAGATTTATATTTACGGTTAAACCTCTATTGGTTTCATTTAAATTTCATATTCAAATGCAATATTTATTTTATTTATTTACTAAGGGTAATAAACAGCGATTACAGTACATAAATAAAACAAATAGAAACAATAGAATAAGGCCAATTACATGTAACCACAAGTTAAAATGATAAGAGTTAACAGTACATACTAGTTAATCGAAATTGAAGTTAAACTAAATTCAAACAAGCGAATTACAATAATTGAACAAAATAGAGTTGTATATGTTAAACTTACTAAATATCTAATCATCTCAACGTCTTCCCGAAGGGATAGAGAGAAATAATGGACTGCCACAATATAATATTATTATGTATTAACCAACTAAAAATAAAATTTCACAATTTTTTATAAACTTAACACTGTGGATTTTCATAATGAAGAATTTTATAATGAATGAAAACACGGATTTTTCCACTTTTGAGTGTATTTTTCTCGTCATGTTTCGAACGACTTACACCTTCATCATTGGAAGAACGATATAAAAAGTGAAAAAAAAAATTATGAAAAATTCGTAAAAAAATATAATTAGTCTTTACCCATCATATACCCAAATAAAAAAAAATATAAAATGCAGGCTTTAGGTTTATAATTATTATGTTTCTTTCTTTGATACAGCTTGGTAGGTCTGCATTCGAAAGGCTGGGCAACCTCTTCCAGTCAGACATGTCACAAAATTTAAAAACAAATGTACTGGACCAGTGTATGACCCATGGATGCGAGACATGGACGCTAACTAAAGAAGTAATGCACAAAATCAAATTTGCACAACGGGCCATGGAAAGATCCATGTTGGGTATGTTATCTCGCTTAGAAACCATATACCCAACGTGGAGATTAGAAGACGCAACAGGGTCACTAATGTAGAGATACGCATTGCTGAGATGAAATAGCAGTGGGCTGGTCATGTGTGTCGACGGTATGATGGAAGATAAAGCCAGAGGGTTACTGCATGGAGGCCAAGGTTGGGCTGAAGAAGTGTTGGGAGACAGCCTAACAGGTGGAGTGATGGTATTGTGCGAACGGCAGGAAGGGCCTGGAGAAGAGATGGCGTAGGGTAGCAGAGGCTTACGTAAAACGGTAGATGGAAACAAGCTGACGAAGATCTTTGATATACTCATCATCAACACAGTAGAGCTCCATAATTGTCGGCTTTAGATTGAAGTAAGGTGTTACCTAGAAATCGACGTCAAGCCGGAAACGGATGGAAATCAAACCGGAAACGGAGTCATGTTATAATAGTTATAAGAAAAATATTTTTAAAATATGTAAATTTGGTAATTTTTTTTAAATTACAGCCATTTAAAAAAAATCAAGATAGCCATTTAAAAAAAAACCGTTTCCGATTTGACGTCGACTTCTGGGACACTCTGTATAATTAATACGAATGAAAATGTCTTATGTATTATGTTTAATGGGAGTGACATATTTCACCTTGCCAAAGAAGATTATTAAATAAAACATGTCGATTCCATAAAATATAATAAAGCATAAATAAAACTGACGTTTTCAGTTGTATTAATAATTAATATTCAGAGGTATCCTTCGTTGCATGTCTAATAAAAAAAATCATGTTTTCTAATTCAATATATTTGATTTTCTTAACTAACTAATTAACCATCATGCCGTCTCTCTGAAGGGGTAGGCAGAAATAATGGACCACAACACTGTTCTTTCCTGAAATACTTATGTTGCTTCTTTAACATTCACACATCATGTCATGCACGCACATCGATTATTTTTAATATAATACATACGAGTATATGTCATGAATCGTATTAATTGATTTTATAAGGAGCTTTGCAAATTACCAATTACAATAGCTTACAATTTTATTATTTATCCCTGGGAAATATTCATTTATTGAAAACTAAATGTGGAATCCAATTTGAGTTTATATACATGATTATTTAAAGGAAGAATGGTTAGATATGTTATTATTCATCATTCCGTCAGTGGGCGACCAAAATATGGATTCATATGTGATATTAAAAGCAAAAATGGCAGTGCACAATGCAGTTCTAGTGCCGACCCTTATGTATGAAAGTGAAGCTTGAAGTTGGCAGAAGAATGATAAAAGTAGGATAAATGCTGTAGGAATGAGGTCACTATGAATGTGAGGATAAACAATGTATGATTGAATATCTAATGATGAAGTAGGAAAGAAATGTAAAGCGGATGAATGTGTGATAAATAAAATTAATAAAGGGTCATTAAGATGGTTTCGACATGTGGAACATGAGAGAAGAATGGTTAACAAGATATTTACAAGTAGTGTAAATTGAAAAAAGTCAAGGAAGGCCAAGGAAGACATGGCATGACCAAATTATTCAATTACTGAAAGGCGACCATATTCGAAGTAGGAAAGATCGACGAGCGTGCATGTCACGATGTGTGAATGTAGAAGAGACGCGAGAGTTATGTCAGCATAGAATAATGTAGCGATCCATCCTCTCTGCCTACCCCTCCGGGGAAACTGCGTGATGGTTAGTTAGTTAGTTTTACTTGTAAATTCAACAGAGTATGATTGTGATTTCTCAGAAACCTCAATTGATCGACATGCTTAAAAAGATAAAATAATAAGAAATGAAAAAAAAAAATTATCATTAAAAAAAAACAATATTATTAAAATTAATTCAAAATAAATACAGTGAATAGAGAAAGAAAAATTAATAATCAAGACCTTAAAGCGCAGGAAACTGTAATATTTCGGGCTACATTACAAAAAACGATAAATCAAAGTGCTACCTTAAAATTTACGGAAAATGAACAACAACAACAACAACAAACCATCACGCCGTTTCCCCGCAGGGGTAGGCAGAGAGAATGGACCGCCACACTACTCTATCCCGGCAAACCTCTCTAGCTTCCTCCACATTCATACAACGAGTCATACACGCACGTCGATTCCTCCGACTTCTAACATGACCAACCTTTAAAATTTGATTAATTTGGTCATGCCATGTTTTCCTCGGTCTGCCTCGACTTCGTACCCCATTTACATCATTAACGTATACTTTCTTAACCATTCTTTCTCCATCCATGCGTTCCATATGTCCGAACCAACGCAGCGATCCTTTCATAATTTTGTTCATAATACCTTCTTCCGCTCTACATTCCTTTCTTATATCAGCATTTGAGATTCTGTCGTTTATCGTTCTACCACACATACGTCTTAGGGACCTCATCTCTACCGCATTTATTCTACTCTCATCCTTCTTTTGCCAGTTCCATGCTTCGCTTCCATACATTAAGGTTGGGACCAGAACTCCATTGTGAACGGCCGTTTTCGCTTTCATTGATAAATTCTTGTTTCCAATAACTATTTTTAAAGCTCCATTCGCTTTGTTACCCGCACCAACCCTTCTTTCGACGGAAAATGATATAAGACGAAAAACACTCTCGATAGAAAACCTTCGAGTATCAAAAGTAACATCCCTGTTAAGCGCTGCGCTGCTGTATAAAAAATAAAATAGACATGATTTAGTCCAACTTCCGTTTGTTGAGGAACAAACGGAAGAAGAAGGAGGAGACAAAATAAATGACTAAACATCACGCGTATCTCCCCAAAAGGGTAGGAAGAAAGAATGGACCACAACACTCTTCTTTCCTGACATGTCCATTATCTCCCATCCTGAACATTCATACACGACTCCGACTCCTCGCGTTACTGACATACGTATAATATCTAATATTTGATAGATTTGATCGTGCTACGTTTGTTTCATATCTTTCTCTTTATCTTGTTCGGTTACATATATACTATAATCACCATTCTTTCTTCATTTATTCTTAACATGTGTCCCAACCATATTAATTCCAAATTACAATTTATTGAAAGCTAAGGCACACTGTGGAATTCCATAGAAATTAATATTATTTTTGTGGATGTTGGATGATCGAAGTGTGCGCGTTAGATGCTTATTGGTGGCGATGAGGTTCGCAACCCATCACACCGCGTCTCCCGCAGGGCGAAAAGAGAAGGAAGGAGTGCCGTATCGGTTAAAGTGTGACAGTCCATTCTTTCTGCCTACCTTTTCGGAGAGATGGCGTGATGGTTAGTTAGTTAGTTAAACAAAGTTTTTATCGATTTCCTATTACTTTATTCTTCAATTAAAAATTATTCTTCTTCTTCTTCTTATATCTTACATAGCCTAACCTTATGTCAGTTGTTTTGTAATATTTGTGGTAGCATGTAATTGGCCCTGTTTTGTTGTCTCTATGTGTTTGTATTTGTATACTGTATTCGCTGTTTGTTACCCTCAATAATAAAAATTAAAAAACTACATATATTATAAAATAAAAATCACAACTATCAATAGATATTAATAACCCTATTATTATGTTGTTCATAACACTTTTAACTTAAAGGTAGATGAAAAAGTAGGAAATAAAATATCTAGTATTGGATCGTTTCACAAAGTGCTACAAGTTTCTGATCGTCTTGTGCAGCAAATGTAATAATCATGTTAAAATGTTCCAATCTACAAATGCGAAAATTGGCAGCGTCTCTTCTCCTCGCTAATAACAATCTCATCAATTACACGTATCAATATCCTATCATCGAAATTAATGAGATTCGCCAATAATCCGTCCGTATTTCCCGGAACAAAGGCGGCCCGGCTATTGCGCAAGTCAACTGGGGCCATACATATATCACAAACAACAATGAAACTTGATGAGTGGCGATTGATTTCAATTCTTATTATCTGTTTATCTTATTAAAATATACAAATTTTGGCACACGATTTAGTACCTTATTTCTTTGACTCGTATTTTTATACATAGAGAATTCCCGCCGCTTACCCGAAGCTGTTATAGGTGAACGGTGTCTTTCGTCAACTTCGCTCATTCAATCCCTAGGTCCGTCCAGAAATTATATGTAAAATATCAAGAGGCACAAGGCCACATTTTATCTACAATATTAACCTCTTTTAATATTATTATTATTATATTGTCAAGTCAAGTTTAGTCAACTCCATGAACATACTGGAAGCATTTGAAATGTGACTCAATCGCCGATTGCTCAAAATTCCCTGGACAGACATGGTTACCAATATCGAAGTCCTGAGGCGAGCTAGAGTTGACAGGGAACTGTTATCAACTATCAAAGTTCGGAACATTTCACATCTGCGTGGGGAAAAGTAACACCTTCTCCAACTGATATTGGAGGGGAAAATTGAGGGACGCTGAGGGCCCGGTAGGAGACAGATGTCCTGGCTGCGAAACATGAGGGAGTGGACCGGAATCCGAAGTGTGGAGGAGCTGTTCCGAGCGGCGCAGGACAGGGACAAGTTCGCCGAGGTCATCGATTTTTTAAACCAAGGTCTTCATTGGAGTATTCTGGATGTCCATGTGGTACTGCTTTGTCTGACTATATGTTTAGCCTATTGCCACTTCAATTTAGTTGTGCAATCCACGATTTAGGCAACGTAAGTCCGAAGAAGTATGGTAGTTATCCGTATCTCTATCCCACGGCATTTCTTTTGGGAATTCTCGGAACCAATTCTCTACAACTTCGAAGAGATGGGCATCTAATAACCCATTTCTTTAGATTAAGCAGGGGATTAGAGATCGACCTCTTTTATATTTGTGAAAGTACGTTCAGGGGACAAATACTCTCGACTTAAGAAAGCACCTTGTCTTCCTAATGTCGAATCATCTCTAATGCATTCCTGATATAAGTTGT
The DNA here is from genome assembly GCA_022606425.2 of Lepidostoma basale. Lineage (NCBI taxonomy): Eukaryota > Metazoa > Arthropoda > Insecta > Trichoptera > Lepidostomatidae > Lepidostoma > Lepidostoma basale. The sequence continues at coordinate 1,768,563 of JAHDVF020000363.1, read as the reverse complement.
ATGTGTATAATATTTTACCTGTACTCAATATATGCCTTTAACATTTATGCTGTTTGTAATGTATTTTGAGTAAATAAACTGATTTGATTTGATTTGATCACTTGGTGATCAAATCAAATCAAATCAGTTAAGTAAATATCTGTAAATACTAAAGTAGTTTTAAAACAGATTATATTTTTGGATATATTTTGGTACATCTTCAATAAAAGAATTAATTTACTAGCGCCCTATGAACGGTTAAAGGATTCGGCAAACACATTTTTCATAATTTGCATAATTTTAGATTCTAATGACGTCATAACACTTTCTTAAATGATGATCTTGTCAGCAGATATGTCTGGAAAAGCTTTCCTTAGACATTGATAAAGCTTTTTCTTACTGATCGTAGATTCATAGCCGGAAACGTCAATACGTAAATAAGCAAAAAAACAGTCTAATGTCAGATCCACATCGCAGAGAGCAACGAAGATCGATAGCCAATTTAAACCGTGTTTATATTATTTAAAAAAATAGTAAGCTGATATTAGATATTTATTTATATCTGCATGTTTTAAATAATTATTCATTTTTTTTATAACTGCTTTCACTTTTGTCTATATTTTGACAGCGTCCGGTTTCAACAGACTCGCTGCCATCAGACCAGTCTGTCGATGCCAACAAGCCTGGCGTAACCGGTGCTGTCGAAATTAGGACAAAGAGTGTAGTTAGTATTAAAAAAAACATCCTAAAATGTTAAATTAAGTAACTTTGTTTTTTGTATCACAATTGTATTTTATTTTACGCGACAGCTGTTTCATCAACCAATGTTGATATCATCGGGTGTTACAATAGTATATAAAATGTCAAATTTTCGGGATTTTTCGAATCTTTTGGTGTATGGTATTTGTTTCTATGTCAATTTGAATAATTTCTTTAATATAATTTTGAAGAACTTGCTGAAATTGAGATAGGTACCTTAATATTATAATTAAAAGAACGGTTAGTTACTGTTTATAGGAGAAAATATTAAAGGTGGAAAATATAATAATAAAATAATAATAATAAGGAACAATTACGCATTGTATAGAGTCAAAAACGATGAAACACAATAAATTAAAAACGATAAACAATAACAGGAAGTAGATTACATTAATAGGAAAGGTGACAAAAGTTGAAGGTAGTATTATTATTTTTTAGCTAGATTGTACAGGGGAAAAGTTTTTAATGTACTATATTTATACTAATGGGGAATAAAAAGGAATTTGGTTATTTATAACATTTGGTTATTTATAACATTTAGTGTAATGGGGGGGAAAGTGCTGAACCTTCCCGAGGTCCCCCCTGTGAGTAGAGCTATGGAAAGACTTTAAGAGATATATCAAATGCGCACAAAAAACCTAAAACACAAAAAAGAGATTAACAAATGAACCAGTAAATGAAAATGAAATTGCAATACAGCTTTCCAATACCACAAGCTCGAAACCAATCGGCACAAAAACGGCGGCCAAACGTCCCTGGACCTCTTGGCCTTGGCAAGAAAGGCTCCTCTTGGAGGGGCTATGACGAAGGCAGAAAACGCCGGACACAAAAACCTTTTTATAATAAGACGATTCGTGAGAAACCACATCCATGCTTTAAAACAATAAAAATAGCACAACTAAATGTTGAAGGTCTAACTAGAGCTAAAGCAGATATCCTGACAAAACTAGCAAGTGAAGTCGACATATTAACTCTCCAAGAAATACATGTGCCAGAAACCGATACAAGACGACTCATTATTCCCGGCTTCCAACTTATAAATTTTATTGGACACCCTAAACATGGTGTGGCAACATATGTAAAAGACCATCTCATAGATCAAGTGGAGGTGGTCGAAGGGGATGCCAACTCATGTGGGGTGCGAGTCGGAGAATACACTATATTCAATGTGTACAAACCACCCTCTCGAAATTGGCCCACAAACGTACTACCAATGGCAAGACACCCAGCCATCTTCATTGGTGATTTCAACTCAAGTAGTACACAATGGGGTTACAATAAAGATGATAACGATGGCTCGGCATTATCTGACTGGGCAGCAATCCACAATATGCACCTTCTGTATGATGCCAAACAGGGTGGCACTTTCTTCTCGGGAAGATGGGGAACAAATACGTCTCCAGATTTATGCTTTGTTAGTACAAGTGGCAGTGGAGCCCCATTGTCGGCAAAGCGAGATGTCTTACGCAAATTCCCGAAAAGCCAACATGCACTTATTATTGTAAGCATCGGTATTAGCTTACCGAATATTATACAAGCACGCTTGCCAAGATGGAACATGAAGAAGGCAAACTGGACCATATACAAGGAGCACGTTGAAAATGTAATCCCCCGTATACCGCCCACTGAGAGTAATTACATGAGATTTGTTAAACTACTGAAAACAGCAGGAAAAAAGGCGATCCCTCGTGGCCACACTCATAACTACATCCCGGGATGGTCTCCGGAATGTGAAGGCCTACTACAGCAGTACCAGCAAACGGGAGATGAAAACATTGCAACCCAACTGATTAAATCCCTTGATAACGAAAGGAAGACAAGATAGATACAATCAGTAGAGCAGCTGGACTTCACCCACTCCAGTAGGAAAAGCTGGTCATTACTCCGAAAACTGGGAGCTGCACAGCCTACGAAAAAGTGCTCAGAAATATCAGTCGAACAAATAGCATCACAGATTTTTAAAACTTCAAACATAAAACCACCAAAAGAACAGAAAATGAAAGTCAAAAACCAAATCAAGGATGTACTCAAGAACTGTGTTGAAAAATCAGCGTTATGTGATGGGGTAACAGTAAATGAGATGACCGCAGCCATTAAGTCCCTAAAAGCTGGAAAAGCTACTGGTGCTGACGGAGTCATGCCCGAGTTCCTAATTCATCTCGGTAAGAAAGCACAAGAATGGCTTGGAAACTTTTTCACTGACATACTCAATAACGGTAGACTCCCAAAGGCTTGGCTAGAAGCTAGGGTAATAGCGATCTTAAAACCTGGAAAACCATCAAATGAACCTAAAAATTACCGCCCCATCTCTTTACTCTCTGTGATTTATAAATTATTTGAACGAGTTATAGCATGTAGAATAAACCCTATAATCGACAAAGTTTTACCCGTTGAACAGGCCGGGTTTAGAGAGGGAAGAAGCACAGGTGAACAGGTTCTGTCACTGACAACACATATCGAAAACGGTTTCCAGACACAACACAAGAGTGGAGTTGTGCTTCTCGATCTGTCAGCGGCGTATGACACTGTGTGGAGGCAAGGACTCCTCCTGAAGTTTGCTAAAGTAATTCAGTGCAAGGCAACAACCAAGCTCCTGGAATAAATGCTTTCCAACAGAAAAATCAAAGTCTGCCTGAACGACAAGATAAGCAAACACCGCATCCTACAGAACGGACTACCGCAGGGATCGGTTTTGTCCCCCACTCTTTTCAACCTCTATACCTCGGACATTCCACAAACAAGCTCCCGCAAATTCATCTACGCAGATGACATTGCTCTGGTGACGCAAGACAGATGCTTTGGCAAAATGGAAGGAACGCTCAACGGTGATCTTGAAATACTCTCTGAGTATTTCAAAACATGGCACCTCACCCCGAATCCATCAAAGTCAGCCTCAATTGCGTTTCACCTCAACAACCGGGAAGCTAAGAGGAACTTGAAGGTTGAAATGTGCGGTCACACTATTCCCCCTGAGCCTGCTCCCAAATATTTGGGCGTTAAGCTGGACCGAGCGCTGACATTTGGAAGCCATATTGAAGCCACAAAAGGAAAGGTAAAAACCCGGAACAATATTATTTCAAAACTAGCCGGTACTACATGGGGTAGTGACGCCAGGACCTTGAGGACTTCGGCAATGGCTCTAGTGTACAGTGCGGCAGAATACTGTGCACCTGTCTGGGCTCGCAGTGACCACTGCAGGAAGCTGGACGTGGAGCTCAACAAATCAATGCGCACCATCACAGGAACCGTTAGGTCTACACCAGTCCAGTGGCTCCCAGTCCTGTCTAATATCACTCCTCCACCTCTGCGTAGATCCCTGGCATCAATCAAGATGGTTGATAGAGTGCGTAGCAACCCGCTTCTTCCTGCTTTCAAGGACATATTCCAACACCCTGATAAGCGTCTCAAGTCTAGAAACCCCATCTGGACGGTTGATGATCGCTGTAGGGATGTTGAGGCAAATTGGAAGTCCATATGGGAGGAGCACGCCGTGAAAAATCACCAACTAGTTGCTGTACCACACCAGGAGGCGCCAGGTTTCAGTCTCCCAAGGGGGCTGTGGACGACCCTAAATAGGATCCGAACAGAGCAGGGACGGTGCGGCTTCCTCATGCATAGATGGGGACTTACTCCATCTCCTGGATGTGACTGCGGGGCGGAGAGCCAGACTATCCGGCACATTGTGGAGGATTGCCTTACCAGAAGATACCCTCCTGGCCTTGATGACCTTCACAGAGCCACGCCAGGAGCAGTGAAGTGGATGGAGGGTCTGGATCTTCGCCTGTGACGCGGCCCAATGGCCCAGAAAAAAATTTTTTTTTGCCGCCATACGCAAAGTAAAGTAAGTAGTGTACATTTTTTGGCCTTTAAAACAAAATACAAGTGTGATACAAAAAAACAAAGTTTATTTAACAGTTTAAAATGTTAAAGTATAGTATTTCGGACAAAACAATGAACCATTTAAAAAACAATTGCTTGATTTCATTACTGTTTAAAATGAACTTCCATTATGAGATTTCGGTGAAATCATTTAATATTTTGAACTGTCCACATCTTCAAGTCCGACTTATCTTAGCATGGACGATATTTAAATCTATCTATCAAGAATGTATTATACGAAGTGTGCAATAAATTTTTACCTTGTCATGAAAGTATCAAAATCTTAGGTTATTGTAATTTATAAAAATAAAAACGTCTGCTTTCTAGAAGTTTTATATTATTTTATGTGAATGACATGTTTTGCCTGTCTAAGGCATTATCAAATGTGTATAATGAAACTTTTCAACAGCCCCTTTTATTCATATTCATTATTTAAAATGAAGATTTATCGCCGAAGTTAAGCAACATTGGGTGCGATCAGTTCTTGGATGGGTGACATGGCTACCTTAATGATTCTTTAAATTATGTCATTCAAATAAATTATTATAAAACTTCTAGAAAACAAACGTTTTCATTCGTATTAAATATTATTTCATTCATATCTTTTCATATTATAAGGCGAAACATGTCACTCACGTGAAACGTTTTCATCAATGTTTATATGGAGTTTAAAATTTAAACAAGTTCAAGAAACAAGAAATCGTTAAAATTTTGCTCTGGGTTGTAACAGTATCAAAGGTAAACAAAAATATTACCTGGGAAAAACGGATTCTTAAGTAGAGACAGCACGCAGGATTCTGTAGAGTTGGATGTCCCTGCCCGCTGGACCAACGATATTATGAGAATTGCTGGACGAAGATGAATGAGAGTAGCGATGAATAGAAGGCAGAGACGTGCTAAAAGAGAGACCTTCGTTCAGCAGTGGACGTCAGACGGCTGATGAAACCTATAAAGTAAAAAGAGACCAATAATAAAATAAAACTAACTAACCATCACAAAAGAATCATCCCATTTAGAGTTGCTATCCGGTAGATGAAGGTCACTGACATCATCCACCCGGTAAAATATCGCGTAGCCAGAAGCTCAGACGAAAAATGGACAAGAAGACTACAGGCTTGGAGACCGCGGACGGCAAAGAAAAGTGCAAGGCGACCGCAACTGCAGTGGAAGGATGATCTGAACAGGCATGTCGGAATAACCTGCATGCAGTCTGCACAAGACAGAGTGAGGTGGAAGCAAATGGCGGAAGCTCTTGTCCAGGAATGGACGGGAATAGGCTAAGAACAAGAAGAAGAAAAATCATCACAAGGGGTAGGCAGAAATAATAGACTGCCACACTTTTCTTTCCTGACATACTTCTCTCGATTCCTCAACATTCATGCATCGTGTCATGAACACACGTCGATTTCTCCCTCTCTTCACGTGGTCAAATATATGATTTATTGATTGTGCCACAGTTATCTCGGTCTTCCTCTATTTCTAGTTACATTTACAACGTAATCATATCCATTTTTACCATTCTTTCTTCATTCATACTTTCCATGTGTCCAAAACATCTTCAACATCAAGAATTTGGTGACGAATCATTACCATATTTTATAATTAATATAGATGAAAACGCCTGTCTTCTAGGAGTTTTATTAAGTTTTTTTATGGAATGACATGTTTTGCCCATCTACGCATTATCAAATGCCTTAGAAGGACAAAACACGTGATTCCATTTAAAAAAAATTAAATCATGGATGACAGATGTTTTCATTTATATTAATTATGGTGTTCTTCTACCGATGGAATTGGCAAAAGAAGGATGAAAGTAGAATAAATGCAATAGAAATGAGATCACTTAGACGAATGTGTGAATACTCTGTGTATGATAGAGTGCCGAATGAAAATATAAGAAGTGAATGCGGTACGAATGATGGTGTTATGAACAAAATAATTAAAGGATCATTACGATGGTTTGGACATATAGAAAGAATGAGTAAAGAAAGAATGGTAAAAAAGTATACGTTAACGATGTAAATGGAACCAGAAATAGAGGAAGACTGAGGAAAACGTGGCACGATCAAATAAATAAAAATTGAATGTCGGCCATGTGAGGAGTCAGAGAAATTGACGCGCGTGCATGACACGGTGTATGAATGTTGAGGAAGCGAGAGAAATATGTCAGGAAAGAAAAGTGTGGCAGTCCATTCCTTCTGCATACCCCTTCGGAGAGATGGCGCGGTGGTTAGTTAGTTTTTTTTTTCCAAATTATTTATTTCTCCATGGCGTGATAGTTAGTTAATAAGTTAGTTTAATTATTTAATATGGAACATTACATCATTCTTCAAGAAACAATAAACATAATTTTATAATCTTGGCCAAAGACTTAGTCAGCACATACGTGTATATGAACTCAGTTCATAGAACATCAGTTGTATTATTAAAGTCAATCAAGTAATATTATTCTAAATAGGACCCAAAGCGTAAATGTTGTTTTGAATTGAGTAATTAGTTCTGTGAATTTTCGGGTCAATCCATACACACAATATTATTGAAGGATTGAAGGGTTCGCCCATTTTGTCAAATAGCGCACAACTGTTAAATTATCTCAATTATTTTGGTTGTATAACCACGAGACAGTATACTCTGAACGTGCTTTACAGAAGTTGATTAATTAGAGTTAGTTTGCAAGCGAACACAGAAGATTTAATTAACTTAAAAAAAATAACACAAAACGTTTTTTTAATTTTTTTAAGCTAACTAACTAAGCATCACGAAGGGGTATGCAGAATGAATGTACTGCCACACTTTTCTTTCCTGACATATATGTCTCGTTTCCTCAACATTCATACATCCTGTCATGCACGCGGGTGGATTTCTCTGACTCCTCACATGGCCGACATTCAATATTTGATTTATTTGATCGTGTTCCTCTAATTCTGGTTCCATTTACATCGTTAACATACAATTTTTTTACTATTCTTTCTTCATTCATTCTTTCCATGTTTACAAACCATCTTAATGATCCTTTCATCGTTATCCTCGGTCTTCCTATATTTCTGGTTCCATTAACATCCAAAAATAAACTCTAACTAACTAACTAACTAACCATCACGCCGTCTAGTCGAAGGGAAAGAATGGACTGTTACACTTTTTATTCCTGACATATTTCTCTCGCTCCTCAACATTCATGCATCATGTCATGCACGCGCGTCGATTTCTATGACACCTAACATGGCTGATATTCAATATTTGATTTATTTGATCGTGCCACGTTTTCCTCGGTCTTCCCCTATTTCTGGTTCCATTAACATCGTTCACATATACTTTTTTTACCATTTTTTCTTCATTCATTCTTTCCATGTTTCCAAACCATCTTATAATTCCTTTCATTATTTTGTTCATAACACCATCATTCGCACCGCATTCACTTCTTATATTTTCATTCGACACTTTATCATACTCAGAGTATCCACACATTCGTCTAAGGGATCTCATTTCTACTGCATTTATTCTACTTTCATCCTTATTTTGCCTGTTCCATGCTTCTCTTCCATACGTAAGGGTCAGTAAAAGAATACCATTGTTTTTTGGACGTTTTCATTCATACTTATTTTTTAATATAGAGTTTTACATCATTGTTCAAGAAACAATAAATATTATTTCTTCGTCCATGCGTTCCATGCGTCCAAACCAACGCGATGAACCCATTAAAAATTTGTTCATAGTACTTTCTTACGGTCTACATCGAATTTTAACCCTTTTGTTTTGACTGAAATCTCAACAACCCTGTTGATGGGTATATGGGTATACCAGTACCACCGGGTAAGAGTGTATTGTAATTATTTTTATTAGGTCATTCCAGGTTTATGGCTCCATTCCATCTGCAATAATTTGGTGCAATAAATTATGCCCAATAGCGGATATTTTATTACCTCAAATAAAAACAGGTTCGCATAAAAACGAGAACAGGAAAATTGACGAAAAAAAAATCTTCGCCAAAATAATGTATTTATGTTCATAAGCGAATTAATATCTGAAATCGCGTATTCTGTTGTTATAATTAGTTAATTTTTTTTTGTTAAATGATTACAGCAAAAAAAAAATTAAAAAAGCTCTTACATACTCTTACTTACTAGAGCATGGATACTTCTTATATAGATACTTCTTCTTCTTCCTTGTTGTAGACCTATGTGAGTGTTGCTCCTCCTATGAGGTACACTTATAGCTATCCTTCCATCTTTTAGGAGGTCTTCCACGAGGACGAGTCCAATGAGGTTGATTATGCAAAGCAATATAGGTGAGTCTGGTGGTGTCCATTATTTAAACATGACCATAACAGTCCCTTCTTCGCTTCATCTTATAAATATCCTCAACCTCTCTAATTCTGGTGTTCCTCACGCGATCTCTCAGTGTTTTGCCTGCTATCGTCCTCAGTATCTTCATTTCAGAAGTGCTCAAAACTTCTTGGGTCCTTACTGTGTCTACCTTTGCTTCGACGCCAAATGTTATTATTGGTTTTACGCATGCTTTATAGATTCTCATCTTACTTTTAATGGCCATGTCTTTGTTTTTCCATATTGTGGATTTTAGAGCGCCAGAGATTGTAGCTGCTTTGTTTACTTGTATTTCTTCCCGCAGATCAGCTCCTTCCACATGTTTTGGGTGTTTTGGAAAAAGTCATACATTTTGTTTTTTCGATAGAGATTGTCATGTTGTATTTTTCTTTGTCATGTTGTATCTCTATATGAGGGAGTATGGTAGCTATCCTTGGCTCTATCCCACGGCATTTCTTTTGGGAATGCTCGGAACCAATTCTCTACAGCTTCGAAGAGATGGGCATCTAATTACCCATTTCTTTAGATTAATTAGGGGATACTTCGAGAACTCGGCCGTACTGGAGGGTGTTCGGCTTTTTGTCCCCGATAGATATCTCCGACAGCGACAGCACAGATTGTTTTACCTACCGGCCGCCAGAACCAATCTGCCTCTGGTGACACCGGTGGGAAGAGCAATTAGTCTGCTGAACGCGGTCTCCTCGGAGATCGACGTCTTTCATGTTAGTGAAAGTACGTTCAGAAGGCAAATACTCTTAATTCTGGAGAGTATCCTGTCTTCCTAATGTTGAACCATCTCTTATGCGTTTCTGGTAGTATACTATACTCGTATATAATATATTATTTTACCTGTTCTCAATAGATGCCTTAAAAATAAATTTTGTAATGTCTGTTGATGAAATAAATTGATTTGATTTGATTTGATTTTTTACAGGCGTGATGAAGTCAGTCTAGCATTTTTTTGGAAATCATTATTGTTTTCAGCTATGATTATAGCATCGTCTGCATAACAGACCACATTGATAATTTGCTCTCCCATCCTATATCCCAGTTTTAGCGATTGGGTCTCCTCTATAAGTTTGTCCATTATCAGATTGAACAGTAAAGGGCTTAGGCTGTCCTTGTCGTATACCTGTCAGTATACGAGCAGAATAAATGTGGTAAGAGTGAAATCCCTTAGGAGTTTGTTTGGTTAAACGATGTACGATATGTAATATAATTTCAATGGAATGGATGGAAATATAATTTCAAATGCTGATTTAGAAGAGAGTACAATCAAAATAATGAAAGAATCAATCTGATGGTTTGGACACATCGAACGCATGGATAAAGAATGAATAGTTAATAAAGTATTCTATAAAAATGAGGATGGAATATGAAGTCGAGGAAGACGGAGGAAAACGACGACCATAACAGAGTTGTAAGAGTTATGATTGCCACACCGATGTTCCCGTGTTTGATTTCCGGCGATGACAGTGTGAATTTTACGCGGTTTTGATCTGGTGTGGAATTCACGTGACAATTGAATGGCAATTGATTAGCTACCTATCACATGTCATGACCATCAATATAATAGCCAAAAACAAAATCGTATACAGTAATTGGGTTAAAACGACTTGTTCTATACAGTAAAAAAAATTGGAAAAACGATACGTTTCTAGGGATCTTTTGAAAATTCGTGTAACTTGTTTTTCTTTACCAACGTTTCGGAGATCATAGCAATCTCCATCTTAAGTGTAGTTTTTCTTACTTCCCTAAAAACCCTGAAGACGGAGACTGCAACGAACTCCGAAACGTCGCACGTAGAAATTTTCCTATAATTAGCCGGCCGTAAATCGAATTCGTAGAATTTATCCCCGATAAGAAAAAAAAGTGCTGCTGACTTGGAGACCGTGGACGCCGAAGACAAGTGCAGGGCGACCGCAACTACGGTGGAAGGATGATATGAACAGACACGTCGGAATAACCTGGATGCAGTCTGCACAGGACAGAGTGACATGGAAGCGAATGGAGGAGACCTTTGTCCAGGAGTGGACGGGAATAGGCTGAGGAAGAAGAAGAAGAAGAAGAATTTTTTTTTTTTGGGAATGCTGAATTGAAGGTACGTCGGAGAGTTGAAAGAAACAGTTTTCTTGGCTGGAAATATAAGAAAGTGGACGGGAATGAGTAGAGTTGAGAACCTGTTTCAAGTGGTTCAGGACAGAGATGCTTTCGCTGCAGTGATCCCCAACGTTGGGGGGGGGGGGGGACCTGACAAGGCGCCAAAAGAAGGAGCGCGATGTTTGAATTCTGCGCATTGTTAGGTTACGTGATTCACTGCGCAAAGTGAGGTCGGTGTCCCATTAATGGTCTATTTTTGTTTAATTTAGTCCCAATTTACATTTCGGCTAGACAGATATTGTGACATGAATTTTGGCCCCGGGAGTGAAATTCTTAAATTATATGAGATAAATCTTCATTCGAATAGATATGCGTTTAATTTCACAAACTCCCTGTTTGTATAGATATTACAATAACAGTAAAACGAATCAAATTGTTAATTAAGCCGGCTAAACATCACGAAATAATAGAACCCCTTTATTTATATATAAACTAACTAACTAACTAACCAACACCCCGTCTCCCCGAAGGTAATCAGAATGAATGGACTGCCACACTTTTCCTTCCTGGCATACTTATCTCGATTCTTCAACATTCATTCGTCTAAGAGATCTCATTTCTACTGCATTCATTCGACTTTCATCCTATTTTTGCCAGTTCCATGCTTCGCTTCCACACATAAGGGTCGGTATAAGAACGCTTTATGCAGCTTCGAAGAAACAGGTTTCTCAAAACCCATTTTTTAGATTAATTAGGGGATATTTTATTAAAGTTTTTAAATTGCCTGTATAATGAGGGCATTTGATTTCGATTTATTTTTAAAAATAAGCTTTTTTGATGAGACGTGATTTGCCAGTCACTTTGAGGTCAAAATGTCATTATTTCAATTATTATTTCAAGTTAAATGTACAAAGGTCATTATTTTGTTATTTCGATCAAACCTCACCCTCAAACTATTCTTAATTGAAATGTCCATTCATTTTGACAAGCCTGGTACTGGTCTTAAGTTGAAAGTACTTAAATTAATGAATATTTAACATGAATACAAATCGTTCAGAACAAAAATTCAATAGTATTCGAGAAAGTTTCTTAATGCTACATACAAATTCGTCTATTTTATTCAAATTGTATTACATTAACTCAAAAGACGAAACTCAATTTAGAAGCCGAAACTGAGTTGCGTCCTTTGGTACAAGCCTAATTTCTTCAAGTTGGCTCCAACGAAAGAATATTGTTAAATTTGATGGTATTATTCATGTCTTTGACGGATACTCAAAACGCACTAAACTTTCAACATTTCTACTGAAAGCGCTTTTATGAACACACACAGGACAGCATCGAGGGATTTTTTAACCCATTTATTTTTTTACTATTCAAAACTAACTAACTAACTCTACATTCATACATTGTAACCTGCACGGTCGTCGATTTTTCCGACTTCGAATGTGGTAGTGTATGATTAATTCGGTAATGCCATGTTTTCCATGTTTTCCCACGGCTTCTCTTTCCATTCATACTGCTTGTATACAACTTTTTAAGCATTCTACTCTAGTCTATTCGTTCCATATATCCAAACCATCTCATTGATTATTTTTTAAAGTGGTTTTTAAATTAGATAAAATGAAAGCAAAAATTAACAAGGAGTTACAATGTTTTTCCACTGTTTTATATGGAGTTTTTAGATATTGTATTTTCTGGAACAGGTAGATGAATTTGTATATTTAAGAAGTATGTATACCAATTAACCTGAGAAGGGCAAATGGGGAAGGGTGTTGAAAAACGAGTTGTGGCAAGCAACAAAGTGAAAAGTGCACTTAAATTTGATATCGCAAACAATAGCCTCTCCAAAAAAGCTTAGATGAAAGTGCAATATGGTGTTCTTGTACCGATTCTTATGTATGAAAGTGATACATTGAACTGTCAAAATAAGGATGAAAGTAGAAGGATTCATTAGAAAGAGTTATCTTAGACAAATGCGTGGTAAATCTGTATATGATAAAGTGTTAGGTGCAAATTCGCCCTGTATTTAGATGTGAATGCAGTGCGAATAAAAGTGTAATGTAAAAAAATCAAGAAAGAGCCTTTAAGGTTATTTGAATACATAGAAAGTATGAACAAAGAAAGAATAATAAAGAAAGCATATGTAATCAAAGTAAGTACATTTTTCGTAAAATGTTAAAATAAATAATAGAGATGTTTATTGTTTCTTGAACAATGATGTTAAACTCAATATTAAATAATTAGTACGAATGAAAACGTCAGTTTTCTAGAAATAGTATTATATTTTATGGCAATGACATGTTTCACCCATCTAAGGCCATATCAAATCTGATAATGCCTTAGTAGGGCGAAACATGTCATTCCCAATAAATATAATAAAACTTCTAGAAAACTGACTTTTTCATTCGTATAAATTATTTAATAGAGATGTTATTCACGATAAGTAAAGGAAAATTTTTTTTTAATTTCACGGTAAAAGAAATTGAAAATATATTTTTTTCTGTAAAAAATCTTTGTTAAATGCATATTTAGTAAAATTCACTATAGTTTGTCTTGGTCTACACCAGAAGTTGGCAGCGAGCTGGCAAAACCGGAAGGAGACACAAACATTAGTGGATTTGAACTAAATAAATATATTTTTTAAATATTTTAATTTTTTTTATTAGTTAAGTGGCCAAAAAAGTCTTGCAGACGCCTCTGCTCGACGCAAATGGAGTTAGCAGGTATTTTCAGTCCCGTGAGATGTTTGATGGAATAAGTTGGCTATGGACAGGGCGAGGGAGGGGTCCCTTGTTCGTTGTACAATGTGAGACTATTGAGTCCTTCCCCACGCAAGTCAGCACTAATTCCTCTACTGTCTTCAAATTGCTAAATAAATTTGAATTTAAATTTCGAAGAAGTTTGCAGAAGAATGTCTCTTATATATTTTATACATTTTTTTTATTAACTTCAATATTTTAAAAATATATCTAGGCATACCTGATTGGAGGAGATGATCTAGAAATACATGCCCATGTCAACTAGGCAACTGCAATCTCGGGTGCTCTAAAATCCACAATATGGAAAAATAAAGACATGTCCATTAAGAGTATGATGAGAATTTATAAAACATACGTAATACCAATAATATTATTCAAGTTGCAACCTGTGAAATATTCACGGAAGTAAAAAATATCTACCCTTAAAAATTTTGGTTCATATCATTCATCGTAATCAGTTGTAACTGTTTGTTAATATTTTTTTTCCACACACATTTAAAAAAAATACAATTATGATAACACCAAATTGTTCTCCTTTTGTTTTCTATACTACTGTCATATAACATTAATCAGGACAAAATTCAAATTTACATTCAGAATCAGAACAAAATTCAAATAAGTATACCTATCTCGCTCTCTTGTATTAAAAATATTCTCATTGTCTTAAGGTTGTGCCACACTGTTTGAAACAAACTCTCCACAAGGGTGACCTTGGTGGAGAGCTGTGGAGCCTACGGTTGTTGTAGCGTCCACACACTGTTGTAAACAAGTTCTCCACACGTGGAATGCGTGTTTAAACGCGCGTCCGTCCACAAAGTTTGCCGAAGGTCAAACGAATTTTGGTTTCAAACAAGTGTCTACACAATTTTAAACCGCCGGTGGAGACCGGTGTGGAGACCTTGTTTAAAACAGTGTGGCCCGCCTTTTGATGTAATCCGTGTTTTTGGCTATTAATATTACGGTGGCATTGAAGCACGGGCAATCAGTCAGGGCCAAACAAGTTTAAACGACTTCCATGATGAAGACACTGAGGTTGATAGGAGGAGTCACAGCGCAACTGATTTCACTTGCCACTAGATAGAACCAATCTACCTAAGGTAATACCCGTGGGCAGGGCAATAATCCTTCTAAACCGCATCTCTTCAGATACGGACATTTTTCACGATATTGAAGCTATCCTTAGAAAGCATATTTCTTTTATATATTAAAATAGTGTTGATGATTCTTCTAGATATCTAATTTTTAAGTCACAATCACACAATCGGGATTTATGTCGTCATAGTCATTACATCTTTTATTCGTATTTATTTTAGACCTATTACATAAAACAATAAATGTTTTACAGTTCTTAAAATTTAATTACTTGTTCCCAGCACATAAATCACTTTGATTTAATATTTCCTAATCACGTATGCACTAATTAATTTTAATTGGTCATTAATGCGTCCCTGTAGACAAATTTTTCACAAAACGGCGCCATAAAACCACCCAACTGTCTACCGATTCGTTAGAAAAGTAAGTAAAAAAAGCTTAAAAATTTAATAAAAGAAAAGAACACACTAAATGTCAAAACATAACTGGCGCGGACCTCGGTGACGTCATTGTCCGTTATGCGACATTAAACTCTCCGTTCGAAATTCAAAAAGGCAGAGATAAAGCTAAAAGACAAATCACTTGTTAAAGTTTTCAGACAGAGATGGCGGCGATAGCTTTCAAATTTGAAATTGTGTTCTTTTTTAAATACATAGATAAAGTCCGAGGCGGAATTACGAAAAGATTTCTTTAGGATGCTATTAAGTTTATTTTCAATCGATACCTACTTTATATTCTAACCGCATTGTAAAAGAGACCCTTTACATTTGCGATTGCTTAAAAAACTTTGGAATAGTTGGAAGCTAACCTCATATAAAAAAAATAGTTCAATTTGTGAGTTTTCATTATTTTTGCTCACCGAACAGAAAAATTCGTTTTATTTGGTTCCAACATATTAACCGCCTTTCCAAATCCAGATATTTGTACATTTTAGATAGAAATTCGTAAAAAAAATCGTACTAATTATTGTATTAAAAGGATACTTCAGTATTATAAAATACATGATTATTATTCTGATTTCGAAAATTTGGTTTAGTTCATGCGGTGCTCCTGTAAAATTTGAAAATATATAGTGTATAAGTGAATTGTTTTGGTCAATTTAATTGTTGCCGCACTTAATAATAGTTAATTGTGACACGTAATAAGTTTGTACTGTTTTGCTGCTAACATTATATTAGTTTTTTCGTTTTTATAAAGAATTTTGACAGGTGTAAAAATAAAATTTTCATTTGTTCCAATGACAATTTGAATGATTTCTTCCAATGACAATTTGAATAACTTCTTCAATATTATTTTAAAGTTATTGCTGGTTAAGTGCCTAATTACAACTAATTTAAAAAACAGTGGATACGTGTAACATAAATTAAATAAACATGAAAGTCCGGATCGTCCATGTCAACATGTGCAACATCGAAAAAAACATTATGTGTTATTGCATTATGTGCTAAATTAAAAAAACGGTGGATACGTGGAACATAAATTAAATAGACAATATGTGCATCATCTAAAAAGAACATTTTGTGTTAAATTATTTTTATTTTGTTATTGTATTTTATATTATTTGTTTACGATTTATTTTGTGGGTGTTGGACGATCGAAGTGTGCGCGGGAGATGCCTATTGGTGGCGATGAGGTTTGCAACCCATCACACTGTGTCTCCCGCGGGGCGAAAAGAGAAGGATGGAGTGCCGCATCAGTAAAAGTGTGACAGTCCATTATTTCTGCCTACCCTTTCGGGGAGACGGCGTGATGGTTAGTTAGTTAGTTAGTTAGTTATAAAATACATGATCAGAGAATGAATCTTGTCTAGAAAAATTGTGTGAAAATATTTTCAGATAATCCATTGTTTTTGCGGTAACCCCTTGATATTTCAACATTATTGACTGTTTAAATAAAAACTCGAAACTAAGTTAGAAATATCATATTTGAGTATATTTTGTTGCGACAGTTGTTTCGCCAACCGATGTGAGCATCATTAGGTACAAAATTATTAGGGTGGGAAGAAACTACACACAATATTGTAAACAATTATTATAAAGATAGGAAAAAAACAACAATTAGGATCAGTAACAAAAATTCGATACTGATGAGTTAAATAAAATTAGGAGAAATAAACAGGGAACCAAATAATATTTAAGGGTTCAACAAAGTGAAAGACAATAACAATAAAGTACTACGTTAATGTAGATACCTTCTTTCCGAGTAGTAAGTAGCTCTACGGCTACCACATCGAAGGTCCCAGGTTCGATTCTCGGCGATGGCAGTGTGTTTTTCACACTGTTTTTGATCTAGTATAGAATTCACGTGACAATTAAATGTCGATAGATTAGCTACGAGAGCTATACCCTTTACATAGATTTAGATCGCGCTGTAATGATGGAAAGAGCGATGAAACAAAACTATAATAATAATAATAGTAAACAAAGTTTATATAAAGTTTATGAAAAGGCTGAAAGGGTTGGATGAAGGTGCCAAAATGAGTGTAGTGTGAATAAGCTGTCTCTTGTATGCGGATGACGCTGTCCTACTTGCATACAACGAGCATAAACTACAAGTCCTGGTGAATAGTATGCATGAGGTATGCATGCGAAATGATCTGATGATGAATGTGAATTAGTCCAAGGTTCTTAATTTTTGAAAAAGAAGAAATCATGACAGTCTGCCACATTAGCGTGAATGGTGAAAATTCGGAGCAAGTGAATGAGTTCGTGTATTTAGGAAGTATGTTTACAAAATATGGGTGAATGGAGAGGGATTTTGAACAAAGGGTTAGGGCAAGCAACAAAGTGAATGGTGCACTTAAAGTTGTCATCGCAAACAAAAACCTATCCCTAAAAGCTAAAATAGCAGTGCACAATAGTGTTATTGTAGCGACCCTTCTGTATGGAAGCGAAGCATGGAACTGGCAAAAGAAGAATGAAATTATAATAAATGCAGTAGAAATGAGATCTCTTAGACGAATGTGCGTATACTCTGTGTATGATAGAGTGTCGCAAGAAAATATGAGAAGTGATTGCGGTGCAAATTATGATGTTATGAACAAAATATTAAAAGGATTAATAAGATGGTTTGGACATATGGAAAAAAATAATGAAGAAAGAATGGTAAAAAAAAATATTTTAACAATGTAAATGAAATTAGAAAAGAGGAGGACCGAGGAAAACGTGGCACGATCAAATAAATCAAATATTGAATGTCGGCCACGTGAGGAGTCAGAGAAATCGACGCGCGTGCATGACACGATGTGTTCAGATATGTCAGGAAAAAAAGTGTAGCAGTCCATTATTTCTGCCTACCTCTTCAAGGAGACGGCATGATGGTTAGTTAGTTATTAAATTAAGCTTAAATAATTTTTTTTTAATATACGAGTATATTTGCTTATAATTTGAGTAACTGGACCCAATCTACTCCCAAGATTTCGAAATTAAGTCATAATTCCGCCTTCAGATCGACCGCACTCGTCAGCCCTTGACAATATTTCTTTCTAAATGTTTCTTTCCTGAAGAATGAGTTAACACAATAGCGTCTGGGAGCTACATAAATTCTGAATTAAGCTGACCGCTCAAGAGATTAGGCCTAGGATTTGTAACGTGATAAATAATTAAAGTTTTTATAAAACTATAAATAATAATGTTCTACGCAAAAGATAAAACGGAACATTTGCCGCTCTCATTGTTTTCATAACTAAAAGCATTTTTACGATTTTAATTACTATTTTCATAATGCCTAAGTTTTTATATGGTTTACTTTTCTGGGGAAATTGTTGTGGTTCTACAAAGTGTTTTGCTTCACACATTTTTATACATGCTTCATACTTTTTTTAACTTTTTCTGCGACTGTTATTAAATGTATATTTTTCTTATTCTAATACTAAAAATTATGTTCTATTTGAAATTTCATAGCAAAGTTCGTTGTAAATAATGAGAATAAAAAATGAATTTTTAAGTAAATTTAGTTAAAATCCACATATGGTAAAAGCTTCGCCCGGCTTCGGTAGCTCACTCATCTCAAGATTACCCGAGGTACCATAAGAAGATGGCAGCGACCTGCGAAACCGGTTGAAGCCATAAAGTGGAATTTATCTTTTATTTCATTGATCATTCACCAAGAATATGGTTTTAATACCTCCCAATTTCAAGGAGGAAGATATGCTCGTATATTTATGAAAATATATTAATTTCTTATTATGGTATCCGCTCTAGTATCAATGCCAAATGTCAATAGAGTCCTTAAATTATTCGATATATAATATTTAAATTACTGTTTCTTTTCTAAGAATAATTAATTTTTTCTACTACGAAATTGTAAAACTCCGTGTTAAATAATTAATATGATTGAAAACGTCTGTTTTTTAGAAGTTTTACTTTATTTTATGGTCATGACATATTTCACCTGGCTAAGGCATTATCAAATGCCTTAGCAAAGCGACACATGTCTTTGACATAATTATAAAATAATTTTGAAATGTCCGAAAAATATATATTTATGTTTGTATTTCGGAGAAAAACATATAGAAAAATATAAATTACGTTGTAAAACAACAAACATTATTTTAAATTTAAATTAAATTAAATTAACACTAACATGATTCAGGACACAAAAGTCCTTCATCGGTGTAATAAAAAATACATAAAATAAATATTTAAACGAATTTATTTGCATGAATGTAGTCAGTTTTGACAGATGTTGAATTATTGGACGTGAATTAATTTATTTACTTTGACGCATGTTTAATACCTGGACCCCAAAAACAACTTAAAATATTTATTTTAAAAATTTCAAATATTTGTAATAACAAATGCAAAAAATTTTTGAAATAAAAACATTTTAACATCTTTCAAAACTGACCACATTCCTAATAAAAATTGTTTCATATATTTGAAATTACACTGATGAAGGGCTTCTGCGTCACGAAACATGTTTGTCATTAATTTCATTTTTAATTTCAAATAAAGTGTTCATTTACAAAGTAATTAATAATGTTCAATTATGAATCATCAACAAGTCATGATAAATATAGAAAATATTCTATATATTATTATAATTGTTTTCCTTTTTTCGGAAATAAAATGTTTAAAATATCTAATACGTATTTTACCCTTTAACATTGGTATATTATCTGTACTACGCAAGATGTCTATTAAAGGTTTTACGCTGCTGAGAAAGCGATTCAAAGAAAAGGAAAGAAAAGCGGGTAAAGGATTCTGTAACTATAAAAATGCTGATTTTGAGGATTAAAAAAGCAGAATGTCACGAAAACACGACTGGGCGTATTCAATTTCTCGGAATTGTCAATGGGTATCCATTATTACTGCATATCCTTGGTGGACCAAACGTTATTTTATTATTAATTTATTACATAAAATTTATTATTAACATTATTACAGGATATACAGATAAAAGTGCTATCAACAAAGTATGAAAAGAACATTAAGATTTTCTGCTTAATGCTTCCCAATCTTAATAGATGACGCTAGTGTAGAGTGAACTAAAAAATGTAAAGATAGGCGCGGAATCTTAGCATATACACAACTTCCAAAAATTTGTCAGCCGTGGTGGTCGTAAGAAGGGCGGAATGAGGAATGTTGTTAAACATAAAGCGATCGCTCAACCCAACCAATGACAAGTCATAAGTCCTGTAAGCGCCTCGGCCACCATATTCTATTCCCAGAAAATAATTTACATATTCGTCTCTATTGAGATACAATTAATCCTTATAACATTAAGATGGTTTGTTCACTTGGAAAGAATGAATAAACAAAATATGATTATTTATTTTGTAGAATTTTCCATAGAAACACGGTATTGTTGATTTATTGAACAATATTCGTATTTAGTGTTTCTAGAACAATTATGTAAAGTTCCATATTAAATAATGAATCCGAAACAGAAAGTCTGTTTTTTTTTATTTGTATTATAAACTATAGTTTATGGGAATATCATATCGCCTTTCCAAGGCATAATCAAATTTTTCTTTCCTTTCTTCGTTTTAAAAATAGATATAACTAACTAGCTAACCATTACTCTGTCTCTCCAAAGGGATAGGCAAAAATAATGGACTACCGACTTTTCTTTCTTGAAATATTTCTCTGGATTCCTCAACATTTAAACGTCGTGTTATTATTTTTTTAATTTTGTTGAAAAAACTACTGACATCATTACAGCGCGAGCCAAATCGATGAAAGGGTGGAAAAAAAGATATCAAAGGAAATACACATAGAACATTATAAATAGGAATATGCCAGTTATTTCCTTGCTACCCTTATCGTAAGGGTATTTACTAATTCGTCATAATTGCATCCAAAGAGGTCTATCTATTTAAAAGACGAATCGCTTTCAATACAGGAGAACTTCGAAGCGCCTCTGTGCGGCAATTTATACCTCCCGCATAAAATAATATATACCTCCTTGCTCTGCTATAGCTATGAGGAACGTATAGATTTAGTTCTTTCAGTATTCCTGGATTGTAAATACCTCTGGATAATAGTTTGACCGCACGTTGATTTCTCCGACTCCTCACGTGACTGACAATCAATATTTGATTTATTTGATCGTACCACGTTTCCTCGGTCTTCCTCTATTTCTAGTTCCATTTACATCGTTAGCTTATATATTTTTACCATTTTTTCTTCATTTATTATTTCCGTGTGTCCAAACCATTTAGGTGTTTCCTTCATTATTTTGTTCATAGCACTTTCATACGCACCGCATTCACTTCTTATATTTTCATTCGACACTATATCGTATGAAGCGCCTATTTTGAAAAACTAACAAACTAACCATAACGCCGTCTCTCCAAAGGGGTAGGCAGAGAGAATGAATCGCCACACTGTTTTTTTCCTGACATACCTGACATATCTCGCTTCCTCAACATTCATACATCTTGTCATGCTCGTACGCACGATTTCTTTTCGACTCCTAAATATAAATATAGCTAACTAACTAACTAACTAACTATTTAACCACCCACCGTCTCCCCGAAAGGGTAGGCAGAAAGAATGGACTATCACACTTTAACCGATGCGGCACTCCATCCTTCTCTTTTCGCCCCGCGGGAGACGCAGTGTGATGGGTTGCGAACCTCATCACCACCAATAGGCATCTCCCGCGCACACTTCGATCGTAAAACATCCACAAAATAAATTTAAAACAAATAATATAAAATACAATGATATAAAATAATATAACACAATAAAAATCATTTAACTCAAAAAGTTCTTTTTAGATGGTGCACATATTGTCTATTTAATTTATGTTCCATGTATCCACCGTTTTTTTTTTAATTGTTTTAATTAGCTGTAATTAAAACAAACCAAAATCAGCAAAAACTTTAAAACAACATTAAAGAAATTATTCAAATTGTTATTGGAACAAATGAAAAATTTGTTTTTGCACCTGTCAAAATTCTTTATACAAACGAAAAAACTTGTATAATTTTAACATCAAAACAGTACAAATATAACTATTTCAAGGAAAATAGATAAACTACAATAAATGTTCTATAAAACAGACGTTTTCTTCGTATTCATTATAAGACAATATTCCTTTTATTTGATACGTAAGCTCAATAAGAAAACTTAAGCTTTAATTTGAAACTGATATTAATTAACTTTCGAATACTTCGGTTACTCAATTTCGCGCCATATCCATTCTAATCCAACGTAATCCAGAGAAGCCGTAAAACTTCCCGGCTACAATATCAATTTCTCGCCAAACTTCCCCAGCAATCAAAACAATCGCGAAGGTGAGAAGAGAGATAGTTGAGACGTGTTTCACGAGGAGATGGAAGTTAGCGGAAGAAGATTTCCCAGAAGAGTACTTTCGCCACGCGCCTAAGCTTAGTTTGTCCCGTTTCTAGTTTTCGCAGACTTAGGTAATAGTTTTTGGACTATCGATTGAATTATAATGATTGTTAGGTCTTACACTATTGTTAGATATTAGAAAACGACAACTAACCATCACGTCGTTTCCCAGAAAGGGTAGGCAGGGACCGCCACACTACTCTATCCTGACACAACTCTCTAGATTCCTTCACATTCGTACTGCGAATCATACACACACGTAGATTATTCCGACTTCTAACATGGCCAACCATTAAAATTGGATTCATTTGGTCATGTCATGTTTTCCTCGGCATTCCTAGACTACGTACTCCATTCACATCTTTCACGAATACTTTCTTATCCATACTTTCTTCATCAATACGATCCATGTGACCAAACCAACGATGGTTTCTTACTTTAATAAAATTAAAAAATAAATTTCTAACACAACACTTGTACACACTGTATTTAAATAGAAATAAAATTAAACATTAAAATAAACATGTTTCGATAAAGTGTTTAAAAAATACTAGAAAATATATTTTTATTCTACAATACATAACATTTCTTTTCATTAATTAAAAGTGGATAAAAATAGAGTTATCTAATTGTATTCCAAATTTTTTTTTAACGAAATTGGACCAAGGTGGGCATTTTTCGGAAACATGGGTTACATTCTTAAAAACCGGAAAATACCGATCAACTGAAACGAAAAGTCTGCGTCCTGCCAGTTGGTACATATGGTCTTAAAACTGTAACATTGTCCAAAGAAAGTGCCGAGAATCTAGGAGTGACCCAAAGAGCCATGTTAGGAATAAGCCTAAGAGACAGAGTCAGAAACGATACGGTGAGAGAAAAAACAAAAGTCACTGACATCATCTACCGGGTGGCGACTCTAAAATGGCAATGGGCAGGTCACGTAGCCAGAGCTCAGATGAAAAGTGGACAAGAAGACTGCTGATTTGGAGACCGTGGACGGCAGAGAGAAGTGCAGGGCGAGCGTAACTACGGTGGAAGGATGATCTGAACAGACACGTCGGAATAACCTGGATGCAGTCTGCACAGGGCAGAGTGACATGGAAGTGAATGGAGAAGGCCTTTGTCCAGGAGTGGACGGATATAGGCTGAGGAAGAAGAAGAAGAAGAAGAATATTACAAATTACAAAGAAATTCCACATTCATTAAAAATACTGTACAATTATGAATCCACCAATACAAAGTATTGGAAAATATAGAAGAAATAAAAAAAAAACACGGTGTTTTTTCTTTACATTGATATACCTTTTCCCGGAAACTTTTCTAGGAATGTGTATTTTTAACATCAATTTAAAATTAATCGCTTCAATATTTCTTCTGTCACCACCAAGTCTCGCGAGCAAACCTACTTAGTGTTCGCAATTAATCAATTGAAATGTCCATTTCTACACCTGGCAAATGTTCACTAAGCCTAGGATATTACCACAAGATATTCAGTGTTTACTAGTGCTTGGAAGATTCGATTAAAAAAATTCGTCCATTTCGAATAATTATTACATGGACATAAATATTACACCGCTTTATAACGTGAGTAATAAATTTCACGTATTAAATAAGCATTTGAATAACTTTTTACAAACATTGTTTTTTCGCAACACTTTTTTGCACTTTTCACAAGCATGTTTCGTGACAAAGACGTCCTTCCTCAGGGTCAATTAGTATAATAAAACGATATTTTTATAATAACTACTTCCTCTTATTGTAATTATTTCGACAGCGACTAGTTTCGCCGGTGAGCTGACATCTACAGACTGGTCTTATATAGGGTGTTTTTTTAGAGGTGTGAATTTTAAACTGACAACATTGTTTCTACAGACTGTCAATTTGACAGTTGACAGTTGACTTGTAGTTAATACATTCTGTCATTTTACCTTGAATAAACCAACGTCAGAACAGCACTTGCAAATTGTGCAAATTTATTTTGAAAATCATGGTTCGATTCGCAAAACTTATCGTGCACTACGTCCATTTTATGGTCAACAAAATCGTCCATCCGAGCAAGTTATTCGGAAGACCATGGTTCTAGTGATCACTAATGATCTAGATAACTCTAGTGGATAATATCTCACTATGCGGTTATATTTATTGCCGACTAGTTTCTTTTGTACCCAAGCTTCCTTAGGGCTTCGTTATTGTAACAGTGTTTTTATTTCTATTTTATTTTAACTAACTAACTTACCATCAGGTCGTCTCCTCAGAGGGGTAGGCAGAAAGAATGGAACGCCACACTATTCTGTCCTGACATACTTCTCTCGCTTCCTCTACATTCATACATCTTGTCATGCACGCACGTCGATTTTTCCGACTCCTCACGTGACCGACATTCAATATTTGATTGATTTGATCGTGCCACGTTTTCCTCGGCCTTCCTCTATTTCTTGCCCTTTTCACGCCGTTTACATATACCTTCTTTACCATTCTGTCTTCATTCATTCTTTCCATGTGCCCAAACCGTCTTAATGACCCTTTCCTTATTTTGTTCATAACACTTTCATTCGCACCACATTCACTTCTTATACTTGCATTTGTCACTCTATCACATACAGATTTGCCACACATTCGTCTTAGAGATCTCATTTCTACTGCATTTATTCTACTTTCATCCTTCTTTTGCCAGTTCCATGCTTCACTGCCATACATAAGGGTCGGCACAAGAACACCATTGTGCACTGCCATCTTAGCTTTTTTTTTAATATAAATAATAAAATAAAAATAAATTGTTTCGCTTAACAAGTGTTACACATAGCAAGTAAGATTCTGGAAAAAAATATTCTCATTATGAGAGGTTCTACTGTATGTAAAAATATGCATTATAGATTTTGACTCTCTTAGTGAAAAACGGAAAAAAACTACGTGATCCGGATATTATCGTAAAAAATTAATGATTTTTTTGTGTAATATTATCTGGTTGATGGATGGTTGTGGTCGCGCCATCACTAGTTTCCGCTTATAACACGCATAATAAATTGATTTGCTCTACAAAAATCTTTGACTTTTTGATTTTTTGAACTCTCGTTCATAAATCTTATTTTTGTTTTAGGTAAACATCGCATTTGCACACCCGCGCCAACTTTGTAGGTGTCACAGTCCGGGTGAGTATTCCCGATTTCTACGCCCAGATTTCTCATGCACCGCTATAAATAAAGCGGAAAATTGTAGGAAAGTTTGATAGATCTGTATTTATAGACGATTGGGAATAGTCTCCCCGGTCTAGAAACTTCTCAAATAGGCCAAGGGCGTGTGTATTTCGCGATCGCAGGTGAAAATATTTTTTTGTGAACTTATTTATGACAGATTGGGAAATACCGTCACTGGAGAATTTTAACAACTGTGAAATGTTGTCACTGAGGACAAATTTTGATTTTAAAAACAGAAAATATATAAATATCTCAGCGTGGCACTTAACCCAAACTATTTTTACCCGAATGGTCTATATTTCATCATCGAATATCGTAATGTAATGGACTATTAAGAATTTCCTGGAGAGACCACATCACGAATGAGGAAGTTCTTCAAGGAATCGAAGGAGGAAGACACCTGCTCAGGACCTTGTCCGAAAGGCGTGCAAGATGGATCGGTCATGTAATACGTCAAGAAGGTCTCTTGCATGCCATAATGGAGGGTATGACCGAGGGCACAAACTCTAGGGGACGCTCACCCCAAGAGTACCTGAAGGACCTGTTGGTGGACGTGCGCTGCTCACCATATGCAGATTTCCAAAGACAGGAAAGAATGGAAGAGAAGAATAGAAGAAATTGCTGCAAACCAATCCCAGGATTGAAACTTTCTAACTAACTAATGGACGGAGTTGTATATTTAGGAAGTATGTTTACAAATTATATGTACAATGAGCAAGCAACTAAGTGTATGGCAATTGTCATCGCAAACAAAAGCTTAGATGACAGTGCACAGTGTGTCCTTGTACCGAACCTTGTGTGTGGAAGTGAAGCATGGAACTGGAAAAAGAAGGAGGACAATAAAAAAAAATGCAGAAGAAATATGATCGCTTTGATGAATGTGTGGAAAATCTGTGTATGATAGAGTGTCGAATGAAAATATAAGAAATGTATAATGGTAAACACGATTTTTAGTGGTTTTACTTGGATTTAATTTATATAAATTAAATTCAAGTATGTAAAACCACTGAACAATCTTGTTTATTATTATAAATTAATAATGGAGTTTTACAAAATTAATACCTCAACCATCAATAAGAAAATATAATAAGTTATTGCAGTGATGGAAGTATTATGAACAAAATAATAAAATGATTATTAAGATGGTTTGGAACGAAAACATAAAAAGAATGAATGAAAAAAAATATATATGATAACGATATAGATGGAACTAGAAATAGAGGAAGACCGAGGGAAACGTGGCAAGATAAAATTAATGAAATATTGAATGTCGGCCATTTGAGGAATCGGAGAAATCGACGTGCGTGCAAGACATGGTGTATGAATGTTAAGGAATCAAGAGAAGTATATCAGAATATAACAGTATGGCGGTCCATTATTTCTTCCTACCCCTTCTGGAATGATGATAAGTTAGTTTTTAGTTATGATAATTAAACTTTAAATTTGAGAATCTCTGTACTCGTATATGAGAATCAAAGGGCTAAAAATTCAGATAGCGATTGGGGAGAGATACATTCATATTAAGGTAGATTTCCTTGATTTCAAGGAGATTGTTTGCAAAAGTGTGAGTGACAGTGGGTTTACAAAAAAACTAGACGCTGTTTTTATTTTAGTTTTTATGAATTGAAAAACCCGATAAATATTACGTATTCAAACATTGAAATCAGCTTCAATTGTAATAATCACAAAATAAATTAAGTTCATTTAAATTTTTTAATTAAATTAATTGATTGTGACTAATTTCCAAAGTGAAAATTTTTGGGGATATTGTATCTATTGGAAACTGGTCAGTGGCTTTATCTAGTTTTACATATAGGCTGATGTATTATCGTATAGCTTTGTGTATCTGCAATTATGGCATCTTTATTGATGCTTGAAAGAAATGAGAAATGAAAGCTTTTTGAAAATCAACAAAGATTTTCACTAAAGGTTTATTGTATTCAATTATTTTTTCGATAAGAATCTTTAGTGTCAGCAAGTGGTCAGTGAAAAGCACAAGACAGGGATACGTGGAGAAGTATGGGGGAGGCCCATGTCCAGCAGTGGACGACAACGGCTGTCTAAGTATGTATTAAGTAATATTCATAGTGATGTTATACAATGTTAAAATATAAAGGGGTTAGTTTTTTATTTAATTTTTTCAAAAATCTATTGTCTTGAAATGCTTTTTTTTCTTGGCAAATCGGAAAAAACAAAAAACAAAAACAAAAACAAAAAACAAAAACCACAAAAACAAAAACCACCCACAAAACGAAAAGCACAAGACAGGGATACGTGGAGAAGTATGGGGGAGGCCCATGTCCAGCAGTGGACGACAACGGCTGTCTAAGTATGTATTAAGTAATATTCATAGTGATGTTATACAATGTTAAAATATAAAGGGGTTAGTTTTTTATTTAATTTTTTCAAAAATCTATTGTCTTGAAATGCCTTTTTTTCTTGGCAAATCGGAAAAAACAAAAACCACGAACACAAACATGTCCTTCTGCCGTTAAAATTAATTTAATTTCCTAATTTCGAGATAGCAGTAATTTTCTTATCAAGGAGTATTTTAGAACCTAATGCCGTATAATATCCTTTTTAAGACCCAGAAACCAATCATATAGCTTTCTATAATCAATTTAGGAAGTGTTACACCCACTATAGCAAATATTCTCCTAGTAGTGTATAAACTATAACAACGTTGGTTGTTAACTCGCATATGTATTTGTAAACAATACTCGCATAGTAGTTGTAACACCAAACAAGGGAGAACAGAACCCCGATACGGCTGTTTGTCAATAGAGAGTAGTTCCTATTACACACCTACCTACACAGTCAAAGGTCTGACGTCATCTAGTACTCGCGGAACAAAGGTAGGCCCTGGCTACTGTATATGGAAATTAGCGATTCCACTGCGCTTTATAAACTGTAATTAACAAAACCAATTAATATTTTGATTATATTCTATGACAGAGTGATGACGTCACAGTATTTTGCCTACGGTAATCTCAACGGTATTTAGACTTTAACCACCCTACGTATTTGAACTACGTGATACGTTCACTTTGACTGTACCATTCTGCGCTATCCCGTATCACGCACGCGTTAGAGAAAAACGACGACCTTCGTGGCAGAGTGGTAAGAGCTCTGATTCCCATTCCGAAGGTTCTAAGTTCGATTCCCGGCGATGGCAGTGTGATTGTCACACTGTCTTTGGTCTGGCGTAGAATTCTCGTGACAATAAAATGGCGATATATTGGCTACCTGTCACATGTCACGAGAATCAATATATCAGCTTTAAAACAAATTGAATACTGTAATTGAGTTCAAGCGACCTGTTGTATACGTTAAAAAAAATGTACCTAAAATGTACAAACTGTTAGGGATAAGCGCGTGTGTCAACATCACTTGAATACAAGTCTTCATAAATATGATAGTTTTACAAAGGGCAGGCGATGTGTGCGGCCGAGTATTTGACGTTTCGTTATTTAAAAAAATAAATTAGTGTATAATTAAATTTCATTAATAAAAACCTGCTTTTTTGCACATATCTCGGAAAATTACCTGAAAGTAGGGCGGTTAATAAGCTAAGCTTACTAACTACTCGTATATAAAGTATCCCTTCATTTCATGGTGTAGAAAATATGCTAACTAACTAACTAACCATCACGTCATTTCCCCAGAGGAGTAGGCAGAGAGGATGGATCGACGCAATGCTCTGTCCTGGCATACCTCTCGGGCTTCCTGTACATTCATACATCGTACCATGCACACACGTCGATCATTCCGACTTCGAATGTGACCGCCATTTAGTAATTGATTAATTTGGTCATGCCATGTTTTCCTCGGTCGTCCTCGGCTTCTTTTTCCACTCACGCTGCTTGTGTACAACTCTTTAACCATTCTACTCTCATCCATTCGTTCCATATGTCCAAACCATTTCAGGGATCTTTTTTAATTATATCCATGATGCAGTCATCTGCCTAACATATCTTTATTATTTCATCGTTCGGTATTCTATCATACAACAATATGCTACAAACCGAAAAAACTACTAATATTTGCATATAATATGTTAATATCATACATATTCTTGTTGTACGATACACTCTACATTCCCATCTACATAAGATAAATAATCTTTATATTGCTAGTGCCACAAGTTTCCCATAAAAAAAACAAATTCACTCTGACATTTGGTTGACAGTTGACCTGCTTCGATTACTGTCAAATTTATTAGACACATTTTGAATTTAAAAAAAAACGTTCATTTCAAATAAATAAAAATAACTACATGTCCAGCTGAGTATTACTATCATGATCAATCATGTATTTTATATGAAATATTATCAAATTAAGCATTATAATAAATTTGCTACAAACACATTTTTACCGATATAGGTATATTTAATAAATAATCAAAATATTTTTAAAAATATATTTATTTACATAATCTATTTTGCAACAGATTACTCAAAATACCTACTGTTTTTCTTCAAATTTAAACAAAATCATGACATGAAGGATTGAACTCATCACGTAATAGACTTAGTATCTTAGCAAAGTCTACAAAACTTTTTTTATTGGTTTTTAAATAAAAAAATTTAAATCTGTTTTCTAAAAGTTTCCTAAATTTTATGAGAATGATATATCTTTTGTTTCTTAAACAATTATATAAATAAATAAATCATTAATACGATTGAAAACGTCTCTTATAAAGTATTAAACTTTTTTATATCCAATTGAAAT
This sequence comes from Lepidostoma basale, assembly GCA_022606425.2. Lineage (NCBI taxonomy): Eukaryota > Metazoa > Arthropoda > Insecta > Trichoptera > Lepidostomatidae > Lepidostoma > Lepidostoma basale. The sequence goes on along the minus strand of JAHDVF020000363.1, from coordinate 1,737,946 downwards.
AACATGGTTTCGCTTTTCTAGGTAATTATAAAAAAAAATACTATTCTGCTATCTGAGTTTTTAGTCTTTTGATTCTCATTCATAATGCAACTGATCGTTTATCATTCCCTTAAGATAAAACCTTCAAAAGCAGACGTTTTCATTTGAGCATTTAAAAATCATTTATTAATATTTCCAATATTTAAAATCCAAACTATTCATACGTATTTGTTTTCTATTTTTTGTGAAAACATGTTATTTCAATAAAATATAGTATAAATTCTAGAAAGCAGGTTTTTATTCATAGGAATGGTATGTTTCACCTTGCTAAGGCATTATCAAATATAGCGAAATCAAACTTTATAATGAATACCAGAGAAAAAGAAGCAGAATGGGCACTAAGAAAGAGAAAAAAAATTACTTCAGTATTAACTAACTAACTAACTAACCATCACGCCGTCTCCCCGAAGGGGTAGGCAGAAAGAATGGACTGCCACACCTCTCTTTCCTGACATATTTCTCTCGCTTCCTCAACATTCATACATCGTGTCATGCACGCGCGTCGATTTCTCTGACTCCTCACATGGCCGACATTCAATATTTGATTTATTTGATCGTGCCACGTTTTCCTTGGTCTTCCTCTATTTCTGGTACCATTTACATCATTAACATATAATTTTTTTACCATTCTTTCTTCATTCATTCTTTCCATATGTCCAAACCATCATAATGATCCGTGTGGATTTCCTTGAATTTAGGCTGTCCATTATACAGAGTTCAGATATATAACTTGGTGCCATTCCATGTAGCGTTTTGAAGACTGTCCAGCAGAGTTTATACTGGATTCTTTCTGGACTTTTAAGCCAGTGAAGTTCTTTGGGTTGTTGTGTTATATGGGACTTTTTTGGAATGCCTTTAATGAGATACAATTCATCCTTAAAATATAAGTCTTCAAAATAATAATAATAATGAGATCGCGGGCCACAGTTGGGTATTCCTCGGACGGATGAGAGGGCAGGCCAGCCCCGCGGTGTGATTAACGGCCGACATATTGGTTTCGCCGTGTTCAGGTGCAAATGGCAGAAAATTACTCGCGCCTTCAGATTATATCATTATACATTATCACGGAATTTCCCGCTCGAACGTGCCACGATCAAGGGGGAAATCTGGAGAGAACCACTTTTTTAGAAAATCTTAGTAGATTCAGCTTCAGTGTAGTAAGTGGGCTGACATTCTCTATTTGATGTTTAAAATATATATCGCCTCTTTACGAGAATAACGTGATATTTCGAAAAAAGTGTTTTTTTTTTGTCATTCAATCTGCCTTGTTCAATTTTATTTTCTACAAAAATATGGTATTTTTAAAGTGAAAAACAGAGAATTTGTGAGGGAAAGAGACAACACAACAGTCGTATATTGTTTTGTCTAAAAAACTGACATATTCATTCATAATAATTATTGAAGAATTTTTTTATTATTTTGCAATATGTGTATAACTGCATTAATATTACGCTATTTCACCTAAATGAAAGGCAGAGAGGATGGAGCGCCAAAATGCTCTACTTCTTGAATTTCCTATTTATTTATATATCATAAATGTACGTTTTTCTGACTTCTAATGTACCGCCTTACTGATTTATTAGATCTTGTCGTGAAAGACCAAGAAAAGCATGGCATGTCCAAATTGATCAGGTACTAAAAAGCAGCCACATTCGAATTCGGTAAAATCGTCGTGCATGCATGTGATGATGCATGAACGTAGAGGAAACTCGAGACAGATGTCAGGACCCTACCCTTTTGGGGAAACGGCGTGATTACTAGTTAGTTAGTCAGATAATTACTATTATACGGAATTATATGTTACGTTTGCTATGTTTTTTTTGTCATTCAGTAAATATATTACAATAAGTATTAAAAAATTTACTATTATTTGTAAAATTTGATAAATTAGACACAACAACAAACCTTCACGCCGTTTCCCCGTAGGGGTAGGCCGAGAGAATGGACCGCCACACAACTCTATCCTGGCACACCTCTCTAGCGTCCTCCACATTCATACAGCGAGTCATACACGTACGTCGATTTTTCCGACTTCTAACATGACCAATCTTTAAAATTTGAATAATTTAGTCATACCATGTTTTCCTCGGTCTGCCTCGACTCCGTACTCCATTTACATCATTCACGTTTATTTTCTTAACCATTCTTTCTCTATCCATGTGCTCCATATTATTATTATTATTATTATTTTTATTTTGTTGAATCGTTCTTTACATCATGACAGCATGAGCCAAATCGATGTAAAGGGTTATTATAGCTATCATAATGATTCTCGTGACATGTGATAGATAGCTAATATATCGCCATTTTATTGTCACGTGAATTCTACACCAGACCAAAGACAGTGTAACAATCACACTGCCCTCGCTGGGAATCGAACCCGGAACCTTCGGGGTGGCAGTCAATGCACTTACCACTCGGCCACGAATGTCGTCAATGGTCGTCAATATGTCCGAACTAACGCAGCGATCCTTTCATAATTTTGTTCATAATACCTTCTTCCGCTCTATATTCCTTTATTATATCAGCATTTGAGATTAATTTGGACTCTGTTGTGATAATTTATTATACGCGTTAGAAATGAATTATTAAATATTACAATGTTCTATTATTTGTATTCAAAAGCATAAAGATTAAGAAATACCTGACATAAATCTCCTTTTATGACGCCTTTTTAGTAGCGAACCATAAGAGTTTCCTTAAGAAGACGGTACTAATGGATTAAGGACAATTAATTTTCCATTACCGTTTCCATCAAATTAATTACTGCGAACATTAAAAAGTAAAATGTGTCCCGAATACAAAGGGTCATAAAAGGTTTTATGGCAGGGCTAATGTGTGTTTGTTCGCATTATTACATTAATTTGGTGTTATTTTCATAACCTTATCCCATTTACTCAGAAGCGGTATTGAAATACTAAGTGATATAAGTAGCACGATTTAATTACTTTCACGATTATATTCGGAGGCCTTCGTGGGAGAGTAGTAAGAGCTATTGCCACACCGAAGGTCCCAGGTTCGATTCCTGGCGAAGGCATTTTGGAAAAATTCACGCTGTCTTTTGAGAAATTTAAACCTCAGGGAGTATCACAATTATCCTGTTTGTATCCCTCACTATTTCTCTCAGGAATGTTGGGTTTCAACACTCTTGAAACTCGTCGAATGATCTTTCTAGGAAAGCATTTTTTCAAACTATTATCTGGAGGTATTTACAATCCAGGAATACTGAGAGAACTAAATCTATACGTACCCCATAGTTATAGCAGAGCAAGGGGGCATATATTATTTTATGCCCCAAATTGCCGCACAGAGGCCCTTCGAAGTTCTCCTGTATTAATAGCGATTCGTCTTTTAAATGAGGTTGCAAAAGAGATAGACGTCTTTGGATGCAATTATGGCGAATTCGTGAATACCCTTACGATAAAGGCAGCAAGGAAATAACTGGCATATTCCTATTCATAAGGTTCTATGTATATTTCCTTTGATATTCTTTTTTTTCACCCTTTACATCGATTTGGCTCATGCTGTAATGATGTAAGGAGTTTTTTCAACAACATAATAATATTTTTTTTTAGTTGTATCTCAATAGAGACGAAGACGCAAGCTGGAAACTGAACATGGATGATCAAGGTGTTTACAGGACTTATGACCTGTCATTGGTTGGGTTAAGCGCACGCTTTATGTAATTACAACATTCCCCATTCCACCTTTGGTATTATGATCATGCATGACAAATTTTCGGAAGATGTATATATACTTCAAAATCCATATCTATCTTCACGTGTCAGTTTCAGTCAGCCATCTATGTAGATTTGGTTGCACTTGTGAATTTTTCAAGATTAACCTATACAACCGACCCACTAACGCCATCTATGTAAATTTTTCAATATTAACCTATACAACCGACCCACTAACGCCATCTATGTGAATTTTTCAAGATTAACCTATACAACCGACCCACTAACGCCATCTATGGAGAATGATGAGAATCAACATAATAATAATAATAAAACAGTAATAATTAAAATTTTGGTACTTTAGCTACCTATCACATGTCATGAGAATCAATAGCTTAAAATTATATACATTAATTTGGTTCAAATAACCTGTTGTGTACAAAAATGTAGAATGCAACGAAAAACTACCACCGGCTTTGTAATCCACTTAAATGGCCTAAGTGGATTACAAAGAACAACAAAAATGTAATACTTTGCTACATACCAATTCCTAGGATTCTTCTTTTTCTTCAAGTGTCCTGTCGGGTCCCCCCAACGTTGGCGATCACCTCGGCGAACCTGTCCCTGTCCTGCGCCGCTCGGAACAGCACCTCCACACTTCGGATCTACTCCCTCACGTTTCGCAGCCAGGACATTTGTCTCCTACCAGGCCCTAGGATTAAAACTAATAATTAATTAATAGTACCTAATATTAGGTCCTTACATATGAAATTGGCGTTTTGTATGGGAGGAACCAAAAGTTGATTTTTTTTAAATATAATATATTTATTTAATCAAAGTATGTACCATTGCTATCTATGCACTTTTGCCATCTCATAGGTAGTTCATCGATCCCTTTACTAAAAAAAAACATTCGGACGGGAATCAATAAAATCTTTGAAGTCGGTTTGGACTGCCCCATCGGAGTTGAATTTTTTCCCTTGCAAGAAGTTATCCAAATTTCGAAAAAAATAGTAATCTGTTGGGGCAAGGTCCGGAGAGTACGGTGGATGTCTTAGACATTCCAATTGAAGCTCTTCAAATTTGGTAGCCGTCTTGTGCAGTGTGTGGTCTAGCGTTATCATGAAGCAGTAGTGGCCTAGAGCGATTAACCAGCCTTGGTTGTTTAGCAGCTAGCTTTTCCATCATGGTTTGCAGTTGCTGACAATAGACATCTGCCGTAATCGTCTGGCCAGATTTAAGAAAGCTGTAGTGAACGACACCAGCACTAGTCCACCAAACGCTCACAAGTAACTTTTTTGGAGTCAATTTTCGCTTGGGGCATGGTTTGGCTGGTTCGGCAGGGTTCAGCCATTGCGATGAGCGCTTCCGATTATCATACAGGATCCATTTTTCATCACAGGTAATTCGATTCAAAATCCCTTCATTATTGTGCCGTTTGAATAATGCAACGCAGCAGTCAACGCGCGTGAATTGATTTGCTTCGCTCAATTCGTAAGGTACCCACCTTTCCACAATCCGCTTCCACAATAGCCTTCAATTCTTCATTATCAACTTTGGTCTCCGGCCGTCCACGGGGCTTATTCTGCAGGTCGAAATTTCCAGAACGAAAACGTTGGAACCAAAAACGCACTGTGTTTTCTTTTGCGGCACCGTCGCCATACACATCATTAATCATTCGAGCCGTTTCTGCAGCACTGGTGCCACGGTGGAACTCGTACTCGTAAATAACGCGATATTTCAAGTTTTCCATTTTGTAAACTGAGTGACGCAAAGAAAAAAACAATTGAGGAAAAAACAAATGAATTATAATTTTCTAAACACAAATACTTGAGTAAATAGCTGCACAAATTTGAATTTGGAATTCCAAACCAAAGAGAAGATATTTGAGATCAAAGTTGCCAGTACGGCAAAACGCCAATTTCATATGTAAGGACCTTATATTATTATATATTCACTATCACTTTGTGTTGTGGATTTATAATTAAAGTATTTTTAATATTTAAAAAAAAACTTTTGTTTTTTGAAATTTCATGGTAGAAGTTATAAATAATGAAAATAAAAATAAATTGGAAAGAATGTTATAAAAATATATATTTAGTTTAAATCCACTACCATTTGTGTCTTCGACCAGTTTCGGCAGCTCGCTGCCATCATATAAACCAGAAGATGGCAGCGAGCTGCCGAAACCGGCCAAAGACACAAACATTAATGGATTTTACCTGAAACACGGAACACAACACTTTAATAAAATTAACTTTCAATATTTATGCTGATGAAGGGCTACTGTGTCCCGAAACATCTTTTTATTTTGAATTTTCATTTTATCTTCAATATCTTCAATTTTAATAAAGTGTTGTGTTTCAAAGTTTATAAGATATTCAAAAGTATATTATACTATAAAAATATACAGGAAACCACTAATTACATGATTATTAAATTTAATTTATTTTCATTGCAGAAAAAACAAACGTTAACACGTGAAATTGATACGGCATTCTAATTAAATTATACTAATATGATTGTTAGGTTTTAATTTGGGTATAAAATATGAAAAAGACGGGATTTCGGCTAAGATCTAAAAAATCTAAGAACTTAGAATTTATTCATATTAAAAAAACTGTTATACGAGTATACAAAAAAAATTAACATAATGTTTATTTTTTTATGATTTCCTACAGAAACCCAATTGTTTGTAGTATCTAAAATAAAGTAAATTGATCTTCAAACGCAAATAGAGAAAGAATGAATACATGTACGTATCCTACCCGGCTTGATAAAAAAAAAATCGCTCTACTTTTCTGTAAGATAAAATAAAAACATGTTGCCCACGCACCAATGTTTGAGAACCAATTGATAAGCTTTATACGAACACACAGCATCCCTCGTAGTATGAGTAAATCGATAAAATTTTAAAAACTCCTTAGCGGATTACAAAAGTGTACTACCTACCGCATTCTTCTTAGGCAAGCCAAGAACTAATAGTTGTAAATAAGAAGGGTAAGAGATGAAGATAACAACGATATCAGAAACATCGATTGAAAAGGATTTGAAAAAACACGAATATACCAAAATACATACTGCTATCAACCATGAAAATCTGCCATATTAAAAACTCACCAATTAACTCACCATCACGCTGTCTCCACGAAGGGATAGGCAGAAAAAATGGACCGCCACACTGTTCTGTCTTGACATACTTCTCTCGATTCCTCTATGCACGCACGTCGAGTTCTCCGATTCCTCACGTGACCCACATCAATAGTTGATTGATTTGATCGTGCCACGTTTACTTGGCCTTCCTCTATTTCTAGTTCCGTTCACGTCGTTTACATATACCTTCTTCGCCATTCTCTCTTCACTAATTCTTTCCATCTGTCCAAGCCATCTTAACGACCCTTTCATTATTTTGTTTATAACACTTTCATTCGCACCGCATTCACTTCTTATAATATTTATACTTGCATTTGACACTCTATCATATACAGATTTATCACACATTCGTCTTAGAGATCTCATTGCTACTGAATTTATTCTACTTTCATCCTTCTTTTGCCAGTTCCATGCTTCACTTCCATACATAGGGTTCGGCACAAGAACACTATTATGCACTGCCATCTTAGCTTTTTTGGATAAGCTTTTGTTTGCGATGACAACTTTAAGTGCACTATTTACCCTGTTGCCTGCCCCAACTATTCTTTCAATATCCTTTTCCAATCTCCCATCCTTAATAAACATACTTCCTAAATAAACAATGCATTCACTTTGTTCCAGATTTTCACTCTTCACACCAATGTTAAATAAAGGCTGTCGTGTTTTCTTCTTTTTCAAAAATCATTACCTTGGACTTATTCACATTCATCGTCAAATCGTATCGCTTGCATACCTCATACCAGTGGCGGTACTCCCATAAAAGCCCAGAAGCCCGGCTTGCATAAGAAATTTTCAATCAAAACCCTAAAATCTAAGTAATCGTGCCCCTGCATAATCCAACAACCCACCAAATCACATTCCAACAATGTTCCCATCAGACGTAAGAGGAATAGCCACAAGAGCTGAACCTCTGTAAGCCAGAAGGGGTTTTGATTCAAAATTTCTTACGCAAGCCGAGCTTCTGGGCTTCTATGGAAGTACCGCCACTGCCTCATACATACTAGATACCAACGGTTGTAGTTCTTGTTAGTTGTCTGCAAGTAACACAGCGTCGTCCGCATACAAAAACAGCTTACAGACACCGTTCATGTTTGCACCTGCATCCAAACCATTTCATACGTTTATCGCACATTTTAAATACCTCAATTACGTTGTAGATAAGGAAGGTCCCTAATTCTGCACGGATGATTAAAGTTAAGTGAATATAACAGGCGATTAACCATTATCACATCGTGTTTGCGCACTGTGGAGTGTGGAGTGGCGAGACAATATCCGTGAAACCGTTCACCGCAATAACCTAGTGCGCGGTCGGGAACACGTGGTCTGAACTTTAAACTGTAATTTAACCGAATTTCCTTCTAACTAACTACCACTCCTGGTCACGGTCGCTAAAATATTATTAGTCGTAATCACTTCACATCGCGACCGAATGAAATTAATGTTATATAATGTAACCCTCGTGCAGGACACACAAAATATATTTTAATAATATTTTTTGTGAATGTATACTTATACTTGTATACGAATACTGGATTTCACCCACCGTGGGTTATCGTATTCATGATTTAATTGTATCTCAATAGTGACGAAGATGCAAATTGGAAACTGAATATGGTTGATCAGGGTGTTTACAGAACTTATGACCTGTCATTGGTTGGGTTAAGCGCACGCTTTATGTAATTACAACATTCCCCATTCCACCTTTCTTTATGACCATGTATGACAAATTTTTGGAAGTTGTATATATGTTAAAGTCCTATGCCACATTTCACATGTCAGTTTCAATGTGCCTTCTTTGAAGATTTAGATTAAATATGTTAATCTTTTTAAGATTACTCTATATATAATCTACATACTAACGCCATCTATGGAGATTTATAAGTTCACATACACTTTGCTGCAACTTTTTACATAATATACTAACAGATGGCAGTGCACAATGGTTTTCTTCTACCGACCCTTATGTATGGAAGCGAAGCATGGAACTGACAAAATAAAGATGAAAGTAGAATAAAAGCAGAAGAAATGAGATCTCTTAGACGAATGTGTGTATATACTCTGTGTATGATAGTGTCCAATGAAAATTTAAGAAAGTGAATGCGGTGCGAATGATGGTGTTATAAACAAAATAATGAAAGTATCATTAAGATGGTTTGGACATATGGAAAGAAAGAATGGTAAAAAAAGTATATGTTAACGATGTAAATGGAACCAGAAACAGGTGAAGGCCGAGAAAAACGTGGCACGATCAAATAAATCAGATATTGAATGTCGGCCATGTGAGGAGTCAGAGAAATCGACGCGCAGGCATGACATGATGTATGAATGTTGAGGAATCGAGACAAATATGTCACGAAAGAGAAGTGTGGCAGTCCATTCTTTCTGCCTACCCCTTCGGGGAGACGGCGTGATGGTTAGTTAGTTTTTTTTTTACTAACAGATGTTTGTAACTACTTCCACATTTGTCTTCATTTCGACAGCGATCGGTTTCGCCAGGCTCGCTGGCATCGACAGACTAGTGACACTATTGCAAACCGAGTCCTTTATATACATACAGATCAGGCTTGGAAAACACGATTCGATGCAAAAATAATCTTAAAATATTTATGTAAAATTTACTGAATTTAAATAATGGTATTACAAGTATTCAAGAAGATTCATATTCAAAAACAGATTTAATTTTTTTTATAGCTTCTAGCTATATTATAGTTTATTATTATCTTCTTCTTCTTCTTCCTTTTTGTAGACCTATGTGGTATGTTCTCCAGGGAGTTGCGCCTCCTATGAGGTAGATTCCCAGCTGTTCTTCCATATTTTAGGAGGTCTTCCACGAGGACGAGTCCCATGAGGTTGATAATGCAATGCAATATAGGGGAGTCTGGTGGAGTCCATTCTTTGAACATGACCATACCAGTCCCTTTTTCGCTGTCTGCTCCATCATACAACATCCTCAACCTCACATATCTCTCTTATTCTGGTGTTCCTAACGCAATCCCTCAGTGTCTTGCCTGCTATTGTCCTCAGTGTCTTCATTTCGGAAGTCCTCAAAACTTATAATTATGTTCGCTTTAAATATCATCAGTTGAATTGTGGTTTATTATTATTCATATTTGATGATTTTCACACAATTAATTAAATAATTTAAAATCCTTCTGCAATTTGGTAACTTAAAACGATATTATTTTTTTATTCACCCTTTTCTCGTTCCGAGTGTAAAGTGGAGTGACTTGGAAGATTTTCACTTTGTCAACTGACTCGTTGTCAGTTTGTTCGCCGCCCGTGAACTGGGCCGAAGCTTTTATCGTTAAACTTTTAAGGCGGGAAAAAACCTCCGCGCTATAAGCACCGCCGGACAAGGAGACTAACTACAAAAAGTAGAGCGGGGAATCGGAAAAAAGATCCAACTTTTTACTAACTATCTAGGGATGGGGTATCGCGGATAAAATAAAAATATTATTTAAGAGACACTCTCATAACCAAACATCTTCTTAGAGTAGCAGATATCAAAACATTGCGATCAATCGTGGGTACTCCTAGAGATGGGGTACCCAACGCAGAGATTTGCAGATCCTGCAAAATTGATGACATAGTGAGATGGAGTAGGCATAGAAGATTCCCAAGATGGTTATGTACGATCCAGAGGGGCGTCGACAACCTGGACGACCATAAAAGAGATGGAGAGAAAGCTGGACGTCTTCATCCCAGGATTAGATTTGCTATCCGGTCTAAACAAATCGCATGATCTACTTTAAGCATAACAAGAATATTAATGGTTGAGGTATTAATTTTGAAAAACTCCATTATTAATTTATAATAGTAAACACGATTGATGAGTGGTTTTACTTGGATTCAATTTATACAAATTATATAAATTGCGACAAATTTGTTTCGCCTTTCGAGGGCATTCTCAAACTAAACCTAATCGCCAAACAGTGTGTCCTTATATCGAAAACTTACGGCGATTAGGTTCAGTTTGAGAATGTCCTCGCAAAGCGAAACAAATTTGTGACAATTTATTTAATTTCTTATTCTTCTTTCGGTGTCCTGTCAGGTTCTTCCAACGTTGGCGATCACTGCAGAAAAGGCATCTCTATCCTGCGCCACTTTGAACAGGTTCTGAACTCTTGTTATTCCTGGCCACTCTTTGATGTTCCGCAGCCACGACACCTGCCTTCTACCAACTCCCCGACGTCCCTCCACTTTACTCATTAATATCAGTAGAAGGTGGTGGTATTTTTCTCTCCTTAGCACATGACCCAAATATGAGACCTTTCTAATTTTCACACTCGACAACAGCTCTCTATTGGCTCTGGCTCTCTGTAGTACGTCTGCATTACTGACCCTATTAGTCCACGGTAAACGATAGGGTTATTTCATTTATGTAAATTAAATCCAAGTACAACCACTAAACAATCGTGTTTACTATTTTTAATTAATGACAAGAATAATATATTTTTTCTTATTGATTTACGTTTTTTATATGCCTTATTCTTGTGCCATATTAGATTTACCCGACTTCACTATATTTTATTAGGGTATCGAGTTAGTAGGGACAAAGAAAGTTGTCCCCGAGTATAGTGTTACTTTAACACCCGATGCACCTAAAAACGACACAAAGCCGGCAAAACCTTCCACCACAATGGCAAGAGAAATATAACATTTAAGACAGTATTTAAGGCTATTCCTATGTGTCTAGGTAGCCGGCAGATACAACTAGCTATGCTAACGCTATTGAAGATATACATTAGGAATAAAAATACCAACACCTCCAAGCAATCACATCATTGCAGTTATCCTACTTAGTTAAGCAATGTATACCATCTATAAAATTGATTGTGTTACCACAATAACAATTACATAATTAAATCTATATCAAAAAATAATACGAATGAAAACGTCTGTCTTCTGGAGACTTATTATATTTTAGATTGAATGACATTATTCGCCCTTCTACGGCATTATCAAATTTACACATTTGATAATGCCTTAGAACATATCATTCCATCTAAAATATAACAAAACTCGTAGAAGACAAACGTTTTCATTCATATTAATAATTAATTATGGAGTTTTACATCATTGTTCAAGAAACAATAAATTAATTATATGATTTTACTGAAATCTCTTGACGTTCATTTTAAATAATAATTTAATGAAACGATGTTTTTTAACCACGTTCACTTTTGTCTTTATTTCGACAGCGACCGGTTTCGACAGGCTCGCTGGAATCGACATACTCTGTGAAGACGGAGTCTATCGATGCCAGCGGAGTCTGTCGAAATAAATAACAAAGTGGAAGTAGTTAGGAATCGTCGTTTTATTTAATTATTATTTAATAAATAAATGTATATCACAACGTCCTTACCATAATGTTTTCATCCGTTGCTATATTTGATATGTGCTTCTGTATTGACCTTGAGATTTATAATGTGCTTGAATCCTTTGACATGTGCAGTCACACGTGGATATTAAAGTTGAGTAGATAGAAGTTATTAGGAGAGAAATCAAAATATTGCGCTGTAAGATTTAAAAGTCATAAAATACTCATTGGAGTCATAACAGAAGAATATGTGAAATTTAATATATAAGAATTTACTTATCACAAGAACCGTGAAGTAAAATAACTATTTTACTTTGCCAAAGATGCGTATTTGAACAGCCAATGGATGCAGTTTTTAATATAGCCTGTTTCAGTAGCTTATGCAAGAACATAATGCAAAATATTAGCATCAGACATAAGTCTTCCAGCGTTAAACATTGGCATCCCTTCCCGACTTCCATAACTCTCTATCTTTCCCCACTCTATGCCATTGACCTTCTGTCACTCATTTGATATCAGACCATCTTGCTTGTGGGCTGTCTGGGTTTCTGTGGCCAGTTCTCGGTCGCCATTGTCTGGTACCCAAAATACAAATTGAATTAAAATCTTCAAGAAGCTTTATACTATTTTATGGGAGGAAGATTATAATAATAATGTGTCTAGTTTGTAAAATACAATTATCGTACTAAATTTTCGTGAGTTAATTCTCAAGGGTATATTTCTATGTTGCTTAACAGGGCTAAATTATAATTAAACGATGGCTATAATCATTATATTTTACATGAATTTACAGCAAATATAACAAAACTTCTAGGACACATACGTTTTCCTTAATATCAAGTTTTTCATCATCATTCAAGCACCAACGAATAACATGATTTTTTATCTTACGATATAAATATAAAGATTTTGATTAAATTAAAACAATTTTTTTAAATTTAAATCTAAACTATTCTCTCGATAAAAAACATCTGAAAAATAAACGCAAAAGTGGAAAAATCTGTGTTTTTAAAACTGACTAATCTAACTAACCATCACGCCGTTTCTCTGGAGTAGTAGATAGAAAGGATGGACCGCCATACTGATCTGTCTTGACACACCTCACTTGGTTCTTCTACATTCATACGTTGTAAAATGCATGCTCGTAAATTTTTCTGACTTTGATTAATTTGACCATGCCATGTTTCCTTAGGCATTATATAATGTTTTTTTATACGTAAAAAAATATTCTTTATTGATTTCCGACAAAATACTAAAGATTTTAAAGAGAATATGTTCTGGTGTTGACGGCTGCTGCAGGCAACTCTGGCATCTGATGATGATAATACTTCTGTTTCATTTCAAAATAGATATCTATTCAAATTGTTTTCTCTCTTGTCTCTTGAATAAAGTTATGAAAATGTTATTTAAAAAAATATTTAAAAAGGGTTTTCCCATCCCTCATGATTGGGTAGGTATTATTATTTTCATGTTTTACCGTTTTTCGTCAGCACGGTCAAGTTTATATTCCAAATTCTCTTAAAAGTCTTGCATTGACCAGCCTACTGTGATAACAGAGGATTTTTCTGATAAATTGATACAAAACTTACTAACTAACCAACACGTCGTCTCCCCGAAGGTGTAGGCATAAAAAATTAACTGCTACACTTTTCTTTCCTAACATACTTTTCTTGATTCCTGAACATTCATACATCGTGCCATGCACGCACGTCGATTTCTCTGACTTCTTATGTGACCGACTTTCAATATTTGATTTATTTGATCGTGCTTCGTTTTCCTCGGTCTTCCTATATGTCTAGTTCCATTTACATCGTTATTTTTTTTTTAAATAAATATATTTTTTAATTGGTGCATTTGTAATATTGCACACCTGCTATATATAAAATAACAATATATTTGATATGGCAACATAAAGTAATAATACAAAATGAAAAGAATATGATGTTAAAAAAAATTGAAAGTTCCATATTTCGGTATTCAGAGAATTTCGTTATTAAACTTACTAACAAACCATCACACTGTTTCCTCAAAGGGCTAGACAAAACTGATAGACTACTATACTGTAATTACTAGGGCTTGGAATGGGCATACAAAGCATATTTTTTCCTGGGATTAGCTTCCAAAAAGACGACGTTTATTTGTGTTTTGGGATCTATAGACACCTTTTAGCCCTAGTTATTTGAGAATATAAAAAAAAACATTTCAGGGTTTAGTGAATATTTAAGAATATTTCAGAGTTTTCAAGATGAGAGCAATTAGTGGTATAATTTTTCTTTGCTTATATTGTATTTGGTCTCTCTTTCAAACTTAATTAACGATAGAATTGAAAAGCAAAAAGTAAACATAAACGATGTGAGTAAAGGTGTGTGTGACTGTGTGTATATGTGCGTCGCGTCACTGTGTGTATGTGTGCGTCACGTTTTGACTACGGTAATAAAAACAATCGCTGGCGTGGCTAAGAAAAAAGGTTGACTTTGTCAGGAAAAATCTGGAGGCTGTGTTGCACCGAAATTCTGACTGTGAAATTTTTTTTAAAAAATGTTGACGGCACCATCATCGATTGCACAATCTACAAGTAGGTACTTACTTATTGTTTTGACTGACGCTGAGAAGTCTTTCTACCATCTAAAAAAATCTTGCAAAAGATTGACTGTTACTAACCCCCCAAAAAAATAGGAAAAAATGTAATTGTACAATTAATATAATAGTTTGTAGCACATTAGACCTTGTTTTTATAGTAAACAGTAAATATGAGGTTAGAGAATTTAAAAGAATATTTTGGACATACAATAATAATATTTTCAACTTTTTTAGCGAATATAAATCCGGACCCTAGTAATTACCTTACCTACCTATTGTAACGTAAGTTACTATTTCTTATTTATTTTCGGTTATCTTAATATTCAGTGTTTAGCTCTAGACCCCATTCAAACCCCTAGTTCCCGTTTTTACCACCAGAGTCCTACTTTAAACTCTTGTTCCCGCGCGCTTCGCGATTTGGCGCTAAATTCACCCCGATGTGTGCGCCCTCTGCAGTTGACTCTCAGCCCCTTCTGCGCAACCCATTCTGCGCAGCCCATTCGGCCCGACTTCACTTCGCTTTGAGCTGTCAACTTCGCGGCATCGATTGGAGGATCGCCGTTTCGACCCGCGATTTTCCCGATGGGATAATCCGTTTTCATCTAGCCTCATCCGCCATGGAATAACTTCGAGCAAGGTATTTGCGGTTCTTGCCATCGTGCCCATAAAATCTGTGGCATTATTTCAGGTCTTCCGCCAACTTGTCCTGCACTATGGCGATGCCAAAAGTGCATATCCGCTCCCAGGCCGTTTGTCAAGCCCGACCTTGCTGCGGTTGATTCCCTCCGCCACGGTCCGAGCCATCCTCTGCTCCCGAAATTGCCGCCCACGTGTTGTCGCACATCATGCCCCGACAACGTGGTTGACCTCACCACCATGCGGAACTGCGAGGACCACTTCACGCCGCTTCAGACAGCACCCACAGGTTAGGGAACCTCGTGTCTGCCAGGTGACGCTCTACATATTGATTTGCTGACCCACCATCTTCTGGTCAGCGTCGCTGATAACGTCTACGGACGACGTCGCCGGTCGATGTCCTGACGAGCACGCCGTCGAGGAATCACCTCCAACAGCCTCTTCATTATTTCACCATGTGCCTTTTTTTGTATTCGTACGACATCTCTAGCCCCTAGATAATAATTTTAACTATTGTATGTGTTATAATAAACCCTCATGTATTCCGTCATATGTCTTTGTTTACACCTTTCCCTATTCGAATGACAAACAGCCGGAAAGTATCTCACGAGAAAACCGGAGATCTAAGGGCCCGCTCTCTGCGCTAGCCGAGGTAGGGAGATACACATTACACTGGCGCCCAAACGTGTGGCGTTCTGGCGTTGTCATTCGATGAAGGACTTGTGTGGGCTAGACATATGTCGTATATTGATTGTTAACTGTTTATTGTCGAATTGGTAGTTTGTAATTAATTGTTTATAATGGAACAAATAGTAAATGTTCCCGGGGCCCATTTCAAAACCCTTTGCAAGGCGTTGAAGGATCGCGGAATATTGCCAAAGAATACCCTCGTGGAAGTCCGTGTTCAGGCTGAGGAATTCAACTCACGGACGAGTGATGTCGTTCCACTCACCATACCCCCCACCGTCGCTGACCTGCCGATCTCCGCCCCCCTTTCAATCGTGTCCTCTTCATCGGTTTCTCTAACACGACCCCCTGTAGAGCTTCAGCCCTTGAATGTTAATTTCGCATCGTGGCCTGTGCAACATTTCACCGGCGCGGAAGATGTGCGCGAATTTTTCACCCGTCTAGAAGAAATCGCCAAATCTAGACGCTTCGACTCCCAATTGTTGCCATCTGTACTTCCCGAATTCCTCAAAGGCCGCGCTCTGACACACTATAGAGCGTATTGTACGACCTCCAGTGACTGGTTGCTCCTTAAGTCACAGTTCCTGCAGCGTTTCGAGGATGACGATTATGTCATCTCAAAGAAGCTGGAGATATGGTCCTCGCGCCAGTCTCAAAATGAATTAGCGGCAGACTACTTCGCCCGGGTAGTGAGCACCAATAATACCATTGGGGAGGACGGTCTCTCTGACCAGGAGATCCTCAAGGTATTAAGGAAGGGACTTTCGCCCAAATTAGCCCCCGTAATAATTTCAGCCAACTTCTCCTCCGTCGTGGAACTGGAGAGAGCATGCCAGACCTACGAAAGATTGATTGGTGCGTCGGACCACCCCAGCCGCTCTGAACCTAAATCCGGCCCCTACGTCCAGAAATCCCTAGCTGCCGTTCGTGTGCCTCCCAAGAGCCCCCTAAGATGTTTCTCCTGCAAAAACCTGGGCCATATCGCCAAGAATTGCAGAAAAAAAAACCTTCCTGACACCTCTAGACCACCCCCCAGTTTTTTCGCAACAAAAAACTAGCAGCTAGCCAGTCTCCCGTAATCCCGCGCTCAGCGGAGTGGTTAGACTGGCTGGCTTCTGTAAAATTATTCCACGAAACCTGGTATCTCCATGCGGTAAAAATTACAAATGCCCGTGACAATCGCCCATACTTGAATTTTAAAATCCACAGTGTCCCCTTTCGCGGTCTGCCTGATTCCGGTGCAGCCATCAACATCTTAGGCGGAAATCTGTACCAATCCTTTATTAATCTCAATTATAAAATCACCCCTGGTAATTGTTCAATTCACACGGTCGATAATACCTCCCACCGTAGTATCGGAACCGTTACCTTGCCCATTCGTTATGACAATACCACCACCTGGGTATCATTCGTCCTAGTCCCTTCCCTAAACGACTGTTTCATCCTTGGAGTCCCTTTTCTTGAATCATCTGGACTCACTCCCAGGCTATTTCCTGGACATCTGGATAACAAACCAGCCAAACAGTCAAATACTCAACCCGTGTACTCAGTGAATCCCTCGCCATCTTGTCTCGTCCCTGCCGAAGAATTGAATCCTGCTCAGTCCAAGGACTTGGACCGAATTAAAAACTTGTTCGAACAAATTTCTTTCGAAAAGATAGGTCTGGGCAGGACCCACCTTGTTAATCACGAGATCGACACGGGTAACCATCCGCCGGTTAAACAGAAAACATTCCCCCAATCCCATGTTCGCCGCCAACAATTAATAGAGGAACTAGAGAGAATGATCTCGCTGGACGTAGTTGAACCCTGCAAGAGCCCGTGGCTAAATAATGTATTTATTGTCCCCCAAAAGGATGGTTCTGCACGATTCGTTCTGGATCCGCGAAAACTAAATTCGATTACCAAAGCCGACTGTTATCGCTTACCGAACATTGACCGAATTCTAAGCAACCTGCGTGACACTAAATACCTTACTGCCCTTGATTTAAGCATGGGGTTCTGGCAGATGCCCCTGACTAGAGAATCAATGATTAAAACCGCATTCTTTATTGAGGGTAGGGGTCAGTTTTGTTTCAAAGTTACTCCATTCGGGATCGCCAATATACCGAGCCAGTTGCAAAGGTTAATGGATGCTCTATTTTGTGATCTCGGTGACCATGTTTTTTGTTATCTCGATGACATTCTTATTTGCAGTCCAGATTTTGAATCTCACGTCAGCACACTCGCCCTGGTTTACGAACGTCTGCGCGAGGCCAACCTCACTATTCGTCTAGGCAAATCAGAATTCTGCAAATCTTCACTGAAGTACTTAGGCCATGTGATTGATCGTGAAGGAATAAGAACTGACCCAGATAAGATTAAGGTAATGATTGATTTCCCCCGTCCCACATCTACCAAAGAAGTTAAATCCTTTTTAGGCTGTGCCAGTTACTATCGTAAATTCATTGCACATTTTGCCGAAATTGCTGCCCCTTTATGCCGTTTAACAAGTATAAAGCTTAAAGGCACTTCCTTCCAATGGAACGAAGAGGCTGAACAATCATTTGTTGCCCTAAAAAATATTATGACTACCGCCCCTGTGTTGAAACCCCCTGATTATTCTGTACCCTACATTCTTACTTGTGATGCCAGTGGTATTAGTATTGGTAGCTTCCTTGCCCAAAAAATGCCTGACGGTTCCGAGCATGCTATAGCGTATTTTTCCCGAAAACTGACTGCTCCTGAACGTTCCTATTCTACCACTGAACGCGAACTATTGTCTATTGTGGATTCGGTACATCATTTCAGGAGTTACCTGGATGGCACACACTTTACGGTCCAAAGTGATCATGGCTGTCTCAAATATTTGAACAATCTGTCATCGCCAGGAGGCAGGCTCGCCAGATGGGCTTGCCGTCTATCACAATATAGTTTCGATTTTGTATATAAAAAAGGTTGCGAAAACAATTTAGCTGATGCCCTAAGTCGCATCGAAGTGTCCTCCCTGACCTTCCCTCCGCCCTTCACTAACGTGACTGATCAAACCTATCTAAATCTATATTCGGCATGTAAGGATAACCCGCAGTCGACAGCCAACTATCTTATCAATAACAAACACCTGTACCGTTATTCGAAATCAGGAAACTCCTCGCGCCCTGACTCCAGCAGCTACCTCTGGAAGGTTGTTGTACCCGCTAATGAAATCCCCCATGTTATATCTGACTTTCATAACAACTTCTGTCATCCCGGGATTGAAAAAACATTTAGAACCCTCTCGCAAACATTTTATTGGAGCAATATGCGTCGCACTATCAAACAATTCATAAAAACTTGCGACACCTGCAAGGCCTATAAGCATAGCACGCAGTCCCCTTTAGGTTTAATGACGGTGCCTAAACGCCTTTCTAAACCCCTCGTCTCCTTGTCTGCAGACCTCGTAGGGCCACTCCCGATGTCCAATCATCGCTTCTGTCACATTCTGACAGTAGTAGACAACTTTTCAAAATTTGTTTGGGCGTTTCCCCTTAGGACAGCCAACTCCAAAACTGTAATTAAATTACTCGAGGAGAAAATATTTCTGCCTTACTCTGTTCCCCGTACGCTTATTATCGACAACGGAAGTCAATTTGTCTCCAAGGAGTTCCGTAAGTTCACTGAAACCTATGGAATACAAGACTTGTACTACAACGCCCGCTATCATCCTCAGAACAATGTAAGCGAACGTCATAATGCAAACATCATTACCGCACTGGCAATTCTGGTAGGGAATAATCAACGGACTTGGTGTTCAAAGCTTCCACAGATCTCATCTTGCTTAAATAATACTGTCAGTATTGCTACAGGATATACCCCGTTCTTTCTTTTGCACGGCTTTGAAACTGCTCCCCACGGTTCATTTCACAATAAATTTGTTCGTGAATCAAACTCCCATAATCCATCTGACATCACCTCGGACTACGCATCTGGCCTACTTAGAATGGAAAATGTCTATGAAGAAGTTTCTTCCGCACTACTCCAAGCCTTCCAACGGAACGCTACTCGGTATAATCTAAGGCGTAAATCTTGTACCTTGCATGTCGGACAACTGGTCTGGCGCCGTGCCTTCCTTCAATCTGACGCTTCAAGGTACATATCTGCCAAACTGTGTCCCAGATTTATCAAGTGCAGGATACTCAAAAGAATTTCAGATACCATATATGAACTGTCTGATATGGCTGGAAAAAGTATCGGTACATTTCACATCAAGGACTTAGTCAAACAGGAATAGTTTCTAAGTTAAACTTAAAACTTAGTGGCGCCCAAATATATTAACCTATGACTCAAACCTTTGTCTTAATATGTATTTTTGTTCTCAAGGGACTCGCATAATTTCCATCATTTCGCGAGGACGGGTAAGCGACCCCGGGACCCTAGCCATTACTGCTATTCCTAGCATACTTTCCCCCATAGCAGTAGTGTCCTTCATTCTAACCTTGTTTCCTTCCTCATTATGCATCCTATCCCCACTATGATTGCCCCCTTCCTTGTGCCAATTTCTATCTTACTTGCGTTTGTAGTGTCTATTGTGTTATGGTATGTATGAATAAGCGCCTGATGAAGAATAAACTGCCCCCATTCACCACTTGATCTAGTTGTGTTAGGAGCGCTCTAAGAGAAGATGCCTGTATCCATCGAATGCATGAATAATTGTAAATTTCCCGAACGCTAGAGACACTTGGTAGACCTACAGATGCATTTGTATTATGGTTTGGTTATATTTTCCCTTCCTACTTGAGTGTTCCATGTTCTTGTGTGTTCTGGATGGATTAAAAACTTATTTTATTTGTGTGGAATACAAGATTGTCCATCACTTGTAATATTATGAACTTTTCCATCTCACCTGAACGGAAATTTTATTGACATATAATTTTTGTATGTGCAAATTGTCTAAATTTATAACTATTGTAACACCAATTTCTTTATAAACTTGTTTGTTTTTTACTTCTTATTTATTGTTATATATGTTCATGTGTGTGTTGGGTCGTGAGTCAGTTAAGGGTGTTGCATATTGGATTGGCAATCACTTTTACGATTGAGTTCACTTCTCCGATTCACCTGAACAATAACGTCCATTATATGTTTTAAAATGTTGTAGGTATATATGTTGTTTCAGTCACCTGTAGAGTTTGTTTTTGTTGAGAATAGAAGGAGTCAGAACGCTATAGGTATACAGCCTTAGAATATGTAGATGTGCGAGGCGAAAGGGAGCCTAGAACGCTATAGGTATACAGCCTAATACAAAGCAACACTATAGGTATACAGCCTCATAATATGTAAACGGACATGCCTCTGCTGTATGTAATTTAAATTTTTGTTTTTACTGGTGACTGAACACATAATATTGTTGTAACTGTTTTCTTTATAATCTATCATCTAGGCTAGAGATGTCCAACAATAATTTACCTCAAGACCCTAACCCCTTCTCCTTTTAGAATCAGTGAGTGCTATTTACCTGCAAAGAAAAAAAAAAAACAATTGTCTCTTTTGTGCTGTGGAAACTTTAAAACAATGATAATTTTTGTATTTATAACTTAACTGTGTTTGTGTTTTTACCTGAACTATAATTTGTATTTTTTTTTAAACTTAACAATTTGTAATATGTCAAACTAACTGCTACCTAAGACTTAAACCTGTCTCCATTGTGTTTAATGATCCTTAATTTTCTGAACTTGTGACTATAGTTTGTATTTTTAAACTAAACTTAACAATTTGTAATATGTCAAACTAACTGCTACCTTTTAGGATATAAACCTGTCTCCCATGTGTATAATGATACATTTTTTTAACTTGTGAATCTAATTTGTACTTTGAAATAAACTGTCTTTGTATTTCTCAATTGTCCAAACTGTCACCTTCTAGGATTTAATCCACGTGTAACTTTTGTATGCCATTCACTGAAGGAGCTTTTTTTTATTATTTTTTTTTATTCCACATAAGAGCGAGTGTAACGTAAGTTACTATTTCTTATTTATTTTCGGTTATCTTAATATTCAGTGTTTAGCTCTAGACCCCATTCAAACCCCTAGTTCCCGTTTTTACCACCAGAGTCCTACTTTAAACTCTTGTTCCCGCGCGCTTCGCGATTTGGCGCTAAATTCACCCCGATGTGTGCGCCCTCTGCAGTTGACTCTCAGCCCCTTCTGCGCAACCCATTCTGCGCAGCCCATTCGGCCCGACTTCACTTCGCTTTGAGCTGTCAACTTCGCGGCATCGATTGGAGGATCGCCGTTTCGACCCGCGATTTTCCCGATGGGATAATCCGTTTTCATCTAGCCTCATCCGCCATGGAATAACTTCGAGCAAGGTATTTGCGGTACTTGCCATCGTGCCCATAAAATCTGTGGCATTATTTCAGGTTTCCGCCAACTTGTCCTGCACTATGGCGATGCCAAAAGTGCATATCCGCTCCCAGGCCGTTTGTCAAGCCCGACCTTGCTGCGGTTGATTCCCTCCGCCACGGTCCGAGCCATCCTCTGCTCCCGAAATTGCCGCCCACGTGTTGTCGCACATCATGCCCCGACAACGTGGTTGACCTCACCACCATGCGGAACTGCGAGGACCACTTCACGCCGCTTCAGACAGCACCAACAGGTTAGGGAACCTCGTGTCTGCCAGGTGACGCTCTACATATTGATTTGCTGACCCACCATCTTCTGGTCAGCGTCGCTGATAACGTCTACGGACGACGTCGCCGGTCGATGTCCTGACGAGCACGCCGTCGAGGAATCACCTCCAACAGCCTCTTCATTATTTCACCATGTGCCTTTTTTTGTATTCGTACGACATCTCTAGCCCCTAGATAATAATTTTAACTATTGTATGTGTTATAATAAACCCTCATGTATTCCGTCATATGTCTTTGTTTACACCTTTCCCTATTCGAATGACAAACAGCCGGAAAGTATCTCACGAGAAAACCGGAGATCTAAGGGCCCGCTCTCTGCGCTAGCCGAGGTAGGGAGATACACATTACACTATATTATCTCCTTTCTACTGAATTTGATAGGAGTTGAGAAATAGTTACTGAATTTGAGAATAACCTTCTTCTTCTTCCTCCTTATTGTAGACCTATGGGGTCTGTTCTCCAGAGTGTTGCTTCTCCTGTGAGGTAGATACCCAGCTGTCCTTCCATCTCTTAGGAGGTCTTCCACGAGGACGAGTCCCATGAGGTTGATTATGCAATGCAATATAGGGGAGTCTGGTGGTGCCCATTCTTAGAACATGACCGTACCAGTCCCTTTTTCGCTGTCTGCTCCATCTTATAATATCCTCAACCTCACAAATCTCTCTTATTTTAGTGTTCCTCACGCGATTACTCAGTGTCTTGCCTACTATCGTTCTCAGTGTCTTCATTTTGGAAGTCCTCAAAACTTGTTTGGTCCTTACTGTGTCTGCCCTTTCTTCGGCGCCATATGTTATTATTGGTCTTACGCATGCTTTATAGATTCCCATCTTACTCTTAATGGCCATGTCTTTGTTTTTCCACATTTGAGAATAACCTAAATTTACAAAATATGATTAATATGATTATTTTACTGATAATATTTTAAGTGAAGAATGAAACTTGCGGAACAAGGATGATAGTAGAATAAATTCAAAGGAAATAGATGTCCAAAAGTAGCAAGACCTACGACTGCGGGAACAGATATAACACCGCGAGAAGAAAAATAATAATATTGAATGCTTTTTTCTCTACAGGAAAATGTATGATTTCTAACAATTTTCTCATTGCAATATAAGTTCTTTTATACAACATTTTGATGCTCAATAGTATTAAGAATATTACAAATATTAAAAATAAATTATATAAATACATTTAATAACCTTTATTGACTAGTATATTTATGAAATGCATAATTGTACAAAGCGTACATAAAAATAATAACATTAAAATAAATATAAATCTAACAAAACTCTTTCGGTGGTCTTTTTTTCGTTTTTAGTACAGTAATTATTTCTTGAATCTTTTGTATGTCCGCGTCTGTTGTTTAATCTGTTACCGATGCTATCATTACATTCTCATCATCGGTGTGATAATCAAATACCTACCCAAGATTCAAATAATATTTTTAATTTACTAAGTCATGCTGTGATTCTTGCAATTAATAATTTGAAGCTCTTGTATGCCAAAGTTTTAATAAAATAGTTTATTTTTGTCTAGCGTTGACGAATTGAGATTTAGACCAGTTGACTTGGTGGTACAGGTCTATAAACGTAGTGGGACTTTTTAACGTAGTGGAAAAGTGACGAAGTTTCTTATATAGTAAATTCGTTACGCTCAAAAGTTAAATGACCTTTTTCTCAAAATTGGTCTACTATTACGCCTCCTTACTCTACCAATCGATAACTCTTTGGGGGTCACTACAACCCTGAAAAATTACACCTGAAGTCAATCCCTTTGTTAGAAAATAAAAATACCGATAAAACTGGTTACCTATTATATTTTTTTCCTACCTTTTGGTTTCAGCAGCTTGCTCTCATCTACGGGTATCAATGTACGAGAACATCAAAGGTTTTTATATGGAATACTACTAGTATGGATTGAAATTTAATCATTCTATATAATCCAATGTCATAAATGTTAAGTGATTCTATTATCTCACTTTATTTTAACTAAATGATTGATAGCTTCTATATTATTAAAAGGAGTTGAAAGGAGTCGATGAACATCAATAGTGAACGCTTGAAAAAGACTGCAAAATATAGACCTGGATGGAGAATATCAGTATATAAAAGCAAAAAATATTAATTAAATGACAGCATACTTGCTGAGAATATGACGAGTATTGAGGATAACGTCATTCAGAGACAACTAGGCTGGGCTGGTCATGACATTAGAATGCCTGAAACTAAACTCCCAATTCTGGAAAATTCTGTACTATCAGTTGACCCTAGGGAAATATTCACACGCAGTCAGAGGAAACGCTTCAAGGACTCCCTAAAAGCGAACCCCCAAAAGGACTAATATCAATTCTTGGGAGAAGACTGCAGAAGACAGACCTAAGTGGATGATAAGTTTATTGATTATTGAACTGTTCTGTTTATTATTATTGGCAATTGATTTGATTTTATTTATTGCTCGTTGAAAGTTTTTTGTGTTGTTTTTGTTGAGTGGTATACACAGTAAGCAATGTATAAATGTGTGTAATACGGAGTTTATGTGACGTGTGGTGCTTCGTGAGTGATATGTGAGTTTTCTGTAAATTTTTAAATCTAATTAATCTATTTCTATTTTCCTTTTTTTTTACAGTTTCTACACACAACACTTTACTGTTTGTACACACAAATCTGCGAGGTCGAAGATGTGGTCAGATGGGGACGTCAAAGACGGCAATACTGGCATCAACACGTAGAAAGGATGAGCTCAAATGGGATACCACACATAGCTCTCCATGGAACGCCAAACAGACAACGCCGACCAGGAAGACCCCGAAACGGTGGAGAGAAAGCTGGAGTTCAGCGTCTCAAGAGAACCCGCCTGAAATAACAGAATCCTGAGTCTGCCAAAAGTGAAGAAGAAGAAGAAGACACACAACACTAATATTAAAAAAATAAAATTATATGACATGTTTCGGACAAACAGTCCTTCTTCAACATGTCTATATAATTTTATTTTTTTAATATATGTGTTGTGTATACTCGTACAAGTGTATAAAAAATAAAAATAGAAATAAACCACATAACAACACAAAGTATGGCGTATATATAATAGAAGAAATTCTAATTTATCTTTCATATTTAAATGAAGATCTGAAAATAAATTCCTGTATCCTCCTATTTTAAATTGGATCCAATTAATGATATTTCTAGAGTCCTTAAAAAACATGACTAATTTTCTAATTGTACCTCCCCAAATTATTAGTATGTCATCTACACATTATCAATAAAAAAACTGCTTTATCAAAGTTATAAAATGTTTCAATAGACTATTTAATGTAGTCCTTGAAATATTCTACTAGCGTGGAGATATGGGACTATTTTAATTTGGAACCAATAAATATTTCTTGGGTCTTCAAAAAACGGGACTAATTGTCTTATGGTACCTCTCCAAATTACATGTATATCGTCTACATATAATTTTGGAAAATCCGCTTTTTTTTAATTTTTTGATTTTACAATGGACTCTTCCACGTAGTCCATGAAAAATTCTACTAGCATTGATGATATGAGACTACCAATCGCCAATCACAATTTTTTAAATATTTTTATATTGACCTGAAAATAGTCATGATAAATGCATGTTTACATGTGTATTCTTTTTTCAGTATATTCGAAACCATTTAATTTCAATTAGCGGTATTTACAATAGTTATTTAACGTCAATATAGTATTAGTAAAAAGGCTCACTACATCAAAGGCAATTATTTTGTCATTATGTTATAACTTTATCTTTTTTAAGTCATTAATTTGTTCTAGACAATTTTCAATGCTGAATTAGAGCATAAAATATAATATAATAATTTTACGAGACCACCGATTCAAATAGCATATTTTTTTAACCCCTAAAATGCGGCTGCCCACATTTGCAGGTAAAAAAACTTTCATTCGAACTGCAGTAGACAACATTTGCAGATCATATTTTAAGTATCTTATAAACATTAATACTTTAGTTCCGTATCACTAAATTTTACGTAATATTTAGATGAACAGATACTATCTCTCTGGACATATGCAGCCAACCTAGTTCGAGATCAAAATTTTGCAAGACCGCACAATGGATGTTAAAATACTTTTTTTTTACTTGAGTTGCCTTTATTATTAATACCTTCATTGTTCAGGGCGGTGTGGACATGTATTAGTGATTCTGTAAAATAATCTTACTTAATAGGGGGGGGGGGGGTTGCCAGAGATGGCTGAAAGAAGTGAGAAAGGTGAGAATGGTGAGGTGAAAAAGAAATGAGAAGTGATGTTCCTGTCTGTGTGATTCCATAGAAATAAGCTTCCCGACATTTGCCTCACAACTGAGGGAACCATGGATAACCTCAGTCGGGACGCGGCGTACCTGTAAAGGGTGTTAATATACTATCGGTTGTTAATACAATATGGGACATTGAGGGCAGATTTATTTTTGAATCTGTTAATATTTGTAACGAAGCACGTTAATATTTGTAGTAAAAACGTCATTTTGAAATTTATGAGTGGGATCCTTTTTTAATAAACTTAATTTTCTGAATCTTAAATATCATTAACTTTTTAAGTATAGTTTTATGTCTGTAGGTCATAATCGTGGTATTTAATTCATCAGCTTTTGAAATAATAAATTATTCTATCATATATAATCGATTATTCCTATAATCTGAATCCGATATCAATTTATTCCTTGAATCTGAAGACAGAGCTTTATCTGTTTCCTTTGTTATATTTTAATATTGGGGCCGTGCTTTAACCCCTATTCTAATAGTTTAATGTCCTTATCATCACCTCATGTCTTTTGTTTATGTTCATGTCATCATGTCATCATGTATTTTGTAACATAACTCTTTCATAAATAAACTCTTTCATAAATAACTTTTTTTTAACTCCGTTTAACTCTTTCATAAATATACTTCTTGTGTATAATTTGTGGTATAATTTCCGTAATAGTTTTATAGCGAAAATGTTGTTGTTATACGAGTGCATGTGTTTTTATTTATTGTTTCTTGAACAAATTTATAAAATGCCATATTAAACAAATCATACGAGAACATAAAAACCTATGTTTTATACAAGTTTTATAACAGCTTATAGAAATGATATATTTCGCCTTTCTAAGACTTTATCAAGTGTATTTGATAATGTCCATCAACATTTGATAATGCATTAAAAAGACGAAACATGTCATTCCCATAAACTATAATATAAGTTCTAGAAAACAGATGTTCTCATTCGTATTAATTATGCATGTTTATGTGTTGTTTTGAGCTTAAAATCGACTTTATCTCTAGTATAATTAAATAAGTAATCAAATAAAATTGAGTAAAGAATTAATGTGAGTCTATTATGTGGAAAAAACATACTCACCGTGAATTCTGGGGAAAACTAAGAAATTCTGGATGAAATAGAGTGATTGGCAAAGACAGGACCAAGTGAAGGAATTTTATGGAGTAGAGGCAAAATCCTACACCAGGATATAGCACCCAGAAAAAAAAGACTCACCGTGTGTCTGATGGAGTACCATTTTACAGTTTTTCACGTTTTCCAGGCTACTTCAATAGTTTCCCCGCATCGTCATTATCTGCTTTGTCTGAATGTTGTGTTTATGCTTCTCTTGTACATGAAGGCACGCAAGACTTTGAGGCACAGCGCAGAGACGATGTCGCAGAGTGGAGGTGGAGGAGAAAGGAGAAACCACTGGAAGACGGTGAAGGCATTACGAGCACCTTCCCCTGCCCCAGATGCCCCAGAATATGTGGGTCCAGGATCGGGCTCTTCAGCCACATGCGAACCCACAAGCGTGAAGGACGTTCTTCCTCGGACCCGAGAGACAGCCGATGATGATGATGATGTAATGATTGCTTTTCTTGTAACAAGATATTTAAAATAGTTAATTCACCTTAAATCAATCAATCCTTTTGTTGATAACATTGTTTGTGTTGTATATGCAATATAATACATTTGAGACATACCCTTAATTCTAAAATATTTAGGAAATTGAAAATAACTTGGTTAAATCCACTAATTATTTAAAAAAAATACTTGAAAAACACGACATGTTTCGAAGGACACCTCCATCTTCAGGTGTAAAAATGTAACTGGATAACTTGTTATATTTATATTTTTACACCTGAAGATGAAGGTATCTTCCGAAACATGTCGTGTTTTTTTTAATAATTGATGGATTAAACAAAGTTATTTTCAATTTCCTAAGTATATCACTATGTAATTCCACAGTGTTAATGCCTTAGCGTTCAATAAGTTCATTCTAACAAATTAGTTAACATAAGAAAATAGAAAAACTTAACATCAATGACATTGGATTATACAGACTTATAAAATTTCAACTCCAACCATATATCAACCAAACTTTAATGTACCTGTATGATAGATACCAGAAGATAGCAGCAAGTTGCCGAAACCCGTCGCATCTTAAGAACAAGTTTAATAAAAGTAAATGTACATTAATGCATTTTTTTTTCAATATTTACAATGGATTTTATCAAGAAATTACAATTAACAATATTACTTAGTTCTAACAAGACCGACAATAGATATCGAGTGAATGCCTTAAAAAAATAAGACCCTCTATTTTTCTCCATATAACCTGAAATTAAGTCCATGTAATGAGAATTTGTGAAGAAGTTGACACAATTAAGATGCTTATACCAAAATTATAATCAGACACGAGGTAGACGATAGACACCTGATGCCCTACATCGGCTTCTGGACATATATTATCAGGGTTGATTTTGAAGAGAACTGTAAATGTATTTGAATAGTTGAAGTAAAATAGGCACTAAGTATAAAAAAACAACTATGTTTGCAGTTTTGCATTGTTTAGGGTGTTTTTTTAGAGGTTTGGTTTTTAAACTGGCAACATTGTTTCTACAGACTGTTAATTTCACAATTGACGGTTGATTTGTAGTCAATACATTCTGCCATTTTACTATAAATAGACTGACGTCAGATTCATTTTAAAAATCATGGTTCGCTTCGCCAAACTTATCGTGCACTACGTCCATTTTACGGTAGACATAATCATAATCCATCCGAGCAAGTTATTCGGAAGACCATGGATCGTTTTCGCACCATGTACACTCTAGTGGATAAAACGCATCCACAAAGATAATACGCATCCAAAATTCATTCATTCGAGCTAGCCGTGGCGCTCATATGCCCGAAATCATATTTAAACAATAATGGCATAAAATTATCTATTAAATAAAGCCAATATCATAGACTTTAACATTATTTCAATGTTTTTTTGTTTTTTTCATTATGAATATGTATTGTATACCTCTAAAAAAAATTATATAACATCTGGAACAAAACTGCATACTTAGTTTTTCTCTTATTCTATTTTACTTCAACCATTCATTTATGAAAGATTACAATATTTTAAATGAGGATAGAAAAGACGGTGAAATATTGATGTATTTCTCGTACCTATAAGTAAAAATTTACATCTTAATCATCGTCACTATCATCTCCCAGATCCGGTTTGATGATCCCCAGCCTCTTGGCGACAGACTTGACGTTGGCAATCACCTCCTCTTGGACCAGATTGAAGGACATGGCCAGCAAGGATATACCGAAGAGCAGGTAAAGAGAGCACAGGGCGATGGAGATCTCCGAGTTGGCCTTGACTCCCTGGGCCGGTACGAAGTCCCCGAAGCCTATTGTGGTCAGCGTGATGAAGCAGAAGTACGCAGAGTCCAGGAGCGACCAGTTCTCCCACTCGGAGAACAAAAATGCCCCGGCGATAATGTATGAAATTACTAGAAATACACATAGCCATATGGGTACTGGTTTAATCTGTAACAAAGACACAATATTATGTTATTTATTTTTTTATGAATATCTAAAAAAAAATCTTTTTATTTTTTTATACACTTTGTTTATACAACACTTTTATTAGAAAATTAAAATTATATTGACATGTTTCGGACAACCAGTTCTTTTTCAGTAATATATTTTATTGATAAACATATTTCAAAATAATATAAAATTGTTTATATGATCTGACAGACGTTATAAAAATTTATTTTAGAACGTTTATGCTTTTGTTAAACAAAAGCATGAACGTTCCAAAATAAATCTTTTTAACATCTCTCAGATCATATAAACAATTTTATATTATTTTGAAATATGCATATTTCAGATATATACAGAATAAAGAGAAAGCGAGGCAGACCTAGAGACACCTGGAGAAGAACCCTGCAGGACGAGGTTAAGGCAGCAAGCCTCACTTGGGATGATGTTAGGCATCAGGCATGCGATAGAGTCGGGTGGAGAAGGTTCCATGAGGCCCAATGCACCACGGAGGTGTGACAGGACAAAAAGAAGAAGAAGAAGATATTTATAAAATGTGTTACTGAAGAAGAACTGGTTGTCCGAAATGTGTCAATTTTATTTTATTTTTTTAATATAAGTGTTGTATAAACAAAGTGTATAAAAAAGAAAAAGAGAAATAAAGCAATAACAACACAAAGTATGGGGCTAATATAAGAGAAAATATGAAAATTCTTATTAAGGAGAGATATAGTTTTAGAGCGATTTTTTTGGCATGGAAGGGATGTTTATAATTTGTTTAAACTTTGGCTACATATTATACATATATTTAAGTATAAACAGTAATTTTTTTAAAGTATTTTATTGGAAAATATTGAAGATATCAACTGCCACCCATCGGAGGTCACCATCTGGCGTAGCTGTTTGTGTAGGGCCACAGTTTTCAACTTTAATCAATAGAAGTTTAAATTTACTTAAAGGATATCTCTTTTCTTTATGAACCTCAATTCTCTTTTTAAAAAAAAATATTGAATTTTTAAGACGTGTTTAAAAAATGATTATAATTTTTTCCCTTTTTTAAACCTTTTTTGCAATGAAAAGAGACTTTGAGCATTCATATTAATCCGAATTGAGGTTCATATAGAGCGCAAATATATGAAGAAATTGAATATCAATTTTAAAAATGATTGAACAAGTACTTTTTAAGCTAGAGTGTACACAAATTCAAAAAACTAGTTTCAAGAAAAATGCGTTTGAAAAAAGCGTTAGCGCTCCCGCACTTAACGAGAGACGCTCACATAACCGCTCATAATTTCAAATTTTAAACTTAATGAGCACATTTTTTAATAGTTTTAACGATCTATGGAATTAATTATGATGGAATCTATGGAAAAAAATTGTCGTCTAAACCTATTTCCCCCCTAAAATATGAAATATTGATTAATTGTATCTTAATAGAGACGAATATGTAAATTGTTTTTTTTTTAAACAGTTTAACAACATTCCCCATTCCGCCCTTCTTACGACCACCACGTCTGACAAATTTTTGAAATATGTATTTATGCTATTATGTTGAGACAGTTGTTGGGGAATTTTTTTAAACATAAAGCGATCGCTTAACCTAACCAATGACAGGTCATATGTCCGGTAAACGCCTCGGCCACCATATTCTGTTTCCAAAAAAAAAAAAACAATTTACATCTTCGTCTCTATTGAGATATAATTAATTCTTAAAAATGATTAACCCGCAATGGGTAAAATCCAGTGTGAAATATTGAATTTTATGAGATTCTAAACGAACTTCGGTTTTCTATAAAATTTATTGTCACATTTGATATTGATTTGATCCATAGGTCATTATAGGTAACACGCACTGCTCCAGCACTTTTGTTTTAAATTCTGTGACATGTCGGAGTTGGCGTCTTATGCAATAACGCAACTATATGGGATATTTTGTAGTTGGCACCCAACGTGTTACCACTGTTTAAATTTATGTTTTTTTACCTGACTCTTCGGTTGGTAGTACCCATCCTCGTAGGCATCTGTGTCATACTCCTCCATGTACTTGGCCTGGCGGTGAACTGAGATCCCCATTGGGGACATGATCCTCGCGCTGGGCGCTGAGAACAGAACAGAAGTGACACCCGCCCTGTACAATGGCTAACTTACGAGTACATACAAACTTGTAACAGTGTTAGTAGTAACTCAAGTTACTAAAGTTAGTTATACCGAGATACTTGTAAAAGCCGAATATAGTTGATTCAGGAATATTGATTATGTATAAATATTGAAATTATATATAAATATTATATTGAAATTATAATGTTAATTAAATTAAAATTAAATAAATAAAATTAATAAAATAAATTAAATTTCCGAAATAAATTTTATTTATTTATAAACATACAATAGTTACATTGTATTCCCATGAGTAGAAAACTCATTATGGGTAAATAAGTAAATAAAAATAAATAAATTATAAATTAATTAATAATAATAATAATAAATAAATAATAAATTAAAAATAATAAAAGAAATTACATAAAATTACATAAATATTGAAATTAGAAATAAATATTGAATATTGATTATACATAAATATTGAAATAATGTTTCAGCAATAAGAATGCCATATTTTATACTAGATAAAGGCAGTATTGCGAATGAATAAAAGCAGACAAGACATTAAAATCGTTATAATTTACTGATCGGTTTTAGCAAATTTGAGTATTATGAACATATTTTTCATTTAGTGAAAACTCAAAAAAAAGCTTTTTTACACTAAATATAAGTATCACTATATTTTCTATAAGCGGCCACGTATCAAGTAAATTTTCAGTAGATCAAGGATTACTCAACAAGAGTGGGTTATTAAATTTATACGTAAATGTGAAGAAAATAACATAGTTTGATGATTTATTAGCAACACAATTTTCCATCCAATATTTACAATTTGATATCTTAGAAAGATAACTTTTTGATAATTCCAACAACAACAAACAATCACGCCGTTTCTCCGCAGGAGTAGGTAGAAAGAATAGACCGCCACACAATTCTATCCTGACATACCTCTCTAGATTTCTCCACATTCATACAGCGAGTCATACACGCACGTCGATTCTTCCGGCTTCTTACACGACCAACATTTAAGCAAACAACCAAACAAAACCATCACGCCGTTTCCCCGCAGGGGTAGGCAGAGAGAATGGACCGCCACACTACTCTATCCTGGCACACCTCTCTAGCTTCCTCCACATTCATACATCGAGTCATACACGCACGTCGATTCTTCCGGCTTCTGACATGACCAACTTTTAATATTTGATTAATTTGGTCATGCCATGTTTTCCTCGGTCTACCTCGACTCCTTACTCCATTTACATTGTTAACGTATACTTTTTTAATCATTCTTTCTTCACCCATGCGCTCCATATGTCCGAACCAACGAAGCGAACCTTTCATAATTTTGTTCATAATACCTTCTTTCGCTCTACACTCTTTCCTAATATCAGCATTTGAGATTCTGTCGTACATCGTTCTACCGCACATACGTCTTAGGGACCTCATCTCTACCGCATTTATTCTGCTCTCATCTTTCTTCTGCCAGTTCCATGCTTCGCTTCCATACATAAGGGTTGGAACCAGAACTCCATTGTGAACGGCCATTTTCGCTTTCATTGATAAATTCTTGTTTCCAATAACTACCAACATTTAAGATTTGATTAATTTGGTCATGCCATGTTTTCCTCGGTCTACATCGACTCCGTACTCCATTTACATTGTTAAAATATATTTGTTTGACGATTCTTTCTTCACCCATGCGCTCCATATATCCGAACCAACGCAACGATCCTTTCATAATTTTTTTCATAATACCTTATTTCGCTCTACATTCCTTTCTAATATCAGCATTTGAGATTCTGTCGTACATCGTTCTACCACACACGTCTTAGGGACCTTATCTCTACCGCATTTATTCTGCCCTCGTCTTTCTCCTGCCGGTTCCATGCTTCGCTTCCATACATAAGGGTTGGGACCAGAACTCCATTGTGAACGGTCATTTTCGCTTTCATTGATAAATTTTTGTTTCCAATAACAATTTTTTAAGCTCCATTCACTTTGTTACCCGCACCAACCCTTCTTTCAACATCACTGTCCATTCGGCCATCCGCTTTGAATGTGCTACCTAAATACACAAATTCCATCACCTGCTCCAAGTTTTCTTCGTTCACACTTTTATTACAAACTGTCATTTGCTCTTCCCTTTCAAAAACTATTACCTTTGTCTTTCCGACATTCACCCGTTTTTTTTTTTGATAACTCCAGAAATTTTATAATTAATATTCCATTTATACTTAATTTAATAACTGTCGATATTAATACCCTACCAATTGTTCTTGTTTCCTTATATAATTTTCTGTTTTAAATTATGAATTCGTACCTATCTGATAAAACCAGACAAGCCATTTTACAGTAGAAACTTTCAAAAAATTCCTTATATCCGTGTTTAAATTAAATAATATTGTCGTACGTTTATTTTAATAATAATAAATATACAAAAAAAGTTTTTAAATTTTTCTATTAAAAATTGTAAAAAAAAATGAAGAATTATAAAGCTTTTAAGTTCGACAATTTATGACATTAATTATTATTCAAAATGATTTTGTGCAAAATCTGTAAATTTTATAAATAAAACCTTTTGCCATAATATATAGTTCGATAGATTCTTGTTTCCAATAACTATTCTTAAAGCTCCTTAATAAGACGTACTCGTATGTATGGTAGAACGATATACGAGAGTATCTCAAATGCTGATATAAGAAAGGAATGGAGAGCGGAAGAAGGTATTATGAACAAAATTATGAAAGGATGGCTGCGATGGTTCGGACATATGGAACGCATGGATGGATAAATAATGGTTAAGAAAGTATACGTTAATGATGTAAATGGAATACGGAGTCGAAGCACACCGAGGAAAATATGGCATGACCAAATTAATCATATTTTAAAGATTGGTCATGTTAGAAGTCGGGGGAATCGACGTGCGTGTATGACTTGTCGAATGTGGAGGAATCTAGAGGGGTTTGTTAGGATAGAGTAGTGTGGCGGTCCATTCTCTTTGCCTACCCCTGCGGGGAAACGGCGGGATGTTTTGTTGTTATATAGTTCGATTTAATGATAAATTAGCATTGAAATCTCTAAATTCACTAAAACTGACACGTGTGCTTTTGCGAAATGGGTACGAAAATACGCATACGAGTACGTACAAAGTTATTGTGTGAAAAATATGTCAAGATATTTGAATTTGTAATGTACATTTTCAAAAGTAATTAGCGATAGAGTGTTGTAAGAATAAAACTAGGAAAGTTTTCCTGGGGCAAGATACGCGGAAAGGGCTGATGTATAGAGAGGCGAAATGGTTTTTATTGAAAATAATGGGGAACAGTTTTTCACGGCAGTTAAGACTCTTATCAGACCCTTAAGGGCCGCTGCGCCTGTATTAATGACATCTCCGGGGAAGATTTGATCAATCTCTGCCGATTTTTCACGGTCTCTCGCGCGATTTTCAATTTCTTCTAGATTTTAATAGAATCTTTCCGTTGTAATGGGTTCCCGAATGTTTTAGGGCCGACTATTAACATGGAATCCAAGAGCTATTATTCTATATCGTTAATGGGTAGCTTACGCAAGTACGCACAATTCAATTATTTAATTTCTTAAAGTCATGCCATACTTTGTGTTGTAGATGTTTTATATTTTTCTTTTTCTTTTTTATATACTTTGTATACAACACTCACTTTACATTTTTTTAAATTAAATGTCAAAATGTTTCGGACAACCCGGTCCTTCCTTAGTGATATTATCTTATTTAAAATATGTTAAAATTGTTTACAAATATGATCAGTTTTATAATATTAATTGTATCTCAATAGAGACAATGGTGTAAATTGTTCTCAGGGAACAGAATATGGTGGATGAGGTGCTTACAGGACTTATGACCTGTCATTGGTTGGGTTGAACGATCGCTTTATGTTTAACAACTACAAGAAGTGAATGCGGTGCGAATGATGGTGTTATGAACAAAATAATGAAAGGATCAAAGGTTTGGATACATGGAAAGAATGAATGAAGAAAGAATGATAAAAAAAATATATGTTAACAATGTAAATGGAACCAGAAATAGAGGAAGACCGAGAAAAACGTGGCACGATCAAATAAATCAAATATTGAATGTTGGAGTCATTCAATATTTAATTCCATGTGAGGAGTCAGAGAAATCAACGCGCGTGCATGACACGATGTATGAATGTTGAGGAAACGAGAGAAATATGCCAGGAATGAAAAGTGTGGCAGTCCATTCTTTCTGCCTACCCCTTCGGGGAGACGGCGTGATGGTTAGTTAGTTAGTAAGTTAGTTATTTCTACCATGGATACAGCAGCTCTAAACAGGGATGTTGTATTGCAACGAAACCATTCTCGAAGGTTTTATAATCAGGATTATCTTCTCCTCCTGACACTTCGTTTTTCGTTAATTTAAAAAGTTAAGAAATATTATCATTTCTAACGAGAAAAAATTTTCTTATCCCTATAAAACAAATTAAATTTAGAGAAAAATCAAAAACATAAATACATTATTTTTGTAAAACTAACTAACTAACTATCACATCGTCTCCCCGAAAGGGTAGGCAGAAAGAATGGACTGCCACACTTTCACCGATGCGGCACTCCATCCATCTCTTTTCGCCCCCGCGGGAGACGCGGTGTGATGGGTTGCGAACCTCATCGCCACCAATAGGCATCTCTCACGCACACTTCGATCGTCCAACGTCCGCAAAATAAATCTAAAACGAATAATATAAAATTCAATGTTATAAAATAAAATAACAAAATAAAAATAGCTCTCCATATAAACGAAAAACTTATATAATTTCAACATCAAAACAGCTTACATAACTAAAAATTATAAAAGTGCGGCAACAAAGAAATTGGCCGGGAGAATTCGCACACAAGAGCCTTTTCATTAAATTTTGTCTACTTGTCAAAGAAGTTTAAAAAAAATTGTAGACCTCACAAAAGTAAATACTGAATTTTTCTGACTATAAAAAACTTTAAATGTAGCGATTGATGTACTTTTGCTTGATTGACCTTCGTGGCAGAGTAATAAAAATGACTGCCACAACGAAGGTCTTGGGTTTGATTCCCGGCGATGGCAGTGTGATTGTCATACAGTCTTTGGCCTGATGTAGAATTCACGTAATTATACAATAAGTGGTAGAACGATGTACGACAGAATTGTAAATGCTGATATGTAAAGGATCGCTGCATTGGTTCGGACATACGGAGCGCATGGGTTGAGAAATACTGGTTAAGAAAGTATACGTTAATGATGTAAATGGAGTGCGGAGTCGGGGTAGACCGAGGAAAACATGATATGACCAAATTAATCAAATTTTAAAGGTTGGTCATGTAAGAAGTCAAAAGAATCGACGTGCGTGTACGACTCGTTGTATTCATTTCATTTAATTTATTTTGATAAAAATTACAAACATTACAGACATATAATTCCAGATGGTTTGCAATTACATTATAAGAAGAAAAGCATACAATTATTTTATCTAAGAATAAGAAAAAATCATAACATTGATATTGCATCCCTGAGGCAACTCACACTATCACGAAATATGTCCACCTCCTAGGCGACCCGATTAAGCAATAAGATTGCCCTACCCACAGGCATAACCATTCGCAGGTTTGTTCTGCAGCGCGGCAAATAAAACAAGCTGTGCTGTCTTTGGCGAAGGTAATTATCAGGGACAAATAGACCTACATAAAACAGGACATCCGAGTTCTGTATACGGTCGCCAATCAGCTGAAAGAAGTGAACTCCCAAGTGGATATTCCTCCTTCTCTCCAATGATTGGAGATGTGGAGGAAGCATTGTATGAATATGGAGGAAGCTAGAGAGGTGTGTCAGGATAGAGTAATGTGGCGGTCCATTCTCTCTGCCTACCCCTGCGGGGAAACGGCGTTATGGTTTAGGTAGGTAGATAAAATAACGACATAATAGCTACCTTTCACATGTCATGAAAATCAATACAAATTTTATACTATAATTGTGTTCAAACGGCCTTTTGTATACATAAAGAAAATTAAAGAAGTAAATTTATAATTGAATTTTCGCTCACCATGTTCTTTTTCCCTTTTTCTCTGCCTAGCGGCCCGCTGAGCCGCCAATTCTGTCTCGCTCACATAGTTCTCAGGATCCTCCTCGTCGCAGTAGGGGCTGACATCATCGTCACTGTCCCTCTCATACCTGTCCTTTTGGTGACGGCCTCTGCTCTCTCTGTCACTCCTGCTGCCACGATCGTCTAACCGCTGCAGAATGGACTTGAAAAAAAAACAAAGTTGGAAACAATAAACCAAAAAATCTCCCTCGAATGCATTATCCCAGATGAACTACTTAAAACCAGCTCATTCTCTATCTAATGTGCTGTTTACTATAGATATTGGCAGATAGAATTTATCCCACATTATTATATCCTGGAATAATAATCTAGCCCAGTAGTCTGCAAACTTAACAGTTTAGAGAACCTAATAAAATTAATACAAATGAAAATGTGGCACAATCAAAATAATCAAAAATTGAATGTCGGCCACGTGAGGAGTCAAAGAATCGACGTGCGTGCAAAACACGATATATGAATGTTGAGGGATCGAGAGATGTATGTCAAGAAAGAAAAGTGTGGCAGTTCATTCTTTCAGACCCCTTCGGGGAGACAGCGTGGTGGTGTCTGTTTTCAAGGCGTTTTATTGGAATTTATGGGAATGACATGTTTCACCTTTATAAGACAATAGCTGACCCGGCAACGCTTCGCTATTGCTATTATATATTCAAGTATATAAGTACACCCAATATATATTATTCTTCTTCTTCTTCCTCAGGCTTTTCCTGTCTACTCTTAGACAAAGGTCTCCTCCATTCGCTTCCATGTCACTCTGTCCTGTGCAGACTGCATCCAGGTTATTCCGACGTGTCTGTTCAGGTCATCCTTCCACCGTAGTTGCGGTCGCCCTGCACTTCTCTTTGCCGTCCGCGGTCTTCAATACGAGATATCCAATATATATTAAACAAATACAATTTAAGTTCAACATGAATTAATTTATTGGATTAAATGTGTATACGTGCAAGAATGTGTGTATTTTAATTCTAATGTGAGTTCAACAATTGAAGGCTAGACATTACGAAGGTGCCAAGTGTCAATAAATAGTTTTTGATGACATTTGGTCTTAAATATAAATATCAATAAATGTGCAAAAGTGCTTAATGAAAAAAACAATTAAGTGTAGTTCAAACGTCACCCTAAAGATGCCACTCGTAGTACATGACATAAAACAGTTTTAGCTTATTTTTCTGCTTTATGTTTAAACCACTCGGGACATTTGCAATGCCCAGTCTTCAAATGTTGGTGGTCTTCCGGGGGGACGGTAGTCGGCAGGAATCTGATGAGCCACAGCGTATGGGATTCTGGTGGTGCGTGCATCCTCTGCACGTGCGCATTCTAGTATCTTCTGCGTTGTCTGCCCCATCTCACGACATCTTCCACCTTGCAGATTTCGCGGATAGACGAAACATGTCATTCCCATAAATTACAACAAAACTTCTTGAAAACATATGTTTTCATTTGTACTAAGTAGAGAATCATGATTAGCACCCATGAAATGTATTTATATAAAGAAGTAAGTTTATAACAGTGTCATTAGTCTTTTGATGCCAGTTAGCCTAGAGAAAACGGACGTTATCGAAATGAAGACAAAAATCTTAAAAGTTTTTTTTTTAATACTTACATCCCTGTATCTATTTCTCGCGTCTTCCACTTCCAAGCTATGACGAAACTTGCTATCTTTTCCTTGTCTCCCTTTAAAATCTCCGCTTCTCCCAGAATCCTCTCGCGGTAGATCGTCCCTAGATCTCGGGAGATCGATGTCGTCCTTTGACCCCCTGTAGCCGGCGTTCTTGCCGAGCCTGGGGTTCCTGCCGAACCTCGGGCTGGGATCCCTGGAGTCCTTGTTGCTAGGTCTGATGTCGTCCTCCATGTAGTAGTCATTGCGGCGTTGTCTCGGAAGAGATTTGCTTCGCATCATTGCTTCATCACCACTTTCAATATCTTCGGGATCGTAAATGTTCCTTCCACTTCTACCTGTAATAAAAATACTGATAAAAATATTGTAACACCTAATGATGTCAACATTGGTTGATGAAACAGCTGTAGCGTAAAATAAAATACATTGTGATACAAAAAAACAAACTTTATTCATTAACAGTTTAAAATATTAAGGTATCATAATGTTTCGGTCAAAACAATGGACTATTTGAAAATACATAAATTGGATAAAATATATCTATTAGATAAATGCGCATTTGTTTATTATTTCTTGAACAATGATCTAAAACTCCATATTAAATAATTAATACGAATGAAAACGTCAGTTTTCTAGAAGTTTTATTATATGTTATGGGAATGACAATGACCAGAACTCCATTGTGAACGGCCATTTTCGCTTTCATTGATAAACTCTGGTTTCCAATAAATATTTTAAAAGCTCTATTCACTTTGTTACTTGCACCAACCCTTCTTTCAACATCACTCTCCGTTCGGCCATCCGCTGTGAACTTGCTACCTAAATACACAAATTCCCTCACCTGCTTCAAGTTCTCTTCATATACACTTAAATTACAAAATGTCATTTGCTCTTCCCTTTCAAAAACTAACACCTTTGACTTTCCGACATTCATCATTAAATCGTTCGACTTGCATTCCTCATACATTCTTGACACCAAGACTTGTAATTCGTCCGCACTATCCGCAACGAGAACGGCATCGCATAAAATATACGTTATAGATTTTAATGTATATTTCACTAATCCACCAACGAGCATGCCTAGTATTTTCTATCACCACAGTGGCAACTGTTACCTTAGTGATTAATTCCAACAAGTTAACATGTTTTTAAATCCCTTTCTTGAAACTTGTAACAAGGGAAATCCCACCCATCGCGTGAGCGAAGTAAGTAATCAAAACTCTCTGAGTAAGCACAAATTATTTTGAAATCCGAATAAGCTAATTGAGAGTAAATCCGAAACTATTCCAAATCGAAAAGATTAAAGCCGTGGATCATAAAGCCCGCTCCACAAACTACCATAAACAAAATAATTAATTCAGATTCGGAAAGTCTACCAGCACAAAGCCGGAGTAGAAGTAAACAGAACTAACTTGTATCAAAATATTTATTTAAGTTTATTTACTCGGCTTCGATTACTTCCAATACACATACTTCCAAGTACTTCCACGAACAGAACGGCGCGTGCTCATTTCTAATTATTCACGTCGTTTATAAAATATTTTCTTAAATGGCGTAGGGTGAAGAGGCTTACGTCCAGCAGTGGTTGGAGACAGGCTGACCATGGTTTAAATGGGTAGACAAAAATAGAATTTAAAGTTATACTCAATTATCAAGAAAAAAAAGTATACGGAATTTTTTTTTTAGAGGTTTGGTTTTCAAACTGACAACATTGTTTCTACAGACTGTCAATTTGACAGTTGACAGTTGATTTGTAGTCAAAACGTTTTGCCATTTTACGATGAATAGACTAACGTCAGAACAGCGCTTGAAAATTGTGCAAATTTATTTTGAAAATCATGGTTCGGTTCGCCAAGCTTATCGTGCACTACGTCCATTTTACGGTGGACAAAATTGTCTATCCGAGCAAGATATTCGGAAGACAATGGATCGTTTTCGCACCACGTACACTCTAGTGGATAATACGCATCCACAAAGACGACAATTTTCGAAAATTGGACTTC
Organism: Lepidostoma basale; assembly: GCA_022606425.2. Taxonomy (NCBI): domain Eukaryota; kingdom Metazoa; phylum Arthropoda; class Insecta; order Trichoptera; family Lepidostomatidae; genus Lepidostoma; species Lepidostoma basale. Next base: position 1,695,542 of record JAHDVF020000363.1, on the reverse strand, counting down.
ATGATTACGCTTCATTCGAGCTAGCCGTGGCGCTCATATGTCCGAAATCATATTTAAACAATAATTTAATCAAATTATCTATTAAAAAACGTCAATATCATAGACATTAACATTATTTTAATGTGTTTTTTTTTTCATTTTGAATATGTAATGTGTACCTCTAAAAAAACACCCTATATTTTTATTTTTCTTCTCATAGGTCCTAGTCCCAATGATCTGTTATTGGTTGCATCTCCGTTTTCCTGGGAAGTGGACTACCAACTATCTCGCCATCTTTTCGATGGTTGGTCGTGTGGTCGGGAACCTTCCGGTAGACTGTCGCAAACTATCTTTGGTATTCTATTTTCTTGCATACGGGAGACACGCTCGTTCCAGTACCTTCTCTTTTATAATAATAATAATAATAATAATTAGGCTAATTCGTATAGCGCTGTTTTCGTGAATAGCTCACCTCAAGGGCGCTTTGACAATGTTTTTAGTCATGAGTAATAAATAAACGTTGTTTACGTTTTATGCGATATTATGAAAAGGTGGGTTTTTAGGTGCGATTTAAAATCTGACGGATCGTCAATGCATCTGAGGCGTGCAGGAAGCATATTCCAGGTGGACGGACCTGCCATTGTGAAAGCCCGATCTCCGAAATTTGTCCGAGGGTTGCGTTTTGGCTCAACTAATCTGCCTAATGCCGAGGAGTTCGCTGATCGAAACGATGATTGCCGCAAGTTACGGCTATCAGCAACAAAAAGTTCAGATATATAGGCTGGTGCCATTATGCCATTTTGGCGTCCTCATCTGACAATGTCTTCAACCTTGGTGATTCTTCAGATTTCTGTATTTATTATTTGGTCACGAAGACTTCTTTAGTTTATTTATACATCGTAGTATTAATTGTATCTCAATAGAGACAAAGATGCAAATTGGAAACAGAATATGGTAATCGAGGTGTTTACAGGACTTATGACCTGTCATTGGTTGGGTTAAGCGCACGCCTTATGTAATACAACATTCCCCATTCCACCTTTCTTACGACCACCATGTCTGACAATTTTTTAGAAGTTGTATTTATGTTAATTTGTAACACCAAACTTCACATGTTAGTTTCAATCTACACACTAGCGCCTTATCTATGAAGATTGGTTTTAAGCATTAAGCAGAAGATCTTTTTATTAACGCAATGTGAAAGGCTACCGCCATTAACGTATTGCTAGATAACGCCTGGAGATGTCACTCCAATTTATATGCTATAACTTTCATCTCGTTGACGCGCAGGAGTTGCTTCGTTCCAGCTGTGTCTGCTCTAGTTAATTTTGCGTATATTAAGAATTATATTAATCACGATGTCTAAGGTTGTAAATTTGCTAACTGCAATATCAGCTAGCGTCCACGAGCCTCCACTGCCACCGCGTTCTTTGCTTTGAATAATAATTTATTGGTTTTGGAGATTACTCGACAAGCACATTTAGTCTTCATTGGCGCTCCACTCTGCCCTTACAAAAATAATTCATTACTCGAGGTAGAGGAAGAGGAAAATCAGAATAAGACCCGCATTCGGAGCGTCATAAATTACCATATTTCGTTTTAGAAATAAGACACGAACAATAATAGAAACCGTAAGATGTGTACTTTTCCGAGGCTGGCTTACAATATCGGTGATATTTATTTTGGTTTATGAAACAATAAACAGAATTCTACCATCCTGTTTGCAATAAAATAAGAGTTGAGCGGTTTAATTTGGAACACGGTTATTATACAACAATATACTCGTATTTATTTAATTTCTATGAAATTGTCGCGACAGCTGTTTCGCCAACTTTATTGCTGTTGTTTCTATTTGGTTTTTCTTTTAAAAAAACGTACCTCTCAATGCATAATTTATCAATATTTTTTACTCTAAAAAGTTTCATCTTTTTTTTTCGTTGTAAGAATAACTTTATTCTTCATTTTTCTGTTTTAAAAAAACATTATTAATTCGAGTGAAAAAGTCTGTTTTCTTGAAAAATTATTATATTTTGTGAAAATTACACGTAACGCCTAGCTAAGCCTAAATATATATCCGTAAGCAGCACAATTTCTTCAATGGAAATTAATTTTAGTAGAAATGAGATCTCTTAGACGAATGTGTGTAATAACTGTGTATGATAGAGTGTCGAATGAAAATGTTATAATCAAAATAATGAATTGAACATAAAGATGATTTGGTAACATGGAAAGAATAAATAAGAAAATTATGGTGAGAGTTAACGATGTAAATGGAACTAGAAATAGAGGCAGATCGAGAAAAACATTCCGCGATCAAATAAATCAAATATTGAATGTGTCCACGTCAGGAGTCGGAGAAATAAACGTACATGCATGATACGACATAATATATGTTGAGGAAGCGAGAGAAGTATCTAAGGAAATTAAAGTGTAGCAGTCTTTTATTTCTGCCTACCACTTAAGTGAAACGGCGTAATGGTTAATTAGTTAGTTAATTTTAACTAACTAACTAACTAACCATCACGCCGTCTCCCCAGAGAGGTAGGCAGAAAGAATGGAACGCCACACTGTTCTGTCCTGACATACTTCTCTCGCTTCCTCTACATTCATACATCTTGTCATGCACGCACGACGATTTCTCCGACTCCTCTCGTGACCGACATTCAATATTTGATTGATTTGATCGTGCCACGTTTTCCTCGGCCTTCCTCTATTCCTAGCTCCGTTCACGCCGTTTACCTTCTTTACCATTCTGTCTTCACTCATTCTTTCCATGTGTACAAACCATCTTAATGACCCTTTCCTTATTTTGTTTATAACACTTTCATTCGCACCACATTCACTTTTTATACTTGCATTTGTTTATCTATCATATACAGATTTGCCACACATTCGTCTTAGAGATCTCAGTTCTACGGCATTTATTCTACTTTCATCCTTCTTTTGCCAGTTCCATGCTTCACTTCCGTACATAAGGTAAGTTAATTTTAGTAATTATAAAATAATGGTTATTCTTAATTCAATATATAAATGAAAACATTTATCTAATATGACTCACCCTTGGGGCCGGCAGCTGCATATCCTGGATCCACGGCATATTTGTTGAAAAGAACCGGAGTCTTGGCTGCTGTGCGAGCGTCTATATCAGGGGTCGTCTTAGCTTCGGATAGGCTTCGCTTCTGTCGGCGGTCTAGAGATGTCACTCTCGATGGGGTATCTATGAATTACCATAAGGATCGGCATTTGTACCACATTATTTATAATTAAAATACAAACAAAGTCATCCAATAAACTTAAAAATTAAAGAAAAATTATATTTTTTTAATAATTGTATCAACACGTGGTTTGCGATTTATGTACACATTCATATTAAAACTATCAAATAAATGCTTTTCAATATTGAGGTCATCTCTTGCTCCTTAATTTTGATCACGATTTCACGATTGCGCTTCATTCGAGCTAGCCTTGGCGCTCATATGCCCGAAATCATATTTAAACAATAATTGAATTAAATTATCTATTTACTTAAACCAATATCATAGACATTAACATTATTTTATGTTTTGTTTTTCATTTTGAATATTTATTGTATACCTCTAAAAAAAACATCCTTTACATATGTGACATGGGCAATTTAAAATCGATGATGAAGATGTGAAGCCTTCGAAACATATTGAGACAAATAAACTCAAAGGTGGAAGAAATAAATTGTTAATTCCTTTAAAATTCGACATAATTTTTTTTTAATGAAATGTGCTACTTGTGAAAATTCATTGAATCTTCTCTAACATACTATTCCATTTGTAAATATATCGGTGATGATCTGGCAAAAAGTCCTATCTATTTTTTTGTAAAAAAAAATTATGTCATTTTGCACTTTCTTTCATAACTCATTATAGGAATAGTTTTTCAATTTCTAGCATTTTTTTAATAAACTAAAATAAAATAATCTTGTATAAATAATTGTATAATTCAATATTATTTTTAAGTTCTTGCTGGTTAAGTGCCTAATTACAGCTAATTTAAAAAACGGTGGATACGTGTAACATAAATTAAATAAACACAAAAGTCCGAATCGTTTATGTTAACATGTGCAACATCGAAAAAAACATTATGTGTTATTACATTATGTGCTAAATTTAAAAAAAAAACGGTGGATTCGTGGAACATAAATTAAATAGACAATATGTGCACCATCTAAAAAGAACATTTTGTGTTAAATTATTTTTATTTTGTTTTATATCATTGTATTTTATATTATTTGTTTTAGATTTATTTTGTGGGTGTTGGACGATCGAAGTGTGCGCGGGAGATGCCTAATGGTGGCGATGAGGTTCGCAACCGATCACACCGCGTCTCCCGCGGAGCGAAAAGAGAAGGATGGAGTGCCGCATCAGTAAAAGTGTGACAGTCCATTCTTTCTGCCTACCCTTTCGGGGAGACGGCGTGATTGTAAGTAAGTTAATTAAAATAAAATTGTAGTGTTTTTTTTTTCAATGTTGTGAAGGGTCTGAACAAATCAGTTTTACGTCTCTCTTGAAAAATTGACATTTTCGAGATAGGACTTTCTGCCAGATCACCAACGATATTGTATTTTTAATGTTATATATTTTCTTACTGTTCATATTAATAGGAGCTTGACTAAATGACCGCTGATTTCTGGCCTGAGATGTTTTGGCAGCCCCTCTGTTGCCACTTCCGCTTCCTCCTCTGCTATTTGGAAGGGAGGAGGGGTCGTGTCTTGACGTGCCGACACCATTGTCGCTGTATCTTGATACCTGAGATGACCGCAAATTACGCCCACGAGAAAATCTGGGATTTTCGTCGTTATATCTGGAAAATATTGTACATTTTCGTTATATCATATCATTCTGAATTGTAAACAAGAAAACAAAATTGTACCGTTATTATATTATATTATAATATATTTACTCAAAATGTTTATCGTATATTCACGTAAATAAACAAGAAATATATTATGTTTGATTTAATAAGAAATTCCTCATTTTTTACTCGATTGAAACGTAGTTCAAAAAGAAAAGTTGGTTGAACAATCTAAACCCTTTTTCTTCTTATTCTACGTTATTCATATTCGTTAAAGTACGTTCAGAAGACACATACTCTTGACTTTGGAGAGTATCTTGTATTCCTAATGTCGAACCATCTCTCATGCGTTCCGGGTATAATATATTTATTATGTTTAACCTGTTCTCAATAGATGCCTTAAACTATAATAGTTGTTTTAATATCTTTTGAAAAAATAATCTGATTTGATTTTTCATTTTCAAATAAAGATAAATTTACTTGCATGAGAGTAATACAAATTTTGGAAATTCTTACAGAAGATAACAGTTGAAAATCTCTCAAAATATTTCTTAAAACATTTCTGAAATCATGAATAAAATAAAGAACAAAATAATTTATTGAAAAAATCTACTTCTATTCAAGATTTTTCGTCCTGATTTGTAATGTAACGATGTTAAACAAGGCATATGATTTTTAGTCCTGATTTGTTATGTAACGTTGTTAAACAAGGCATGGGATTTTTGTCCTGATTTGTAATGGAACGTTGTTTAACAAGGCATGTGATTTATTGTACTGATTTGTAATGTTTCGTTGTTAAACAAGGTATGAGATTTTTCGTCCTGATTTGTAATGTAACGTTGTTAAACGAATGTGATTTTTTGTGCTGAATTGTAATGTATCGTTAATAAATAAGGTATGAGATTTTTCATCCTGATTTGTAATGTTTCGTTGTTAAACAAGGTATGAGATTTTTCGCCCTGATTTGTAATGTAACGTTGTTAAACAAGGTATGTGATTTTTTGTGCTGAATTGTAATGTATCGTTGTTAAATAAGGTATGAGATATTTCATCCTGATTTGTAATGTAACGTTGTTAAAAAGCCATGCTGAATTAAACATAATTGTAAGTACTAAAATTAATGACAATCATCACGCCATTTCTCCGGTAAACACGAAAGGACACTCATACTGTTTTATCCTGACATACGTATCGAGCTTTTTATAAATAAACATGTTTTTAATTCGACTTTGTAAATACAATATACAATATTTATGTTATAAAGTGACTAACTAACCATCACGCCGTTTCTCAGAATGGGTAGTCTGATAGAATGGACCGCCATACTGACATACCTTTCTGGTCCCTCTACATTCATACATCGTAACATGCACGCTCGTCGATTTTTCCGACTTTGAATGTGGCCGCTTTTAGTATAAGATTAATTTATTAATATTATATTATTTTACCTTAATAATTTGAGTATCGCATATAAATAATTGCGTAGATTTTCACGGTTGGCTGCAAAATGTTTTTTTGTGATCTTTGAAAATCCGTGTTATTTGTCTTTGGTTAACCACCGTGAGGATGGAAACTGCAAAAATTTCCGAAACGTCGGGCCAGAAAGACGAGTTACAAAGATTTTCCCAAAATCCCAAAAAAAACATCTAATATGAATTTCATGTATCAATGACAGGGGCAGTGGTTCAGAAAGTGTTGGGAATCTATGATCTAAATTACTCTTATTAATTTTAAAAATAAAGCATTTAGAATTAATTGTATCTCTATCTAACAGAATATGGTGGTCGAGACGTAACAAGACTTATGACCTGTCATTGATTGGGTTAAGCGATTGATTTATGTAGTACAACATTCCCCATTCCACCCTTCTTACGAACACCATGTCTGACAATTATTATTGAAAGTTGTTTATATGCTACCATGTTGAGAAACATTTCACATATTTTAGTTCAATCCACACTAGCGCCATCTATTGAGATCAGATGGCGCTAGTGTAGATTGAACTAAAATATTTGAAATGTTCCTCAACATGGTAGCATATATACAACTTTCAAAAATAAAATAATCAACATCTTCGTATACTCGTATATTGAGATACAATTAATTATTAATGTTTAACCCGTAATGGGTAAAATCCATTATTTGTCTACAAGTATTTGTATACATTAAAAAAAAAACAGAAAGCATTTACTTACATTCCTGATATTTTTTCGGAATGAAGGGAAATTAGGTTCATAATGGCAATAGTTACGTTCGATATTTCCGCAGTTCAATTATTAATTAAGGACTGTTGGTTAGACGTGTCAATGTTATGTGTATAATATCGGAAAAGTAGAGCAGCGCAGAGCAAAGGGCAGTTACCTGCATTCTGTGTCTGAATAGGAATAGGACTGCACGCTTTCTATAGCCACGAACCCGCTGTCTCCGGACTTCTGCGATATGCGGGCTGGTCTTCTGCTGGACGATCTCGCCCTGTTGCCATATCGGACACTAAAACAGGCACAACCATCGTCAGGTCTACACGAGTAGGTACCCTTACACTGATTTCATAACACCCTGTATCAAACAAGATATCAATCGGGTGGTGGTCTAGGGGATAAACGCTTGGCTCCTGATCCAGGGGACATGGGTTCAAGCCTGGACACGACCAAATTCCTTATTCATAATAATTAGCTATTTTCTGTTCACATTGAAGATTGTAAATAAATTCTAATATCATTATATAATACACTAATATCATTGATTTAAATCCTTGATATTAGTCTTTTTAAAAATAAAAATAAAACGTAAATTCACCAATGCCGTCTTGAAAGTATTAACTAGGCTGTAAGCACCATACAAAATATTCTCAAAATGGAAATTTATGGGGCCGGATTTATGGATTTAATTTATCCATGAAGTAACTATGTGTTTCGTGCCGTGATCTCATTTTATTTCTAATATAAATGTGAAATTAATGTCAAATTCAACTATGATTGTAGGTATTATTTCTCCTTATATACGTGTAACAAATATTTTAATATAAAACATTTGTTTTTTGTTTCTTGAACAATGAGATCAAACACCATATTAAGTAAGTAATACGAATGAAAACGTCAGTTTTCTAGAAGTTTTATTATATTTTATGGGACTGACAAAGAGAAATAAAGCAATTACAACACAAAGTATGGCGAATATAGACAAAAAATAACAATGTTTCAAAGAGTTATTCAAATGTAAATCCATAACACAGAGTGATTGCGAATATAGAAAGAAGTACAAAAGTTTTTATACTTTTAAATATATTTCATTTATAAGTTATTCGGCCTGAGATATACAACAAATCCCGTATATTTCTTACTTTTGTAAATCCAAAACACATGAAAAATCTTTGTATTTACGTCAAAAGCTCAAATACACTTTTTTTTTAAATAAGAAGACTTTTCTCTTGAGGGAGGTTCAAATAGTACATATTGAAAATAAATACAATTTCTTTTTATAGCAGCGAGACCCACTTTATCATACTCCGCCATACATCTCCGTCCGCTTTCAATAGTACAAAGGCGGGTTCATATCGCAGCCTTTGTTCTGGATATGGCCGGGGAGGCGATGGGCAAGGATGGGCGGAGATAAATGCATTCCGACAGTAATCCCCATACTCCCCTGCACTTTGTGAAGAACTCCGATGGATGATGGCTGTAAAGCGAATCGATCAATTTGTAGTAAGATTCCAAAAGGTATTGCTATTTTTCATACAACTATCTGCATTATTAAATATAATAGTAATACAGTTATTATTTGTATGGAAATTACTTCTTTTTTTATGAGACAGAGTCAGAAACGATACGGCGAGAGAAAACCAAAGGTCACTGACATCATCCACCGGGTGGCGACTCTAAAATGGGAATGGGCAGGTCACGTAGCCAACCAGAAAATAACATTCTTTAATCCACACAATAATAAATGGACTAAGCTGGGCAGCTTTCGGGAACATGAGTTACATCCTTAAAAACCAGAAAATACCGATCAACCTGAAACGAAAAGTCTATGAAGCCTGCGTTCTGCCAGTTGGTACTTATGGTCTTGAAACTGTAACATTGTCCAAACAAAGTGCCGAGAAACTACGAGTGACCCAAAGAGCCATGGAAAGACCCATGTTAGGAATAAGCTTAAGAGACAGAGTCAGAAACGATACGGTGAGAGAAAAAACAAAGGTCACTGACATCATCCACCGGGTGGCGACTCTAAAATGGCAATGGGCAGGTCACGTAGCCAGAAGCTCAGATGAAAAGTGGACAAGAAGACTGCTGACTTGGAGACCGTGGACGGCAAAAAAAGTGCAGGGCGACCGTAACTACGGTGGAAGGATGATCTGAACAGACACGTCGGAATAACCTGGATGCAGTCTGACATGGAAGCGAATGGAGGAGGCCTTTGTCCAGAAGGGACTGGAATAGGCTGAGGAAGAAGAAGAAATCACTTTATTTGGTAACACCAATTGGTTTCACTTCCGCTGGAGCTTCGTCAGGGCGAGTGAATAAACTAACCAGAAAATCAGAGAACAAAATATGAAGAAAGAAATATTAAATGGAGGGGAGAAAGTGTGCGCGAGGACGAATAGGATATTAGAACGGTGAGTCATGAGCATAAGTGAAAAAATATGGAGAATTTATAATTAAAATTTTATTTATTTATTGTTAAGGGCTCACATAATTTCTAATGCTTCCAAGTTATCTAATTTTAGACCACTCTTTCTCCACTCCATTTAATATTTCTTTCTTCATATGTTGTTCTCTGGTTTCATGTTTAGTTTATTCTCTCATTCTGGCAAAGTTCCGGCGGGAGCGAAACCGGTTGGTGATACCAAATTCAGTTATTTAGATACAACTACTAAAATTGTATTATTTTTTTATTTAATAATGTCACACCAATTGATTTAAGTGCTTAATACGAAGGTTTATCTACATTATGTTATCTTATATAACCATTATTGTATGGAGTTTAAGAGCCAAAGTTTACTATGGAAATGAAGCTTGACGCTGGCAAAAAGTGGATAATGTTTACCATTTATTTCCAGAAATATACCCACTGAAGCAAAGTTTTTTTTTTAAGTTATACATTTACCGAAATTATATTTCATAATTTTATTTACATAAATTGACATCATATCCACTGAAGCAAAAATGACAGTACACAATGAAGTTCTAGTGCCAACCCTTATGTATACAAGTGAATCTTGGAGTTGTTAAAATAAGGATTTAAAGATGATAAATGCCGTAGAGATAAAATCACTTGAGAAGAATTTGCGGGAAAACGATGTATGAAAGAATACCAAACAACTAAATAAGAATGAAATGTAAAGCAGATGATTGCATCATAAGTGAAATTAAAAATAAATCACTTTGATGGATTGAACATATAATACTATAATTAAATGGTTGAGATAAGAATGGTTAAAAAGTTGTATACAATCAGAGAGAGCGGAATGAGAAACCGAGGACGATCCTGGAAGACATGGCATGACCAAATCAATCAACACAAAGAAAGCTCAATAGGTATGTCAGGATAGAGTTGTATGGTGATCCATCCTCCTCTACATACCCCTCCGGGAAATCGACATGAAAATTAAAAGAAAGAAAAGTTAGTTTAAAAGTTTCGTACAAGGAAAAATCAGATGCAGCGGTGAATTTTAGTTTTAAGATTAAAAAAAACACGACTTAATGCGCCATTGAGCTGATTACAATACAAAAACTGCGCTTTGAAAGTTAGTATAATATGTTTTATTATTATTATTATTAATACGTATATAAATATATTATAATGTGTAAAAGCTAAGGAAACTACTGCATTAAAAAGGCCCAAGCGGTATCCCAAGAACATGAAAAAATAGTACACTTTGTTGCAAACCAATCCCGTGGATTCAAACTAGCGAAAAAAAATAATGATGGTCTAGAGCAGTGGTTCCCAAAGTGGTATATAGCGACCCCCGGGGGTTGATTTCGATTTACAAGGGGTCTACGACAACTGGAAAAGTAATTGGGGGTGCATGAGATGTAAATGGGGGTCCACGAGATGATTCAACTAAATTGAAATTTTAATATCATAGAATCAGGCTCATCCCCATTGCATTTTGTTTTGTTTTAATTAATGATTGTATGTCTAAATAGTCTATTGTTTTGGCCGAAAAACTATGATTCTTCAACATTATTAACTGTTAAATTTACAACACTGTTATGATGTGACAATTTTTTCTTATACACTATTTGAGAATGTCACGACGGCTGTTTGACTTGCTGATGATAACATCGGTTAGCGAAACAGCTGTCGCGATATTCTGAAAAAGAGTATAATACAACATTACGATATTATAAGGGTTGTAAATTTAACAGTTACAATGTATAACTATAAAACTTAACATATTTTATTTTAAAGATTTATTTTCTACAGAAAACCCTATTAAAGGGAGTAGCTCTGTGTCAGCTTCAAAAAGTAATTTTACAGTTATAGATGAATTTGTAAAATAAAATCACTATAAGGAAAGTAGGGGGTCTACAGAAAATAGAAAAAATCGGTAAGGGGTCTAAGGGACAAACAAGTTTGGGAACCTCTGGTCTAGAGGACAGATCGCTTGGTTTCTGATCTTGGGGACTTGTGTTTCTCCTTCTTCATAATAATGAACTATTTTCTGTTCATATTGGAGATTTTTAATGAATTTTATATCATTGATTTAAATCCTTATTTCATTTATATCCAGTATTTTTCTAAACAAAAACTACTACAAAGGTTATTACTAAATTTAGGTTTAATTTTGGTTTGCGATGACGGAAGCATGAAATATAGATACTCTGTGTATGATAGTGTCGAATGAAAATATAAGAAATGAATGCGGTGCGAATAATGGTGTTATGAACAAAATGAAAAAGAATGGTAAAAAAAATAAATGTTAAGGATTTAAATGGAACTAGAAAAAGAGGAAGGCAGAGGAAAACGTGGCACAATCAAATTAATCAAATATTGAATGTCGGACACGTGAAGAGTCAGAGAGATCGACTCGCGTACATGAGACGATGTATGAATGTTGAGGAAGCGAGAGAAATATGTCTGGAAAGAAAAGTGTGTCAGTATTTTCTTTCTGCCTACCCCTTCCGGGAGACGTCATGATGGTTAGTTAATAAGTTATATTAAGGTTTAATCATCACTTAAACCTGAACCAATTTTCCATCACGTTCTTGCGTTAGTTAGTTATTACGTTTTTTGTACCTCAAAGAAAACGGTTATTACCCCTGGCTGTACCCAACCGATTTCTTGCTGGGTATGCTGGACTACCAATCATTGGAAATTAAATGAACTATCCATTTGGGTGTTAATTTTTTTCAACTGATTCGTGGTCGAATACATAACTCGGATATTTTGAATGACTTGACTTTGTTTGTCCCTGACAATTATCTGCGCAAAGGCAACATAGATTATTTCACCTGCCACTGTGTAGAACCAATTTACCTAAGGTTATGCCCGTGGGCAGGGCAATAATCCTTCTAAACCGCATCTCTTCGGATGTGGACATCTTCCACGCTAGTGAGGCTACCCTCAGAAAACATCTATCTCTTAAATAATGCGTTGTTCTTTTTATTGCTTCTAATTATTATACTTATTTGGTCTTAATTTTTTTAATATCTCGTGTTTTTTTTGTGTTTTTGTCTATTGTTTATATCGTAATTTTTAAATTTAATAATTGTATTAACTGTTTAAAATATTATAGTTTTATGTTGTTTTTGTATCTTACATGTATAATCATAAACGTTTGGTTATATACTGTAATGTTTATGATTTAAAAAATAAATAAATTGAAATTGAATCACACAAATATAGACTGATTCACTCTTCTCTATCATCTAATTGAGTTCTGTTACCAATAAAAAATTCATTAGATATTACTTTCGGAGTAATAAAATCTGAAAGACGTTAAAACCAAGAGCAACCGTAACGTAATGCGTTTCTTAGTGGCGTGGCGGGCTTTAAATCTCGGCCCCCGCCAGCGCCGATTAGAGTTTTCATCCGTTACGCCCCTCATAACTTCAGGTGAACAAATAAAATAATGGTTAGGACTCTTTATCTTAAGATCATTTCAAATGTTTCATTTCACATGCGAGAAACTCGTAAACCGAATTCAACTTAAATTCGAAATAAGTAGCATGAATGAGTTTTTGATCCTTATTGGTGTTAACCATCCTAGACATTAAAGTACGTGATACGCACACTTTGACTATACTTTTCTGCGCTATCCCGTATAGAAAAAGTAATGTACCTAAAATCTACACATTTTTCATGAAAATTTGACATAACTAACTAACTAACTAACCATCACGCCATTTCACCGGAGGGGTATGCAGAGAGGATGTATCGCCACAATGCTCTGCCCTGGGATACCTCTCGGGATTCCTCTACATTCATACCTCGTACCATGTACAAACGTCGATTATTCTGACTACGAATGTGACCGCCTTTTTGAACATTTGATATTATTATTGTAACACCTGATGATGTCAACATAAGTTGACGAAACAGCTGTCTCGTAAAATAAAATACAATTGTGAGACATAAATGTTAAATTAAAACAAAGTTATTTAATTTAACATTTCAAAAAAATTATGATACAAAATTTCTTAATTATTATGTATTAAGTGTGCTTCCACTTGTGTTTATGTTTGACCAGTTTCTGCAGCTTACTGCTATCTTCTGGTCTGTTCATTGACCCGAAGATAGCAGCAAGCTGCCGAAATCGAATATAAACAAAAGTGGAAGCACACTAAAATCATAATAATAAAGAAATTTTGTATAATTTTTTTTTTGTTTTCAATATTTGAAAACTGATTATATTGATGATTAAGGCGATACGAGTACTAGTTATCTAGACTATCACTTATATACTGTTAATAGGTTAAGAAAATCTGTTCTTTATTACAATTTGGAAAACAACGGGAAACAAGCTCCAAGTGGCATCTCAAGAACCAGCAGAGATGTTAATAGACTTGGCTGGCTGCAAACGAATTCCTAGGATTGAAACTGATTCCAAGGATTGAAATACAAAAAAAAACAATTTGCAATTTTACAAAGTTACTCCCTTGCTCGCGGAAGCAGCCGTACGGGCTGACAATATTTTACGGTCCACAAGGAAGACGTAAAAAATAGATAAAGTTGTTTTACTAGCCCTTACACGGAATTAGTTTCCTGATTTAAATATTACTCTGTTGAGCTGTTTTCTTATTCGCTAGAGCAGTAAAACATTTCGAGATAGGAACAGACTTTTAGAAAAACCTATATTTCAATATTCATCAATGTTGCGATACGTCATAATGTGTGAATTAAATCAAACCAAATCAGTTGATTTTCTCAAAACATAGTACAAACAAAAATTACAGTTTAAGACATCTATTGAGAACAGGTAAAATAAATAAAAAAACGCCTTTAATATTTGTATCTAAACCACTTCATTTGTATCGAAACCCAATGGTTTCGCTCCAGCCGAATCTTTGTCAGAGTGAGCGAATAAACGGTGGCTTTAAATCAGTTAATTCTCTCACCCTCTCACCAAGCTCCGGCGGGAGCGAAACCGGTTGGTGTTAACAGCTCATCATTACGTCGAATACGTCATTGCTCTCCGTCTCTCACGGGTCCACAAATTCGTTCCAGCACCTTTATTGCAAAGGTGCTGGAACGAAACCTCGATAGAGCCTTGCAGCCATACGCCAATACTGTCCGTATTACGGTCTTATAAAGCGTGATTTTTGTATTTCCATGGACGTTGCAACTTTTATCGGTAGCAATGAGACGTAGGAATGTATCTACCTAACGCAATGGAGAAATATATGATTAATATAGGCAGCGTAACAATAAGCGGTAGATTGAAGATAAATACTTCTTCTTCTTCCTTCTTCTTCCTCAGTCTATTCCCGTCCCCTCCTGGACAAAGGCCTCCTCCATTCGCTTCCATGTCAGTCTGTCCTGTGCAGACTGCATCTAGGTTATTAGGACGTTTCTATTCAGATCATCCTTCAACCGTAGTTGCGGTCGCCCTGCACTTCTATTTGCCACCCAAGGTCTCCAAGTCAGCAGTCTTCTTATCCACTTTTATCTTTACGTGACCTGCCCATTGCCATTTTAGAGTCGCCACTCGGTGGATGATGTCAGTGACCTTATTTTTTCTCTCACCGTATCGTTTCTGACTCTGTCTCGTAGATTTATTCTTAACATGGCTCTTTCCACGGCTTTTTGGGTCACTCGTAGTTTCTCGGCACTTTGTTTGGACAGTGTAACAGTTTCAAGACCATAAGTACCAACTGGCATAACGCAGGCTTCATAGACTTTTCGTTTCAGGTTGATCGGTTTTACTATTGTTATATGTAAATACTAGCAGAAATAAATCACCGAGACGAGATATAAAAAAAACATATGGTTTTAGAAAGATTGCATAGTGAAAATTTACCCTTTTCCCAGAATCACTAGGAATTCGGAAACTTCTTGTATTACATCCGAAACTAAATTTCACGTCACGCCTAGTATTTATGATGTTATTTTCTTAACCGTATTAACATTCTTCGCTCGTTCTTTGAAACAACTCCCTCGAACTCCGCCCAAACTATTTTCAAACGTTAACTTTTCGACACATCGCGTTCGGCTAATTCCGTTTTCCCTCGTGATTGTTCGTGCGGGGGACTGCACTTTTCACTTGACGCCAACTTGGGCAAAATGTTCACCTTTGTGTGACGAACAATGCCAAGTCAATTACACTAGGAGCCGCGTGAACTTGCCGCCAAGTAAAAGGTTGTTGTAAAGTCTTTAGAAATGATTTACATTTAAATTTAAAAAATATTTGTATACAGCGGGTCTTTTGAACCCTATTACTGTAAACTATAAATTTTTGTTATAAGGATTAAATGTATCTCAATAGAGACGGAGATGTAAATTGTTTTCTGGGAACAGAATATGGTGATTACAGAATATATGGTACATAAGGGCGGAATGTGGAATGTTGTTAAACATAAAGCGATCGCTTAACCCAACCAATGACAGGTCATAAGTCCCGTAAGCGCCTCGACCACCATATTCTGTTCCCAGAAAACAATTTACATCTTCGGTTCTATTGATATACAATTAATCCTTATAAAAAATAATTTATCCGCAATGGGTAAAATCCAGTATTTGTATACATTCAAAATGTTATAAAAAAAAAAAGGTTATTATATTGATTCTCGAGACATGTGATAGATAGCTAATCTATTGCCATTTTATTGTCCCGCCTACACCAGACCAAATACAGTGTGACAATCACGATCCCATCGCCGGGAATCTAACCCGATACCATCGGTGTGGCAGTCGTAGCTCTTGCCACTCTGTCACAAAAGTCATATTTTTGGATTCGATTTGTTTTGATATTGAACCTTTATGATAATTATTTTATGAATTAAAACATTATGTTTATTATTTCTTAAACAATGATGTTAAACTCCACAGGAAAGAAATCAGCTGTTTTATAGAAGTTATATTATATTTTATGGAGATGACATGTTTTTTTATAACGCATGACAATACCATAGCATGGAGTAACATGTCAAGATCATTTTAAAATATAATTAAATAAAACTATGATTTTTTTATTATTACGAGTTAAACTAAGATTTTTTGATTAACTACTCGTACTTCAACTTATTGTCATCGAGACAAAAGTGGAAGTAGTTAAAAAAACATCGTTTTATTTAATAGTTATTTTAAATGAGTTTCCATTAAGATATTTCAGTAAAATCATTAGATTATTATTGTTAATATAGGTATAGGATGATTTAAGTGCGCCGTTTTTTAAAATCAATTACTCCAAAGGCGCACTAGGAAAAGACTGACCGAACAGTGCAGTCTTTAGAAGTTTCTAAAATTTAACGTCACTATCCTCATGGTTAGTACCAACATGGAGTCTCTTCCACACCAACGGACTTGCTTAATAGGCTCTGACTGGAATTGTAATATTGTTGGCATATGTTTCTACTGATCGGAGTGAACGTTGCCTTTCCGTTGGCATGGGTGACACGCAGAGGTCCGAAATATACGTTGGTGCTCTCTGGTGTCGAGCCTTAAATACTGTTAAATACAATTTGTATTTTACTCGCTCCCGGATTTTGAGCCAGCATAAATAATATATTATTGTAATTTAACTTCAAGAAAACAGACGTTATTATTATTTTTAATAATTTGATATGGATTTTTACATCATTGTTCAAGAAACAATGAATAAGCTATTTATACCTTTTTTCTGTAAGCCTACATAGCCACCAACAACCACGTGATGAAAACAATACAAAAAATTCCATATGTATTTTTTTTATGTATACAACAAGATGCTTGAAACCAATACAATTTGTTTTTAAGCTGATATATATTGATTCTCATGACATGTGATAGGTAGCTAATGTATCGCCATTTTAGTCTCGTGAATTCTGGCACTCAAAACTCTTACCACTCTGCCACGAAGGTCGTCACGAAATTGTAGGAAAATGTGTGATATAAAGTATATTCTGATACATTTAAACGATATAATACAAATTTCATTTTGTTAATATCATTTGAAAATTTTCACCATGTCCCTTGATGATACATTGTGACATTATAAATCAGGGTTCGATTATTAATTTCGAAAAACAAAATTAAAGATCGAAATCGAAAATATTTGTTTGGACTGCATATAAAGCCAGCCGCAAGAGGAGTAAAGGATGAAGACCAGAAAGAAGAATTTACTACAAATTATTAAAAAAATAAAACAATATACATATGATCGGGTGTTAATAAAAATAAATTGACATTGTGATATTTTATGTCATTGTTATAATATATATTATTCGTTTAAAATACCGCATTTTCCAATCTGGTCCTGATTTATGTGTCATATTGAACGTGCGTAAATAGTTCAGACCGGAAGCACTCAAAGTGCAGTTCAAAGCGGGTGCACTTTGCGAGGGCGTGTAATTTTAAGAGAGAGAAAATTGAACTGGAGCGAACGCAAGCACAAGGTTGGTAATGGCCCCATTTACTTTTCATCAAAGGGGTTTATACTTTAACAAAAAGTCTAATATTTTCGAAAAGGATTTTGCATAAAGGTTGGGATGTAATTAAACTTTTTTCTCATATAAATTTAATGTTTTTCGTTCATGTTTTAGATTCTTATCTAAATAAGTAAGAGGTAAAATATTATAAGAGGTAAAATCGTGGCTCTGAGACAATTGCTATAAAGTATTTTATTTGTTTATTGTTCTTCTTTTTCTTCAATTGCCCTGTCGAGTCCTTCCAACGTTGGCGATCACCTCGGCGAACCTGTCCCTGTCCTGCGCCGCTCGGAATTTGTAACACCTGATGATGCCAACATCGGTTGGCGAAATAGCTGTCGCGACACTCTCAGTGAATTAAAATAAATTGTGATATTATGTTTTAAATTTTAAGTGTAATAATGATAAAAAAGGTATACGTTAATGATGTAAATGGATTTAGGAATAGTGGAAGATCGAGGTAAACGTAGCATGATCGAATAAATCAAATGTTGAATGTCAGCTATGCGAGGAGTCGGAGAAATCGACGAGCGTGCATGACACAACGAATTAATGTTGAGGAAACGAGAGAAATATGTTATGAAAGAAAAATGTGGTAGCTAGTTCTTTCTCCCTCCCCTTTTGGGAAACGCCCAGCGTGATGGTTAGTTTGTTAATTTATGAAGAAAAAATATTTGGAAAATTAATAACAGCACATTCAATTCATGTATATATTGGCTTCGTTCATACGAGTATATAAGTTTTTGCAGTGCAAATCATTTGTCATGTCTTCTAAATTCGCCTTCACTTTGTGTTTTGAATTCATATTTGAATAAATCTCATTACATGTGGTATTACCAACACTTTATTTTACTTAACACAGACATGTTACGGTTATAATGTTACCATTATTTACACAATTTTAAAATTATGTACTAGCCGTTAATAATAAAGGTTATACTAAAATGTTAACCATCAACTTGAAGAGGAAAGTGTATGAAGCTTGTGTTCTGCCGGTACATAATATGGTCTTGAAACTGCCACTCTGACAAAGCACAGTGCAGAGAGACTAAGAGTCACGCAGCGAGTGACGGAGAGAGCCATGCTAGGCCTGTCCCTTAGAGATAGAGTCAGGAACGAAACGGTGAGGGATAAAACAAGATTCACAGACGTGATCCAACGGGTGACGACTTAAAAATGCAAATGGACAGGGCATGTCGCTAGAGCTGCAGACGAATTGGAGACCGAGAGACACGAGAAGAATAGTAGGAAGACCACAAATGAGGTAGAGGTATGACCTGGAACGATACGCTGGGGTGCTATGGATGCAGACTGCGCAGGAGAGATCGACATGGAGGGACATGGAGGAGGCTTTCGTCCAGAAGTGGACGGTGATAAGCTGAAGAAGAAAAGGTTATACTATAGCCGAAACATGTCTGTGTTAAGTGAAATAAAATGTTGTATTACAGTGTGTTTTTATATTTATTCACATATGTCAAAAATATAACAACACATTATTTCGTACCTTTGCAAACAATTCGAAATGATATAATCTTTATAGTTTCACAAAAATCAATGTATACTCGACCCAACGTCTTACAAATGCTTTATTTCAAAATAATCGACAGACGAGATGTTCAGTTGATTTGTATGATATTTAGTTAATTTTACTATACCTAGATTGCCTCGTAGAACCCCTGCCCGTGCGATGTCTCCTGCGTTTTGGTTTTCTTGTACAAACATAGCAGCACACCCTCCAATACAGGAATCTGGAAAAATATCTTGTTTTGAGTATTATATTCAAATAATATTATCATCCTTTACATATTATGTAGTGTATACATATAGACCACTTTATTCTTGACAACCATAAACTGGTTTCGCTCCCGCCGGAGCTTCGTCAGGGTTACAAAATATCTTGTACTTTATATTTTGCAACCCTGACGAAGCTCCGGCGGGAACGAAACCGGTTGGTTGCTGTTAAGAATACAGTGGTTTATATACAAAAAAAACAATGTTTTTAGAATGGTAAAAAATACATATGTTAACAATGTTAATGGAATCAGAAATAGAGGAAGACTGAGGAAAACGTGGCACGATCAAATAAATCAAATATTGAATGTCGGCCATGTGAGGAGTTAGAGAAATCGACACGCGTGCATGACACGATGTATGAATGTTGAGGAAGCGAGAAAAATATGTCAGGAAAGAAAAGTGTGGTAGTCCAATCTTTCTGCCTACCCCTTCGGGAAGACGACGTGATGGTTAGTTAGTTAGTTAGTTAGTTATGTTTTTATTTGAAATTTCATGGTAGAAGTGTATTGTAAATAATGAAAATAAAAAAAAGGTAAAAAATCTTTTTAAATATATATTTAGTGAACTAAAAATTTTAGACACAAACATCAGTGGATTTGAAAATCCACTGATGTTTGTGTCTTTGACCGGTTTCAACAGCTCGCTACCATCTTCTGGTGGAGCTGCCGAAACCGGTCTAAGTCGCAAACGTCAGTGGATTTTAACTAAATATGTATTTTAAAAAGTTTTTTTTTTTCATTTTTCATATCCAAATTTTACAAGTATATTTATATTTTCATAATTTTTTATAATGCCACACCGTAAATAAAGTGCTTGAATTGAATTGAACCGTTCATATAATAGTGACCAGCTAACCAACCATCACGCCGTTTTTTTCGGAGAAGTAGGGAGAAAAGATTAAATGCCACACTGTTCTATGGCTTAATAAGATCTACATATTTTGAAAGGTACATTATGTAAATACTTATAAATTATAGTGTTAAAATTTTCTAACCGATTATGCATACTTGCTTTTGTAAACTTGATAGATCCTTTCTCGTTACACCTCCAACGTATACATATTGTTAACTAATTGGTAATTGAATTGTTCTCAAACATTTTGGCCCATGTAGGAGTATACCAGTCAATAGAGATATACCTCACCTCATTTCTGCAAAGCTATAATGTTTTATGGCACTATCTTATACAAATGCTAGTATAGGTAAATATGGAATGAAAGAGATTGAATATAAATGTACCTAAAATGAACCGAGTACAGTAAAACCTCGATGCAACAGATCTCTATTTGACGAACATCGGATATAACGGACAAAAAACCAGGTCGAATGTAAAAAAAATAAAAACGTCCTGCTAATATTAAACAAACAAACAAACCATTACGCCGTTTCCCCGCAGGGGTAGGCAGAGAGAATAGACCCCCACACTACTCTATCCTGGCAAACCTCTCTAGCTTCCTCCATATTTATATAACGAGTCATACACGCACGTCAATTCCTCCGACTTCTAACATGACCAACCTTTAAAATTTGATTAATTTGGTCATGCCATGTTTTCCTCGGTCTGCCTCGACTTCGTACCCCATTTACATCATTAACGTATACTTTCTTAACCATTCTTTCTCCATCCATGCGTTCCATATGTCCGAACCAACACAGCGATCCTTTCATAATTTTGTTCATAATACCTTCTTCCGCTCTACATTCCTTTCTTATATCAGCATTTGAGATTCTGTCGTATATCGTTCTATCACACATACATCTTAGGGACCTCATCTCTACCGCATTTATTCTGATTTCATCCTTGTTCTGCCAGTTCCTTGCTTCGCTTCCATACATTAGTGATGGGACCAGAACTCCATTGTGAACGGCCGTTTTCGCTTTCATTGATAAATTCTTGTTTCCAATAACTATTCTTAAAGCTCCATTCACTTTGTTACCCGCACCAACCCTTCTTTTGACGTCACTATCCGTTCGACCATCTGCTGTGAACATGCTACCTAAATACACAAATTCCCTCACCTGTTACAAGTTCTCTTCGTTCACACTTAAATAACTAACTGTCATTTGCTCTTCCCTTTCAAAACCATCACCTTTGACTTTCCCACATTCATCATTAATATTATAATATACATATATTAATATGCTAATATTATACACGTTTAAATTCAAGTTTACATTAATCTCGTCTCCCTGTCAAAATAAAGACAAAAGTGGAAATTCCTTATTAAAAAACATCGTTTTATTTATTTTTAAATTTATATTTAGTTTTCAAATTTACTTGGATGACAATTATTGTTTTAAAACAAGGAATGTTCATTTTGAATGTCAGTTCTACCAACCTGAATGACGTGGCCATCACATCGCCGATTGTAGACAGACACAACAGCATAAGGGGAATTCCCAGAATAGCGTAGAATATGGTGACCACTTTTCCCATGGGAGTTTTCGGAGCGATATGACCGTAACCTGAAACAAAATGGCATCGTTACAATTAACAAACATACTCTCACCCCACTACCAAGTACGTGATTTAATTCTTCAGCTAGTTGTGATGAATCCTTTGTTGAATCTGTGATTTTAAATTAAAACTTAAACTGTTAAATTAAATAACTTTGTTTTTTGTATCACAATTGCATTTTATTTTATGCGACAGCTGTTTCATCAACCTATGTTGACATCATCAGGTGTTACAATAATATATCATGTGTCAAATTTTCGTGATTTTTCGAATCTTTATGTGTATTTGTTCCTATGTCAATTTGAATAATTTATCAAAATACCTAGTATGTTTGGTGAAAGCTTGTTCGTTTTCGTTGATACGTGTTTTAAAAGTTCGTCCTGTTTTGCCTATGTAAAAAGCATCACAATCTTTACATTTAATTTTGTATACACCTCTTTTTTGCCAAATATTTGTTTTTTGTTTAGAATTTAAAAGGAATTTTTCAATTTTCTAAGTATATTACTATAGAATTCCACAGTGTTAATGCCTTAGCGTTGAATATTATCCCTATGTCTAACTCTGTGTCTTAATTCTATGTGAGCAGCAAATTATCTCCTTGTGTGAACTCTGTCAGAATCTTATTATATTATCGCGTTTTTTCATTGTTCTTATAATCATCATATACGAGTATTATATGTCTTATTATTATAATATTATAGTTATTATATAACACATTGTAATTTATCGTTATTAGATGTTCTCTTCGTTATGATTGTATTTAAATGTTAAAATCTTTCACTTACGTCCCTGAATGAATTTCCGTACACGACGGGGAATACAATAGCATTTATTTGTATTGTATGCAAATAAAACAATTAAAAAAAACTCATTACCAAACAAGTGAAGTAAAAAAAAACTATTAATATGTCTATTGTAGTGTATTATAAAACTCGTATAACCAACAAACTAACTAACTAACCATCACACCGTCTTTCCGAAGGGGTGAGCAAATAGAATGGACTGCCACACTTTTCTTTCCTGACATATTTCTCTCGCTTCCTCAACATTCATACATCGTGTCATGCAAGCGCGTCGATTTCTCTGACTCCTCACATGGGCGACATTCAATATTTGATTTATTTGATCGTGCCACATTTTCCTCGGTCTTCCTATATTTCTGGTTCCATTTACATCGTTAACATATAATTTTTTTACCACTCTTTCTTCGTTCATTCTTTCCATGTGTCCAAACCGTCTTAATGATCCTTTCATTATTTTGGATTTTTCAGAATTTTTGGTTCATCAATCTAAGTTTTTTCTTCCATCCCACACTCTATCACAGTTTT
Organism: Lepidostoma basale; assembly: GCA_022606425.2. NCBI lineage: Eukaryota > Metazoa > Arthropoda > Insecta > Trichoptera > Lepidostomatidae > Lepidostoma > Lepidostoma basale. The sequence goes on along the minus strand of JAHDVF020000363.1, from coordinate 1,672,093 downwards.
ATAATAGGCCATTAAATCATGAACCATATTTTGCTTTGTTTTGTTAGATTAGGACATAGAAGTGGATCGAAATTAAACTGGGTTAAATGTTGCCTAGATACCCCTTTTGCCTTTTTCTTTTTTTCTTTCTGGAATGGTGCATTTTCCAGCTAATGTAAGTCCTGTGTGGATAGGAGGCGGAGCTAGGGATTGTTTGAGCAAAGCTGACGAAGGGAAGTCGCTGCGTCCTTAAAAAGCTTCGGGTGAGCGGCGGGTAACCTTGTATGTAAAGGTAAACCATTTTTTTACGGTCGAAAATGGAATCGCTGTATCCGCTAGACATTATAAGAGAAAAAATACGTTTTTAACCTCATCATCGCGAAAAAGGTTAAAGAAATTGAAATGAAATTGCCTCCTAAGCAAACCTCCGATAAATCTGGATTAGCATTTCAATATTCAGACAAAGGCGCTAATAAAAATGTAAAAAATGTACCGCGAATTTTCAATAGCCAGGTACAAAAGGCTTTCAGGGCGAGGTAATTGTTGGTGAATTTCGGCAGCCGTGATATTGAAATAGTTTTTCGATTCTTGGAACTTTCACCGGGCCGCTATGAAAAGTTTTTATATTAATTCTCTATTCAACACAATCTACGTCGCCTTTCATGTTGTCAAGTAATTGCTCTTATTTGGTAATCGAAGGGAAATATTGAGATTGATTAGTGTCTGTTAGTATCAGATCAGTTAGCCAAGGGTACTTTTACTCGTATATTTTGTTTTTATTAATTTATAATAGTAAACACGATTGTTTAGTATTATTACTTGTGACAAACTTATACATGACATTTTTTTATGAATTAAAACATTGTTTTTTCCACTTTTGAGTTTATTTTTCTCGACATGTTTAAAAGGCTTGCACCTTCATCATCGGGAGATCGCAATTTATATCGGTTACAGTTTATATCGTTCTTCCGATGATGAAGGTCTAAGCCTTCGAAACATGTCGAAAAAATTAAACTCAAAATTGAAAAAAAAAACAGTGATTTAATTCATTAAAAAATGGCATTATGGATTTCCACAGTATTTATGCCCCAAATTTATCTAAAATAAAAAAATTATAGTAATGAAAACGTTAGCTTTATTTTAATTTATGGGAATGATGTGTTTCGTCTGTCTAAGGCATTATCAAATGTGACGACTAGGGCTCGGAATTTACATAAAAATCATATTTTTTTCCTGGGCTAAGCTTTCAAAAGACACAGTTATTTGTTTTTTTGATATCTAAAGATCTACTTTAACCCTAGTTATTAGAGAATATCAAAACATACATGTATTTCGGGATTAAGCGAATATTTAAGAATATTATAGCGTTTTCGGGGTGGGCTATTAGGTTGCATATTTTTATTTCTTCTATATTCGCCATACTTTGTGTTGTAGATGCTTTATTTCTCTTATTCTTTTTTAATTACTTTGTACATACAACACTTACATTAAATTTTTTTTAATTACATAGACATGTTTCGGACAACCAGTCCTTCAGTAAAACATATTATAAAGATACGTATTAATAAATCTTTAAAACATCTGTCAGATCATGTAAACAATTTTAAATACGTATCTTTATAATATGTATTACTAAAGAAGGACTGGTTTTCCGAAACATGTCTATGTAATTTTAATTTTTTTAATGTAAGCGTTGTATATACAAAGTACATAAAAAAGAAATAGAGAAATAGTTTTACTTCGTTCATAGTATGTAGTCATCACTGATGACATTTGATAATGCTTTCCACGGGAAGGAGACAAAGAAATCGATGTGGAGGGACAACCTGATAGTTAGTTATATTGTTACTTTATTTAACGAAGGTCTGTGCAATAAATCCAATTAATTTTCCAATACGACATTCAATTGAAACTAATTGCTCTTTACTATCCGTTGTTAGAAATAGGGATACTGTTACGGAGAAACATTTCGAAAACCTTATAAATTATTACAGGAAATCTTTACCAGTTCAAAAGTCCGCTTAAAAGTTGTATTTTTTTTTATCTTTTATCGAGGTCCGTGTTCAATCTGAACTCGGGTTCGGGTTTACCGTCAAAGTTGCCTGGCATTATCGAGACAACAATGGGAGCTCCTTTGACATATTGTCTAGATCTGGATATTTCGATACAAAGACATTTCTCCGGCAGACTCTCACAATAGAGTTTTTGCTAACGATAGAACACACGGGAACAGCCGATACAATGGGATATATCCAGAGATCTGTTGGCACAGGCGTTTATTTCAAGTATTATTATACACTGTCTTATTGTATCGTATACGCGAACATGAAATTGATAAGCGGTTGAATAACATACTATACAATCGAATAAAACATTTATTTTACCACTTTAGCTTATATAGCCAACAATTATAGCTTCACTATACTCGATTAATTAAAGCTTCATTATACTTGATTAATTATAGCTTCCCTATACTCGATCAATTAGAGCTTCAGTATACTCGATTAATCCTAATCGGATGGCTAGCTATTAAATATTTTATATAATCGCCTCTTTGCAAGAATAACGTGACATTTCGAAAATTAAATCCGCCGTGTTCAACATTATTTTCTAAAAAAACATGGTATTTTTAAAGTGAAAAACAGAGAATTTATGAGGGAAAGAGACAACATAACAGTGGTATATTGTGTTGTCACGTTGTCTCTTTCAGAGGGTATCTTGTTTCATTAAAAAAAAAACAATTTTTCGAGATAACACGTTATTCTTGCAAAGAGGCGAATATGTTCATGTTCTTTTTTAGCAGCCGTTGTCGTCCACTGCTGGACATAGGCCTCCCCCATACGTCTCCATGTATGAAATGTCATACGGGGGGTGGTTGGCATTACAACGCCACGTATGCCAGACGGGTTGGCGAGGTGTCCTTTCACGTTAGCCTATGCATCAATATTATCCACCGAGGTTATTCATACTCAATCTCTAACATTTCGCATAGTTTCTTGGGAAGACCAAAGTCGAGGACGTCTGGATAGGTACTTGGGATCAGATCAATCCTCCAGCGTAGAATGGCCATAACCACGGTAATGGCCATGCACCGCTCGAAGAGTCAATAGGATCCCCCATTACTCCCTCTTTATATGTTATTCTATTAATATTTTATTTTAAAAAGGCACTGTGTATGTTAATCGCTCCATTAGTAATATTCAGCTGACAAAGTTAATACGCGCAGATTCAGCAGACAACAAGATTCAACATGATTCATCCTGTCACCTCACATCTGCCATACAACCGCAGCGACATAGTTCTATTGTCACGTCAGTGGTGACTTACGTCCGTTAAAGGTTAACTATAGATTTCCTTAACTCGATTAATTATAGCTTTACTATACTCGATTAACTATAGGTTCCCTTCTTCTTTCTTAATAAATAAAAAAGTAAATCCGCGCACAAGTTTAAAGAAAAAAATTCACGTTTTTGTTACGGATATAAGACTTGGAAATCTACCGCGGACCTTATTGGAAAACTCCAGGTGTTTATAAGTAGGTGCCTTCGCTCAATATTCAAGATCTATTGACCCCAAACAGTGTCAAATGCCGTTCTCTGGACCTTGTCAGGCGAAAAGCCAATTAGAGAACAAGTCGCTAGACGCAAATGACAGTGGATCGGTCACACTCTGAGACGGAACCCAGCCTGCATCGCTCAGGGCGCACTAGACTGGTTCCCTATGGGGGAAAGAGGAAGCAAGGCAGATCTAGAGCCACCTGGAGAAGAGCCCTGCAGGACGAGGTTAAAGCAGCAGCTTGGGATGATGTTATGCATCAGGCATGCGATAGAGTCGGGTGGAGAAGGTTCCTTGAGGCCCTATACACCACGTAGAAGAAGAGACAAAATGCAAAACGTATTTAAAAGGGCGAAATTGTTTTTTTACCTTAAAATATATCCGCATTTGAATATATTAGAGAAATGTAAAATAAAAAATATTGTATTCGTTTCCAAAATTATTGTTTGTTTTTTTTATCAGGGAGACAGGCTTATGGCATATAAAAGGATGTCCCATTTTGTTAATTTACTGAAAGTATCCTCGTCCTGAATCAATATCCTGTTTGACAAGCGTGAGAGGAAGCCAACGATGTGAAGGGCGGGAAGAGGAAACAGACGGAGAAAGACAGGAAGAATGACTGATGGCAGGCGGGTGGCGTCACAACAAGGGGAAAAGAATGGTGATTAGAAGACAGGCGAATTTTTGGATTTATTTTTTAAAAAATGTGTTTTACGAGCAGCATACATCGTATCATGCACGCGCGTCAATTTCTCTGACTCCTCACATGGCCGACATTCAATATTTGATTTATTTGATCGTGCCACGTTTTCCTCGGTCCTCGGTATTGGTTATAATCGGTTACACGTGAATTCGTTTATAATTTCCTATTCATAAACTCGTGTTAATAATTTTAATATAATATAATATATATTTTTTGATGAATAAACACAATTTTTAAACTTTTAATATTATTTTTCTCAGCTTGTTTCGAAGGTTCCACACCTTCATCATAATAAGGATGATATAAACTCATTTCAATTATTTTTTGGAAACATTGTATTTTCACAACACTTTTTTGCACTTTTCACAAACATGTTTCGGCACACACTTCCCTTCTTCAGTGTCTGATTTTTTTACAGTTCAATGATATTGAGTTAGTACTTTTCTTATATACTAAATGACGAGTGAAAAAGTGGAGGGGAGGAAATTAAATTTAGCGGCAGGGTAAATTGTTGTTTATTTGGAATTATGAGACAAGGAAATAAATCAATTATGGAACTTGAAGTTAAGTTGTTGGTTGTTTATAATATCTTCGATGTTTTTAATTGACTGTTTAATTTTCAAAATCTCTAGATTATTAAAAGTTATATTTCTATTATTTATGTGTAAAATTTCAACGCCGTTATCTTTGTTAAACGACAGATCTCTTTCGATGAGATGATTTGCGAATTTATTATTAGATAAGCATCGTAAGTGATCTTTAAAACTTAAATTAAAATATCGCGTTGTTTTACCTATGTATAAAGGTGAGCAATCATTGCATTTTATTGTATTATATTTCTCCCGATTGGATCAGTTTATCTTGATTATGTTTTAACTCAGTTTATATAGTTCTCTCGTTGATGAAGGTGTAAAACCTTCTAAACAAATAAGAAAGTTCTTCATCTTCAGCCTGTTGAGGCCGTCTACTCCTGAACGTAGGCCTCCTCTCGAATTTTCTACTCCCCTCTATCTTGAGCGGTCCGCATTCTGACACTTATCATCGTGCCATCACAACTACCAACTCCACGCTCGCCCACCAGCACAGTAGAGCTTATATTGTATTCTTTCCAGACATTTCAGTCAGTCTAGCTGCCGCGTTAAATGCAGACTGGAGTTTATTGATTTGCTGTTTTGGAATGTTGGCGTAGATTCCATTGCAGTAATCTATCTAGTCGTCCGCATTCTGACAGTTATCATCGTGCCATCACAACTACCAACTCCACGCTTTGCGTTCTCGCCCATCAGCACAGTAGAGCTTATATTGTATTCTTTCCAGACATTTCAGTCAGTCTAGCTGCCGCGTTAAATGCAGACTGGAGTTTATTGATTTGCTGTTTTGGAATGTTGGCGTAGATTCCATTGCAGTAATCTATCTAGTCGTGACACGTTTCAAAACTGTCAACGGGAATATTTCTTGTTACTGATTTTAATTGCCTTAAATAATAAAAAGCTGTTGCTGACTGTTTTATCGATTTGAGATTTTAATGAATTTTGTCCTGATATGAATGCAATTTATGGTGTTTACGCTAAAAACGAAAGGTCATTGTCCCATTAGCCCGGATATCCAACAACCCCTGTTGAAGATACCTTCGTCGCTGCCTAGTTACGTGTTACTTCACCTACGTCTCTTCAGCAGCCGCCGTTGACGTATAATAAAATAATCTCCTTTAATGTATTCCATTACCAGAGTGCTCCGAAGACGAACGAAACGACTTGATTAATATAACAATCCTGGCGCGAGTTTCTCTCGCTCGTTCGCCTTTTTATTTCCAAGATAATGAGTTATTCTATAGGCTGGCCATAAATAAGAGCGGCAGACGGATGCGCCCCATTTCTACTCGTCATATGTTGGATTTTTTTCCAATTTTCCGAAACAGTGAACCGAATATCTGTCACATCACCCTGTCCGGTGTTTTTGTTAAAAACCGCGTTAGAATATAATGTATTGTCGGCCCGAATTACCGACGATGATTTAGCTTTTGCTTTTTCGTTTTTTCTCTTACATCTATAATATAAAATATCTCGCTTTTTGTAATACATTTTTACTGTTTCTAATAAGAGGGTTGATAAATTACGTGATATCACATTTTTATGATTTTACTGAAAGATCTTGCTGGAAGTTTATTTGAATAGTTATTAAATAAAACAATACGTTTTGATAACCACATCCACTTTTTCTTTATTTCGAAAGCGATTGATTTCACAAGGCTAGCTGCCAACCTGGCGAAGCCGGTCACTATAGAAATGAATACAAAAATGAAAGTATCAGAGTTATTAAACATTTGTTTTTATTTATTAATAAATTAAATAACTGATTACTAAAATTAACTTTTATTATAGTCTGAATAAAAACTAATGAAATTGTCCGTTTTCTATAAGGTTATAATGAAAACAAACGTGTGTCGTTGTGTTTAACGTCGAACTGTTTCGGCTGCTGCTGAAACCGGTAAGCACAAGTGGGAGCACACTAAATATATAATAATAGAGAAATTTTGTATTTCTTTTTCATTATTATTCTACCAAGAGTTTTCAATTAAAAATATTAATTATTCTACAAGGTTTATAATAATTTATGGTAATGAGATGTAAAAAATCTATGGCATTATCAAATATTTTTGAACATGCCTTTTTTTATATTTTCATGACAACATTTGATTATGCCTAAGACAGCCGTAACACGTCATTTCTAAAAAATATTATTAAATTTCCAAAAAACCGACGTTTTTATTCGCATTAATTCTTTAATTTGGAGTTTAACATCATTATTCAAGAAACACTAAACAGAATAGTCTTTTTTATATAATTTTTTTTTACGCAATCTGCTTCTAATTAAACTTATTCTATTTTATTGTTTCTTGAACAATGATGTAAAACTCGATATTAAATTTTTAATTATATTCTAAGGCATTTTCAAAATGTCTAATTCTGTCTAAGGCATTTTGAAAAGGGAAGGGCGAAACATGTCATACATAAATATTGAAATAAATCTCCTTGAAAACTATCGTTTTTCATACGTACCTATTAATAAACTTATTCTAATTGGCTTTTTATCTGAAACTTATTAACTTATTACTCAATCTGAAAAAATATATCAATAATACAGAATATTGAAACCGAAAAACCTGTTCATTGAAAATAGACTGTCAAATAATTAAACCATGTTACAGAGAGAAATGTGTAATCAATCATAAAGCAGGTGAAGCTATTTGAAAACAAACGATTTTTAAAAAATAAATCACATTTTGCAGCGCTTCACGTAAAGTATTATTTGTGAGTGTTGAGATCCGTATTTGCTGGTGACGACACATGGACCAAACGTCATTTCTCAGTATCAGCTGTCAGCGAGTGTCGCGCGGGCTGTCATGTGCTCTCCGCGACCTGTCAATAGCGCCGGAAGTCGCAGCGACGCCCGCCGCAATATCCGACAGGGTTACCGCAAAACAACACAATCACAAAAACGAAACTCACTTAATTTTTTTATTTCTAGACTCTATCTTTCGCGCGAGATGGATTGGTCATGTGTTGCGACACAAATGTTTCCTGTATGATGTATTGGAGGGAACGATCGAGGAATCGATTGGCAGAGGACGACCTCGCCAGGAGTATCTAGACCAGATTTGCCGAGATATGGGCTGCACCTCTTATGCGGAGTTGAAGAGAGTTGCCGAGGACCGAGCGGAGTGGAAGAGGAGATGCGTCGCCTTGCTGCAGACCAATCATTAGATTGAGACCGGAGAAGAGAAGACTCTATAATGACAACAAACCAAAATCGCCGACGTTATAGATCGTACAGCCAAATTAAAGTGGCAATGGGCTGTACATACGAGTATAGCAAGACAATACATTACCCAATGGACATCCAGAATACTTCAATAGGTCTTGGCCAAAGAAAAGGAATGTCGGAAGGCCACCTTAAATATTGACTGACGATATTGTCCGAACAGCTAGGATCTATTTTCATCTATTTTAATAAAAATCACAAACATTACATACATATAATTCCAGATCGTTTGCAATTACATTACAAGAATTTTTAAGAGAAGCATAAAAAAATATACATAAAAAAATAAGCTTAAGAATTAAAAATAATCACAACATTGATAATGCATCCCTGAGGCAACTCACACTATCACGAAATATGTCGACCTCTGAGGCGACCCGATTAAGCAATAAGATTGCCCTACCCACAGGCATAACCATTGGCAGGTTGGTTCTGCAGCGCGGCAAATAAAACAATTTGTGCTGTCTTTGACGAAGGATGACCTGGATGCGCAAGGGACAAGACAGAGACGAATAGAAGAAAACGGAAGAGGCTTCTATCCAGCAGTGGAGGGAAGAAGGCTGAAGAAGAAGAAGAAAAATAAGACTCTATAAACCCGATTAAAAATAAGACGAAGCAAATGGAGGAGGCCTTTTTCCCGGAGTGGATGGAAATAGGCTGAGGAATAAGAAGAAGAGGATGTTCAATATTTACATTTAAATAATAAATATATAAACTTTTTGCACTACCCTGTTTCGTCAATCAAAGGGCCGCACTTAACAAATGTCGTTTCAAATTTATTACCGCCATACGTCACCATCGCAGCTTTCCTGCAGACTAACTGTTAGGGGAGAAATAAAGTCGACCTATTGAATAAGGAAGAAAAATATTCAATGCAAAGTGACGGATAAAAATAAAGAATCGAAGTAAGATAGACAAATAATGATTCGCTTTTTTTACAAAGTACCTTTCTTATTCAATCATGATCGGGGTACTTCGCAATGTTAATTTATAATTATAAACAAACAAACCGTCACGCCGTTTCCCCGGGAGATTAGGCAGAGGGAATGGACCGCCAAACTACTCGATTCTGACATACCTCTCTAGGTTTCTCCACATTCGTACACCTACGTCGATTTTTCCGACTTCGGACATGGCCGTTTGAATCGTTTGAATCATCAAGTTTTTACAAAAATAATATTAAACTTTAATATAATTCATGTTTACCATCCTTGATCTATATGTATCTAAAGGAATCAGTTAAAAACAGTGTCGCCGGTCTATCAATGCCAGCGACCCTGGCAAAACTGGTTGCTGCCGAATAAAGACAAAAGGGGCAGTAGATAAAAAAAAACAGCTTTTAAAACTCCATTTATTTTTTAACCCCCACAAATCCTTCCTTCAGATTTTTTTGGTATTATAAGAATACTATTTAATCAAAATATAATACCTTAAACGGAAATTACAATATTTTTTAATGTGTTTATGTCCCGCTAATTTCAAACCAAAGAATTGGTTTGCAACAACGTGTAATATTTCTGCTGATACTTGGTATGCCATTTGGGCCTTTAATTTGTTAGTTTCCCATTGCTTTCCACAATAAATTGAATTTAATTTAATGTTTTTTCCTGGACCAGAAGCCAAGCATTGGATCTTACTTAATACTAAACAGTTAGCAAACAGTTAGCAGTTAACAGCGCACACAGGATGGCGATTTTATTTTGTATATAATACTTATAATCATTAGTCACCTTGTAATATGTAAAATCATTTTATTATCATCATTGTTTTTTTTTTATTTTTTTTTTACGTATACTCGTACAACAGGTCGCTTGAACCCAACTACAGTTTGTTTTTAAGCTGATATATTGATTCTCGTGACATGTGACAGGTAGCCAATCTATCGCCATTTTATTGCCACGAGAATTCTACGCCAGACCAAAGACAGTGTGACAATCGCACTGCCATCGCCGGGAATCGAACCCAGAACCTTCGGAATGGGAATCAGAGCTCTTACCACTCTGCCATGAAGGTCGTCAAATTCGTAAACAATTTGTAAGCAATTTGTAAACATTTGTCAACAATTTGTAAGAAGATGTTTTTTTTTAGAAACACTCTATTTCGTTCTACCTCAAATAACTATTTTTTTTATTTTTATAACATCATTTAGTATCCCCTTTATATGTAATCATTGTCATAAAATATCTTAACGAGTTCCAAGAAACACTTTCCAATATTTCTGAACCTACCTAAATAATTCTTTATTATTAAGTCACATCCATTTCCGTTAATTACCATATTCTGCTCCATTTATTAGTGTATATAAACGAGTTGAAGTTTCGTCACATTTAATAATGCCTTAGAAGGGCGAAACATGTCATTCCCATAAAATATAATAAAACTTCTAGAAAACTGACGTTTTCATTCGTATAAATTAAACAGTTTTTGTTAATTTTTTTTAAATTTCACAATTGTATCTTATTTATGTTTAAAAAAAAATTTGTATAATGTAGTCATAAGCGATTTAGTAATGTACTGTTATGTTTATGATTTAAAATTTAAAACGAAATGAAATAAATATGTACGAGTATACAGCACGTTATTTGAACTACATTACTGTATAAAACATTTTTAGCAATTGATTCTCATGACATGTGATAATCAATTGCCATTTTATTGTCACGTTAATTCTATACCCGACCAAAGGCAGTATGACAAATACACTGCCATTGCTGGAAATCGAACCCAGACCTTCGGTGTGGTAATCATAACTCTTGCCACTTTGCCGCGATGGTCGTGTTTATGTACTAGTACATTAATGCACAGTCAACTTTGCTCTTAACGTGTAGTAAAATCCACAATCTGTATATCTTTACGAATATTAAAAAAAAAACAGTTTTTGCATTCATTATTAATGTTTTACGACTGTAATCTAAAAATAATGATTACATTTATTATATGAAAATCCACGTACCGGCACTGCATGCAATAATCAATATGTCATCAGTTTTTTTTAAAACAGTTTTTGCATTCATTATTAATGTTTTACGACTGTAATCTAAAAATAATGATTACATTTACTATATGAAAATCCACGTACCGGCACTGCATGCAACAATCAATATGTCATCAATCAGTTATCCATGTTAGGATACAACATACAGCTGTATTTTTTTTAATTAAAAACAAACGAAACGAGAAAGATCGATGAAAAATGGTTTGGTTTCCGATACATTATATTGCCGATTGATTTTTGTTAAGTGCTTGTAGCGTATCCATTAACGCCTGATTACAATCGCCATTATATATTACACTGCGTGTATCTATAGTGTATCTAATTTTTTTTTTTAGATTCAATAAACAAAAGCCTTATTCGTTTTCCTTGCTGTAGACCTATGTGGTCTGTTCTCCAGAGAGTTGCTCCTCCTGTGAGGTAGATTTCCAGCTATCCTTCCATCTTTTAGGAGGTCTTCCACGAAGACGAGTCCAAGTCTGGTGGTGTCCATTCTTTGAACATGACCGTACCAGTCCCTTTTTCGCTGTCTGCTCCATCTTATAATATCCTCAACCTCACATATCTCTCTTATTCTGATATTACTTACACTATTTTAAATCATCTCCCAGGAGTGAATAAATTATACGCATTTGATAATGCATTTGCAAAGTGAAAAATGTCATTCCCATAAAATTTTTAAAAAATATCTTGAAAACACACGTTTACATTCTTATTGATTATATATTGTGTAAACTATTTAATTAAGAACTGTTATAATATCAAAATGTTTTTAAGATAATCAAATGATTTAACAGAAATCTCTTCTATGTTCGCCATAACTTGTAGATGTTTGATATTTCTTTTTGGTATGCTTTGTTCACAACACTTACATTTATTAAAAAATAAAATATGAAACATCTTTTGGACTAACCAGCCCTTCATCAGTGATATTATATAAATATTTTAAATATTTTAAAATCGTTTACAAATATGGTCACTGACAGATGACTTGGTCAGTTTTGACAGATGTTACAATGATTTATTTTGGAACGTTTGTGCTTTTGTTATGACAAATCCCGTCATGGAAGTTCATTATAAATAATAATTTAATGATTAAAGGATGTTTTTTTAGAACAACTTCAATATTTGTATTAATTTCGACAGCGACCGGTCTCGCCAGGCTCGCTGGCATCCAGTTTATCGATGCCTGTGAGCCTGGCGAAACCGGTCGCTGTCGAATAAAGACAAATGTAGAAGTAGGTATAAAAAACATCGTTCTATTTAATTTTTATATCAAAATGTATTTATTTCATTTCTATTAAATCCAGCGAAATACTCGTAGACACCGCAATCCGCTCAGCCACCTATATGTTGTTACTGGTGGTGAAATTCTAATATATAAGCAACGATAGGCTTTCTTCGTAAATTAAAAAAATGGCTAGCTATTGCGCTTTCTTACTTTGACTATAGGCGACTCTTAGGGGGTACTATATTCCTGCAAAATCCCACCCCGAAGTCAAGTTCCTATGTCGTGCCCTCCCCTTGTAAATTTGAAAATTGATTTTCAGTAAGCCGTTTAAAAAAATTAATTACAAATAAATCCATTATTGAAATAGCTACCAAATTACTAACGTTTAATTTAAATTTCCAATTAGGTATCCATGAAAATCTCCCTTCCAAATATCCATTAATAACTTCGATCAAATCATTTTAATAAAATATCATCAAAGGATTATCCAATTCAGAATTTTTGTGTTATATGAATATTGAAGAAATTCAATTACTTTCGTCGAGCGATTTATCAAATTGAATATAAATTAGAATTTTAATTTAAAACTTCTCGAATATCACTTCTGGTTTCTATACATGCTTACAAGCGTTATTCATACAGGGTGCGACAACATAACTTCCTTTTTCCAAATCCCGTGTTTATGTGAACCGTCCAAGGACCCTGAAAGATTTGAAGACCAACATCCAGGAAGAAATTGACAAAATAACAGTAAAAAAAAATAAAGTAAGGAGAATGGGGGACGTCACCTACCTGATTTGATCTTCAAAAACTAAGTATAACAAAACTTTAGGTATGCGCCTACATTATAAAAAACAAATAAAAAATTTCGGATTCATACAATGGGTTTTATTAAGATTTGAAAAAAATAAGTTATGCTGCCGCACCTTGAATATCCGTTCGAAAAGTAGGCCTCAACGGCAAACGCACGCTACTCACTGTTCCAACGCATGATGCCAACTAAACTGTGTTGAGACAAAACTTTATAGTTTCGCCTCTCGACCGAGACCACTAACACTCCGCTACGACATCAACAGATTGAATGGCGCGCATTTTAGAAAGGGAGTTAAGCTGCCGCACCCTGTAATATTTTATATACGAGTATGTAGTTTAATTCCAATTGATTTCATGGATTCGATCGGTTCCGTCAGCCTGCGGCTATCTTCTGATCTGGTCAGGTCTGGTTTGACTGATCTTTGCAATTTAATGGGTATTTTTGGATTCTTCAAAATGTGGCCAAGTTTTTTGAATACTGCCCAGCTTAATCCAACTCTTTTAAACAGGTTTGCTTTTTGGTTCTCTCTTTCAATCTCTATGTTATGACCTTAATAAATGTATCAAAGTTTTCGACACAGATAAATAAATATGAATATTTTATTTTTTCATTGTTTCCAAACAAAAACATAACATCAGAACAAAAAGTCTCATAAGAGCCACAGAAATGATAACTCTCCAATCCATTGCGGAAACGACACTCCGAAACAAAGTGAGAAATTATGAAATAAGGAAGATCTGCGATGTAGAAGATGTTGTGCGATGGGGAAGAACGAGAGGAAGATACTAGAGAGACCATGTGGAGAGAGCGTGTCTTGAAAGAGTGATAAATTAAGCTCAAATAATGTACAAACAAGTAATCAGCCTCCAGGAAGGCTACTCAAAAAATGACGAAACACCTGGACAACTTCATCCCAGAAACGGTCTGCGAGAAATAATAGGAAACAGTCCTAAACAAAGCAAAATAATATTTATTTATTTATTTATTTATTAAGGGTAACATACAGCGATATCAATAACATATACTCGTATATAATAAAACATTTAGAAAATTAAAATAAGGCCAATTACATGCTACCACAAAAGGAGAGTGTTCAATGCCTGTGTCCTGCCAGTGTTCACTTATGGTATTGAGACAGTCACAATGTCACAGAAAAGTGCCAACAAGCTAAGAGTCACTCAGAGAGCAATGGAGAGAGCCATGTTGGGTATCAGTTTACGGGACAGACTCAGAAATGAGGACATAAGAGTCAGGACAAAGGTTTCCGATGTTGTCAAGATAGCCGCAACCCTCAAGTGGCGATGGGCGGGACATGTCGCTCGCGATCCAGAAGAAAAGTGGACAAGGCGACTACTGTGCTGGTGGCCAAGGACGGCAAAGCGTGGAGTTGGGCGCCCACAGTTGCGTTGGCGCGATGATATCCGGAGAAGTGCGGGAAGTGCCTGGATGCGGATCGCTCAGAATAGAAGAGAATGGAAAATACGAGAGGAGGCCTACGTCCAGGAGTGGACGGTTAATACAGGCTGAAGAAGAAGAAGAAGAAGACAAATATAAAATAATAGTTAACAATTAACAAATGATAGTATGAAACGAGATTGAAGTTAAACTAAGACAAAATAAGGTATACATAATATGAAAGAGTTAAAATACTTATAGTACTGGAAATAAAAAATAAAATTAAGATAAATAAATAAAAAAGTAATATACGAGTATTATAATATCATGTAACATCGTGGTCACATCAACGCCGAAATGTTGCTCCCATCATTTTCTTAAAATTTCGCTCGTTCAAATGAAAAACATCAATGTCTCCAAAATGCTTGTTGTAGTTGTCACAGATTCGATACAATGCCGCGCTCTGAGCGTAGTTAGTGCGATAAACAAGAAGATAGAAAACTTGGCTCGCAGTGTGTCTCGTTTGAGACATGGGGGTATTGAGTGACAATTTGCTGAGAAGTTCAGAATTGTCAATTTTAAAGTGAATTATTTTATGAAGCAACATGAAGATTGTTTCGCATTACACTATTTCTTATATCCTCTCATGGAGCTTTATAGAGAGTATTAGATTAATAGGCGGGTGAGCCAAACCGTTACTCAACAATGGACAGCCTTTCAACATTTTTATGTGTTTCCCGTTGCCGGCGTAATATCACAGGACCTTGATTCGATTAACCAACTCTGCCATTGTGCGCTGTAAGTAGCTGGAAAATATGCCAAACAAAAGGACTACCAGGCCACTGGCTATGCAGGCCCGTCGATAGTGGCACGACGTCGCGACGTATTAGAAAATAAACTACGACCAAGAGTTAACAGCTATCGGCTGATGATGAAGACGTTTAATTTGAAACGTATACTTAATACAAATCAAGTATGCCACTATTTTGAATTTAATTTCAGTAAACAATTGTATCGCCCAAACTAATATCAATGATTTATTGATAAAGTATTTCCAAGATTAAAAAGAATAAAAAACACTTGTTTTTTTTTATTGCATACAACAGGAAGGCACCTGCTCAGGGCCTTTTCCGAAAGGCGTGCAAGATGTATCGGCCATGTAATACGACAAGAAGGCCTCTTGCATGCCATAATGGAGGGTATGACCGAGGGGACAAACTCTAGGTTTCAAAAGATTCGCACAAGACATGGAAGAATGGAAGAGAAGAATAGAGGAAATTGCTTTAAACCAATCCCAGGATTGAAACCAGAGAAGGAAGACAACAGGTTGTTTAAACGCAACTACTTACTATATATTTGTTTTTAGATATTTTTTTTATTCTCGTGACATGTCATATTTTTTTTTATTCTCGTGACATGTGAAGCTAATCTATCTCTATTTTATTGTAACGTGAATTTTACATCAGACCAAAGACAGTGTGACAATCACATTGCCGTCGCCGGGAATCTAACCCGGAAACTTCGGTATAGCAGTCAGAGCTCTGCCACTCAGCCACGAAGGTCGTCGTTATTCAAAGTTTAGGCATTAGCTCTGTGGAATTCCATTGTAATACACTTTGCAATTGAAAAATAACGTCGTTTATTTTCCACTTAAATGTTGAATATCACGGCATGTTTCGGAGGAGACCTCCATCTGCAGGTGTAAATATATAACAAAAATTAAACAATGATAGACTTATTAAAACGCATTTTAAATTTGATACAATACAAAGGAATAATAAATTAGAATTTTTACAAAATTTCTTGGGACTTATTACTTTATGAACTAATTATTATTATTAACGGTAATAATATATAATTATAATACATACAATTGTAAGTGATAGTATAAAATTGTAATTTGTAAAAAAGATACATTTGATAAGACATATTTTGCCTAGAAAATAAAATTGATTAATTTTCATTGAAAATTAAATTGATTTGTTATTTTTTATGAATTAAAACCCTGTTTTTCCAGTTTTGAGTTTATTTTTCTCGACTTCTTCGAAGGCTTACACCTTCATCCTCAGAATAACGATATAATCAGTTTATATACAGTTTATATTGTTCTCCCGATGATGAATGTGTATGCCCTCAAAACATGTCGAGAAAAATAATCTCAAGAGTGGAAAAAACAGTGTTTTAATTCACAATAAATTCGTCATTATGGAATTCCAAAGTGTTTACATGGTCTGACAGATGTTATAAAGATTTATTTTGGAATAACATTATTTAAATTCAGTAAATATTACATAATTACAATATTTTAAGATTATTTTTGTACATAATCATGTTTACCACCCCTGATCTGTATGTCTATAAAGGACTCAGTTTACAAAAGTGTCACCAGTTTGTCGATGCCAGCGAGCCTGGCAAAACCGGTCGCTGTCAAAATAAAGACAAAAGTGGAAGTATATTATTTTTTTTTTTTATACTTTGTATACAATACTAACTTTAACCGAAGTAGTTATTAAACATCGTTTTATTTTATTATTATTCAACTAACTAACTAACTAACCATCACGCCGTCTCCCCGTAGGGGTAAGCAGAAAGAATGGACTGCCACACTTTTATTTCCTGACATATTTCTCTCGCTTCCTCAACATTCATACATCGTGTCATGCACGCGCGTCGATTTCTCTGACTCCTCACATGGTCGACATTCAATATTTGATTTATTTGATCGTGCCACGTTTTCCTCGGTCTTCCTCTATTTCTGGTTCCATTTACATCATTAACATATAATTGTTTTACCATTCTTTTTCATTCATTCTTTCCATATGTCCAAACCATCTTAATGATCCTTTCATCATTTTGTTTATGACACCATCATTCGCACCGCATTCACTTCTAATATTTTTATTCATACACAGAGTATCCACACATTATTTACTCCAGTTAAATGGATATTTTTGCAACTCTAGGTTTTGAGACTTACATAATCTCACTACTATTTCCTTCAATAAGTGCTTAATATGAAAGTATTATATATCTCCAAGATGTTCGAAGTCATATATCCAATTCTCCGGCTGATCCAGATGATAATAATACAATATATAAAATGAAGCGTGAATATTCGTGTAGGTATATAAACAGCCCGAGTAATTAGAGTTTGGCGTACCTATAATCAATGCGATGTCAAAAGGATATCATTATCTAATTCCGCAGAAGAATCCCCCAATGTTCGGCTCCCGGTCTCTTTGTTACGGAACTCGCTCACAACAATACCATTATGTGGGTGAAGGCTGTCGGATCTGGCTGGGAAAATACCTCGCCGCTTTGTACTCTATGGAATCGCCGAAATATTCATGAGAAACAAACCAAATCGAGTAAATTAATCATTTTTATTCGCCTACTCTGTACAACGATGTGATTTGATAGAACACATAATCACTAATAACATTCGGCACAATACAATTTCGCCACTGCTAAAGTCGTTCTAAATATTTCTTAGCCAATATTTGCTAATATGAAGAAAAATTAACAATTACAATGAATTCAATACCACCAGAAGATTGTAGCAAGCTGTCAAAACCAGTCGTAGCCATGACATCAAGTCTGGAATTCTATATAGACGTTTTTGTGAATTAAAATGCTTTTTTTCGTAGCCAATATTTGCTAATATGAAAAATAACAATTACAATGAATTCAATACCAACAGAAGATTGTAGCGAGCTGTCGAAACCGGTCGTAGCCATGACATCAAGTCTGGAATTCCATATAGACGTGTTTATTAATTAAAATGCTATTTTTTCACATTTTTCTCAACGTGTTTCTGAAATCCAAATATGTAGAGTAATATATCACTCCAAAAATTCATATTAAAAAATTCTTTACAAAACATTAAGCTATGTTCATATTCTGTAGTGTTTCTTGAACTCTGTTGTAAAACTTCATATTAAATAATTAATATAAATGAAAACGACTGTCTACTTGGAATGACATGTTTCGCCCTTCTAAGTTATCAAATATCAATGACATTTGATAATGCCTTAGAAGGGTGAAACATGTTATACCTTATAACATTTCATTAAACTCCTAGAAGACAGCTGTCCTCATTTATATGAATTTTTCATATTCTGTCCCCAATACTCTGTCTTATTTTAAATAACACAAGTTAAAACATACTTAAAGTTGTCATCGCAAACCAAAACCTATCCAAAAAAGCTAAAATAGAAGTGCACAGTAGTGTTCTTGTTCATTTCGTTGATCCCATTGCCTGGAGAGAGCTTGGTAGCTTGGAAAAAAAAGTAAGGAAAATAAATTTTCTAGGCAAAAGGAGTAGAGGAAGATCTCCTGCGCGGTGGTGTGACCAGATTAAGTATTGTAGATGACCAGGGAAAACCTCTATTCGGCAACATTCGAGAACAGAGAGAATTGGAGGTGTTTTGTTTTAACCACAGGCCGTTCCATAGATCACGACCCTCGGCAATGAGGGAACGAAGAAAGAAGAAAAAATATAGTTCAATGATGAAGGTGTAAAACATGTAGAAAAATAATCTTAAAAGTTGAAATACAACAACAACAACAACAAACCATCACGCCATTTCCCCGCAGGGGTAGCCAGAGAGAATGGACTGCCACACTACTCTATCCTGACATACCTATCTAGCTTCCTCCACATTCATACAGCGAGTCATACACGCACGTCGATTCTACCGACTTCTAACATGACCGACCTTTAAAATTTGATTAATTTTGTCATGCCATGTTTTCCTCGGTTTACCTCGACTCCTAACTCCATTTACATTGTTAACGTATACTTTTTTAACCATTATTTCTTCACTCGTGCGCTCCATATGTCCAAACCAATGCAGCGATCCTTTCATCATTTTATTCATATTACCTTCTTTCGCTCTTCATTCCTTTCTAATATCAGCATTTGTGATTCTGTCTTACATCGTTCTACCACACAAACATCTTACGGACCTCATCTCTACCGCATTTATTCTACTCTTATCCTTCTTCTGCCAGTTCCATGCTTCGCTTCCATACATAAGGGTTAGGACCAGAACTCCATTGTGAACGGCCATTTTCGCTTTCATTGATAAATTCTTATTTCCAATAACTATTTTTACAGCTCCATTCACTTTGTTACCAGTACCAACCCTTCTTTCAACGTCACTATCCGTTCGGCCATCCGGTGTGAACATACTACCTAAATACACAAATTCCCTCACCTGTTCCAAGTTCTCTTAGTTCACTCTTATATTACAAACTGTCATTTGCTCAAGTTGAATTACCCGTGATGTAATTCATAAAAATACGTCAAATGCTAGTTTATAATTAGCATGTGCCAATAATTATTTATAATCAACATTTCTGATATTCCCATGCAGTGTAGAATAGTTTTTCATATAATTCTTATTATAATACGAGCGTTTCTAACACGATGCATAACTTGTTTATTCCTTACTCTTCGAGTGATTTGCAATAAGGAAATAAGAAGACTGATATTTAAAAAAACCTTTCACTTAAACTCCCCGCAGGTATATCATATGTGTGCAGATTAATCGCATTGTACCACAACAGTATTATGTATCAATACGCATGGAATACACAGGATGGTTAAAATTATCGGATTATTTTGGAAAAAATTAAAGGTTATTCGATTCGTCGAAACTTGTTTAAAATCTCATCTTCTTCTTTTAGATCTTTGGTCTGTTCCTGTAATCAGGCTGGCCTCTCTTGGGAGGTCGACTCCCAGCTATCCCTCCACCTTTGGTGGTCTTCCAGGAGAACGGTAGCCGGCAGGAATTTGATGTACCAAAACGTGTGGGATTCTGGTGGGATCCATCATCTGCACGTGCGCATTCCAGTATCTTTTGTGTTGTCTGCCCCATCTCAGGACATCTTCCACCTTGTAGATTTCGCAGATAGCCGTGTTCCTCACCCTGTCTGGAAGAGTCTTTGCTACTATCATCAATCACTGCCATCCGTAATTTAGCCTTCGTTCTTGGGGTATCCGCTCTGGTCTCAATGGTTTATGTATTATGAATCATATTAATATTAATATATTTCAAAATATATTAATATTATGAATTTAAGTATGTATATGCCTTATAAATGGGGTCACTAAGAAGAATGTGGTTAAAAACAATGCATGATAGAAATTGATTGATAAAGTAAGAAAGGAATGTATAGCGGATGAAAACAGAATAGTTTGGATATATGTAACGAATGGATGAGAGAATAATGGTTATTAAGATATATAAGACATGGCATCACCAAATTAATGAATTTCTGAAAGGCGGCCATGTTACAAGTAGAAACAATCGACGAGCGTGCATGTCACGTTGTATGAATTTAGAAGAGACGCGAGAATTATGCCAGGGGCCTAAGTCCAGCAGTGGACGACAACAGCTGTTTAGGTAAGTAAGTAAATCAATGTACTACAGTTAATAACAATACTGCATCAAGTATCAGTCATCCTGTATGTGAACAAACCTCAAACTAGCGTAAAAAATATCTTCCCACGCTACATAATCCAACAATCGAAACTAGTTGAGTATATTTATCAGTCAGTAAAGCGATAATTCTGTGGGAAAGTCTTCGTTTAAAACAGTAGTATGTAGATAAAATAAGTAGTATCTATCAAAATAAGTAGTATTGCAATTCTGCAAATTGATGTGCAATTCGTACCTTGAGATACAAAGTGAAAAATGCATTTTCTAATAATCATTGCAATTGTTCCTTTCGTTTTCATATATGAGGCATTGTTTATGGTTTACAAATTGTAATGAAAGTTGTCTTTGACACCTTGCGTTATTTTATCAATCTAACTAACTAACTAACTTACTAATCATAATGCCGTCTCCCGAAGGGGTAGAAAAATGGACCACCACACTGTTCTTTCCTGACATTCTTTTATTGGTTCTTCCACAATTCATACATCTCGATTTTTCCAATTCCTTGCGTGGCTGACATTCAAAATTTCATTTAGCCACTTTTTCCTCTATTTCAAGTTCCATTTACATAGTTAAAATATACTTTGTTTGCCATTCTTTCTTGATTAATTATTATATTTCCATGTGTCCAAATCATCTTAATGTTCTTTTAAAATTGTATTTCTTCATTTATTATTTCATATGGTTTGAACATATGAAACGAATGGATGAGAGTAGATTGGTTAAAAAGTTCTACAAAAGCAGCGTGAGTGGAAAAGGAAGCCGAGGACGACCGAGGAAAACATGGCATGACCAAATTAACCAATTACTAAAAGGCGACCACATTCGAAGTCGGAAAAATCGACATGCGTGCATGGCACGATGTATGAATGTAGAGGAAGCCCGAGAGGTATGCCAAAGCAGAGCATTGTGGCGATCTATCCTCTCTGCCTACCCCTCCGGAGAAATGGCGTGATGGTTAATATTTTTTTATTCATAATACTTTCATTCGCACTGCATTCACTTCTAATATTTTCAGTCGACACTCTATCACACAGATTTTCCGCACATTTGTCTTCTTCTTCTTCTTCCTTTTTATGGCTTTTCACCGCTTGTGGGTGTTCTGGCTAGTCTCAAGTAAGGGTAGTTGTTGCGTATTAGTAGTAGTCAATTAGGGGAGACTTGATTGGAACATCTCCAATCAGTCTAAAGGAAAATGTATTCGGAACTCCAGCCCGACGTCCTGTCGACGCCCTGGTATAATAAACTAAAATTAAATACATGGGAAACCAGCTCGATTTGTAGAATGCGCATCGGACACTGTTGTCACAGAGCGCATCTTACCAAAATTCATATTCTAGACTCTGCCATTTGTGAATGCGGCATCGAGGATGACAATCTCGACCACCTATTATTCTTTAACTGCCCGTTCAATGTACAATACCCATATTTTATACCAGACCTTATAGACCTTAATATACCCTTCCCTACTAACATGTCCCCTCTCATTTCCTCATGTAACAAACACCTGTATAAAATACTAACAAAATTCCTGAACCTTAATAACATAAACCTGTAACATATTCCACACTACTAACAAATAATTTTTAGATATTAACACATTTGTCTAAGAGATCTCAATTCTTCTGCGTTTATTTTGTTTACATTCATCATTTACCAGTTCCATGCTTATATAAAAGGAACGGCACAAGAACATATATTTATACGATATGATTTTAAAAATATATAACAGGAAAACACGAATCGTTTTTTAATTTCAATTATGCGCAATATACATATTTATTGAATTCTTTTTTTTTATAAAAATTAGATAAATCTTTAATGAAATATGGATTCAGATCAGATGATCAAATCATTAGATAAAATTCTAATAAATTATGCTAGTAAATATTATTGCGTTTATATTATTACAGTGGGCAAGGTCTATATACAGCCTTGTCCCTTGTTTAGAAGTGTTCTGTACACATTCGTGCGTGCGTCGGCACGCTAAAACGTCATAATATCAAAACAGATAACAAAGAACAAAATGGTGCTAACGGTACGGTAACGCGTGATTTCATATAACAAAACTTATATGAATTGCTGAAGGCATTGCACCTCACCCGAAACATCTTTTTCCTAGCCTTGTCCCATTTACTTGAGGTTGGCTATTCTCGTACTATGTGTCTTTCCATGTTTGCGTCTAGTGGGATCCGGTCTCTTTTAAGACTCCTTTGAAAGAGTACCATCAATGTCAACTTGGGCCTATCATTTCCGCTGGTCCGCTTTCATTATATCCCCTACTTGTAATGTGATCAGTTGGGCGCCGCATGACGTGGCTGTACCATCTCAGACGGTTCTCCTTATGTTGATGTTCCCGATGTGTTTGAGCAGAGTTTCTCCGCCCGTTCACCTCATCATCTTCATTTTGGCGTTGTCCAGTTTGTCTTCCTGTTGTTTTTTAAGTGGCCAACACTCTAGTCTTGCCAGTAATGACAAAAGTTCTAGTCTACAGATTCAAGGTCGCCTAGCGCGCCATGCTTGGAATAACCTTGAGGGACAGATTAAGAAACGAATTCATTCGTCAACAAACCAAGGTGACTGAGGTGGCTCTGCGAAGTGGCGATGGGCTGGACATATCTGTCGGAGAACCGACGGTCGATGGGGGAGACGGGTTCTGGATTGGAGACCGCGTACAGGATTGGACCGCACATTTGGACGTCCCCCTGCCCGGTGGACCGATGATCTGAAGAGGATTGCTGGACATATATGGATGGGTGCGGCAATGGACAGGGGGTGGTGGCGAGCTTTGGGAGAGGCCTACATTCAGCAGTGGATGGCAGATGGCTGATGATGATGATGAACACTTCAAGCTGTAGGTCACAGCCGATCGCACAGCTGACTTGTAGACCTTTCCCGATAATTGAGGTGGAATATCTTCGAAATATATATTAAAATTGAGGTGTAATATCGCCTGAGAAACACCCAAGACTTTAGATCCAGAGAGAAGTGAAAATTATCTTCGAAAAACCCGATAAAAATAAAGTAAAAAGAAATAATACCTATTTCTTTAAAAATACATAGTTATATGGAATTCACAACATTGTATTATATATCTCTCTCTAGTTTTCTTGCAATTCATATCTTAATTGATTTCAATTAATTGTTCAATTTCATTACTCTTTTTTGATACAGTACGAGAACATTCAAATAAACTAATGCTAAAATCAGAATAAATTTTCAAAAAAAAAAATTATGTGCAAAACTGTTTTCAATTTTGCACTTTACATTGTCAACGCAAACATAAATCTATAATATTTAAAAAAAAAAATAGAATTGTAGTACATAAACGTGTGGTCGTGTCGATCCTTGTGTATGAAATCGAAGCACGGAAATGACAAAAGAAGGATGAATATAGAATCAATGCAGAGAATACTCGTATAAGATCCCTTATAAGACGAATGCGTGATAAATCTGCATATAATTGAGTCATATGTAAATAAAATAAGTGAAGGCACTGCGAATGAGAGTGTAATGATCAAAATACGGAATGGTTAATTCAGTTGGTTTGAATATGAAAATAATGTATTTTTTAATAATGCATTCGTAAACAATGTAAATGGAATAGAAAAAGGAGGAAGACCTCAGAAATTGTAGCACGATCAATTTAATCAAATATTGAATTAATACAATTACGAAAGAATCGTTGTTTTGGGGATATGGAACCAATGGATAAAGAAATAATGATCAAGAAAGTATACGTTAACGATGTGAATGGAGTATGTAGTCGACAAAGACCGAGAAAATCATGACATGACCAAATTAATCATATTTTAAAGGTCGGCCATGTTGGAAGTCGGGGGAATGGACATGCTTGTATGACTCGTTATATGGAGGAAGCACAAAATATGTGCAAAGGAATCTAGAAAATTTGTTGTTTCTTGAACAATGGTGTAAAACTCCATATTAAATAATTAATACTAATGAAAACTTTGATACGATGTCATTACCTGTTTACCATTTAGTATAAGGCCGTTCTTACTCAAATAATGTGTTTTTACTGAGTGATTAAGTGTTTAATTTTATTTTTACTAATGAAAACGTCTGTTCTATGGATGTTTAATTATAGTTTATAAGAATGACAAGTTTCGCCGTACTTGGGCATAATTAAATATTAAATGTTGTTATTTGAATTTTTATGGTAGAAGTTCGTTGTAAATAATGAAAATAATTTTAAAAATGTATTTTTTTTTCAAATGTTTATTGAGTTAAAATCCACTTATGTTTACGTCTTCCACCGGTTGCCTAGCTGTCGAAACCGGTCAAAGACACAACCATGAGTGGATTTTAACTAAATATTTCATATTGAATATTGTGTCAAGAAATCTAGAGAATTTATTGTTTCTTGAACTATGATATATTACTCTATATAAAATAATTATTACGAATGAAAACGCCTGTTTTGTGGATGTTTTATGATAGTTTATGTGAATGACATGTTTCGCCTTTCTAAAGAATTATAAAACGAGAATTTTATCTAGGAATTACTTCTATATTCGCCATACTTTGTGTTGTTATGATGCTAATTTATCTTTTTACTTTTTATATTCTTTGTATTTATAATACAACACTTATATTTAATAATAAAATTACATAGACATGTTTCGGACAACCAACCCTTCTTCGGTGATACATATTAAAAAGATTCATATTTAAAATATTATAAAATTGTTTACATGATCTGACAGATGTTATAAAGATTTATTTTGGAACGTTTATGCTTTTGTTCTAACAAATATTATGATTCACGTTATCTATTCTTTATCATTGTTTTTCTATTCTTATCTAGGAAGTTTGTCAGGACAGAGTAGTGTAGCTTTCCATCATCTCTGCCTACTCTTTCGTGGAAACGGCATTATGATTTATTGTTTTTTTACGCACAACAAAATAATTTTGTTACAAATTTAAAATAACTTCAACCCACTTAATATCGATCCGGTCGAGTCCTTGACATGTACGTAACTCGAATCGAACCAAAAAAAAATACTTTCACAAGCGATCGTTTCGCCGAAAATCTACAAATAATCGAGATCAAATCTCGATCGCTAGGACTCGAACTGGAGTCCCCGAGATTACGCAACGATCTCCCACCCACAGCCTCCGCTTTTCGCCTGTATAAATACGATTTGCGAGAACAAAGTACGTCAGTCTTTAAATACCTCATCGGCACACTATAGCGATAGTGATCAGCACAGCCAACCGTGCGAAATGCAATTATACTATAGGTAGTCTCCAATACCAAAACTTTATAAAAATAAACATTTGTGTTTACATTTTAAATTACAATTACTATACAAACATTATAAAATTGAGTGATATTTTTATTAATTAAAAATGATTAATTAATTTATTAAGTGAAATAATTCTATATCTTTTCGTGAAGTTTTTTTATACATTAATTTTTGTGTATCGTGAAGATGAAGTTATTGAATATGAAGATCGGTGAGTGTTATTTTTTTGTACATTTAAAAAAAATTTATGAGTAAATATTTTCTATTATTATTTATAATTAATTATTCATACAGCATTTTAAAAATCATTGAAAAAATAGGCACAATAATTTTTTTATTATTTATTAACTACATTTTAGAAATATTTTGTTAAAAGTTCACTCCAATAAATAACATAATAAAATATACATACAATGAAAATAAAATATAAATACAATCTATGAATAATAAAAATTATTTCTCACTCCTAAGCAGATTTTCTATAATTATTTATAATTATCTATAATTATTAATACAATGTTTTAAAAATCTTTGAACGAATATGCAAAATACTTTTTAAATTATTTATTAACTCAAATTTAGAAATATTTTGTTTGAAGTTCAATCCAATTAATTACATAATAAAATAATAATACAAACAATGAAAATAAAATATTAAATAAAAATCTATGAATACTTCAATTTATTTCACACTTACTCGTAAAAGCTGCCACACGCAGCGAGCTGCGAAACCGGTCGGAACCAATATTAAAAAAATGTTTTTATTTATTATATATAAATATTTTTTATTGTATTTTATTTATTCTTACGTTTATTATGAATTTTAATATAGTACTAGCATAGTAATAATTTAACCCCTTGAATAATCAACCGCCCCACCTTTGGGTTATTTTCCGAGACGCGTGCAAAAAAAAACAATTTTTTTATTAATGAAATTTAATTATATATTAATTTTATTTTTTTAAATAACGAAACGTCAAATACTCGGCCTCATATTTTGCCTGCCCCTTGTATAAATATCATATTTATGAAGACTTATACTCGAGTGTTGTTGGCACACGCGTGTACCCCACAGTTTGTACATTTTAGGTACATTACTTTTTCTCAAGCGCGTACGTCATACGGGATAGCACAGAATGGTACAGTCACAGTGAACGTATCACGTCGGTTCAAATAAAGTAGGGTGGTTAAGGAGCGGGTAAATTTAATTCTAAAATCTATCTTAAATTATCGGTTTGGAACCTGATTGAAAATTTCATTAATTTTATTTTTAAATATTTTTTAAAAATAAAATTAATGAATAAGTTTTTATCAATAAATCATATAACTATTTTATGACATTTACAACATGTTAACCGGTTTCGATTGTAATCAAGATTTTTCATTAATATGAATGGGCAATCTTTATCGATCATTTTTATTTTCAATATATATTTTTTATTTATTAAATAACTTATTATCGTATTCACTAATAAAAAAAATTATATTCATGATATTCATTAATGTGTTAATGTGGGTATTCATAAATAAGATATGGTTATGGAAAGAAAGGTAAGGGTAGGCAACAGAGTAAATGGTCCACTTAAAGTTGGCATCGCAAGCAAATGCCTATCAAAAAAAGATAAAATGGCAATGCAAAATGGTATTCTTATGCCGACCCTTATATATGGAAGTGAAACATAGAACTGGCAAATTAACGATAAAATTATAATAGAATAAATTCAGTAGAAATGAAATCTCTTAGGCGAATGTGTAGTAAATCTCTATATGATAGAGTCTCAAATTCAAATATAATAAGTGAATGCGGTGAGAATGAAAGTGTTAAGAACAAAATAATGAAATTGAAATCTTTAAGATGTTTTGGACACATAGAAAGAATGAATAAAGACAGAATGGTGAAGAAGGTACATTTAAAAGACGTAAACGGATCTAGAAATATGGGAACGCCGAGGAAAACTTGACACGATCAAACCAATCAAACATTGAATGTCACGTGAGGAGTCGGAGAAATCGACGTGCGTGTATGACACGATGTATGAATGTAGAGGAATCGATAGATGTATATCAGGACAGAACAGTGTGGCGGGCCATACTTTATGTAAGATAAGTTAGTACATTTAAAAAAAATAATCGATTACATTAATAAAAAATAATAATTAAACCACTTTATTGAATTCTTATAGTGTCTTAATTCTTAGGAATACATTGAAGGTTATTTTGTTATACTTAAATACGAGTATATAAAAAAGATAACGTTCATTAAACACATATTTTATAGAGGAATGCGAAATTCCTTATAGCAACTAATAAGAAATATTTTTGTTTTGTTTGTGTCAAAACGCTAAATATGAGTATTTATCATCAGCTAATGGTCGAAGTTTACGGAAACTGGACCGCCCTACATAGATAAGAGGACTTAATCTAGAGCTCTCAAAGAATTCGGTTAAAACGATTATTTTCTTGTTATATTATTATTTAATGTATGAAAGTGAAGTGTGGATCTAGCAAAAGAAGGATAAAACTAGAATAAGGGCAGTAGAAACAAGATCTTTTAGGCGAACGTGTTGAATCTGTGTAAAATAGATTGTCCAATGTCGAATAAAACTAAATCTATACGTTCCCCATAGTTATAGCAGAACAAGGGGGCATATATCGCACGTTGATAACAAAATTTCACGTTGACGACCTTCGTGGCAGAGTGGTAAGAGCTCTGATTCCCATTCCGAAGGTTCTGGGTTCGATTCCCGGCGACGGCAGTGTGATTGTCACATTGTCTTTGGTCAGGCGTAGTATTCACGTGACAATAAAATGGCGATAGATTGGCTACCTGTCACATGTCACGAGAATCAATATATCAGCTTAAAAAAAAAATGTGTACTGTAATTGGGTTCAAGCAACCTGTTGTATACGTAAAAAAAAAAAAAAAAAGTGACACTATACAAAAATCTAAATTTTTCAGTACGGTCATTTAAAGTTTTTTTGAGGTCAATATCTTGACTGTGAGTAGAAATATATCTAACGTTGTTGTTTTATATATTAGTTTAGATATTATTCTATCAGAATCTAGTTGATTTTAATTAGGTTAATAAGAAGGCAAAACTTTAAATGACCGTACTGAAAAATTGAGATTTTTGTATAGTGTCACTTTTGTTTTAAACGTGCGATATTATTTTATGCCCCAAATTGCCGCACAGAGGCCCTTCAAAGTTCTCCTATATTATTTATTGTTTTTTGAACAATGATGTAAAACTCCATATTGAATAATTAATACGAATGACAAAACATATGTTTTTCTAGAAGTTTTATTATATTGTTTTATTATATTATGACATGTTTCGCCCTTCTAAGGCATTATCAAATGTCAAATAATTAATACGAATGAAAAAACTTATGTTTTTTCTAGAAGACATTTGATAATGCCTTAGAAGGGCGAAACATGTCATAATATAATAAAACAATATAATAAAACTTCTAGAAAAACATATGTTTTTTCATTCGTATTAATTATTCTCCTATATTGAAAGCGATTCGTCTTTTAAATGTGGTTGCAAAACAGATAGACCTCTTTGGATGCAATTATGGCGAATTCGTGAATACCCTTACGATAAAAACTGGCATATTCCTATTCATAAGGTTCTATGTATATTTCCTTTGAAATTCTTTTTTTTTCACCCTTAACATCGATTTGGCTCGCATAATGATTTAAGGAGTTTTTTAACAAAATAACAATAATAATAATAATAAAATATAAGAAATGAATGCAGTGCGAATGACAGTGTTATTAATAATTTAATGAAAGAATCATTAAAATGGTTTGGACACGTGAAAAGAATGCATGAAGATGTAATGAAAGTTAATGTATGTATAGTGTATATGTTAACGACGTAAACGTAACTAGAAATAGAAGAAGTGATTGATGTCAGCCGCGTGAAGAATCGGAGAAATCGACGTGCGCTCATAACACGATGAATGTATGTCGAGGAAGCAAGAAAAGTACGTCGGGAACTAGGAACAGTAACTTACTAAGTAACTATCACGCCGCTTTCGGGAAGATGGCGTGATAGTTAATTAGTTAGTTCACAAACACGTTTCGGGCGCTAGACGTCCTTCCTCAATGTAAACATTTTAATTTTCTACATTGAGGAATGACATCTAGAGAGGTGTCTGAAGGGCAATTTCTATAAATTTTATTTGTTTAAAATGCCGTCAGCAGCCCGTAACATGTTTGTGAAAAGTGTAAAAAAAAAATATATCAAATACTGTGTTTTTCAAAAGTACGATTGGAATGCTTTGCTTAAAATTAAATAAATGTAATAATTAATACAATTGAAGACGTTTTTTTATAACGTCTGACTAAGGTATTAATTTGGTAATGTTTTAGCTAGGTGAATCATTTCATTAACATAAATTATAATAAAACTTCTATAAAACAGACGTTTTTATTCGTATTAATTATTTAATATGGAGAACACATTGTTCAAGAAACAATAATAAGCCAATCAACTGGTTTGCACACAATATCTACAGATGTTAGATTTATCTGAATACTGGCGAATCAATGATAAACTTTTCCGTAATTCTATACGCGAAAACTGTATTAAAATGCTTGTATGTTTAAAAGTTTCAAAGTAATTCATTGCCATTTATTACAGTGTTTTCAAGCTCTTGCAAAAATTCAAGATACATATAAGTCGAACTGTATTTCACAAATAACAAACAGGGTGATAAAACTTATTCGGTTTATTGTGTGATATCGATAATCAAAATAAAAGTATTTTAACCATAACACGTAGAAGACAAATACAAAGTATTTTTCAAAATAATATCTGAACCAAAATGTTACAGATTTTTATTAAATTTGTTTTAGCAAAACAAATTTGTTTTTCTTCAATTCTTCTCCTTCGACGTGACCGTATCAGTCCTTTCTTAATGTCTAAATAAATCTTTATAACATCTGTCAAAATTGACCATATTTGAAGACTGCAGGGGAAAAACAAGGAATGTCAGTTAAAATTCAAAATAAATGTAATAATGCCATCTAGCGGCATTTGTACGTATCTATCCACAGTAAAATTTTCATATTCAAAAATCATGTGTGTCATCGACTATGGCCAGATAATCGATTGCTAATTGCTAAGAAATATATAGACTTTGATTAGCTTCATTCTCAATTTATTCAAATTAACCTTCTACTGACATTACTTGTTTTTCCCCTGTAGTCTTCATTTGTAAACAAGTTTATAATATTTTAAATATCTATATAATATCACTGAGGAAGGGCTGGTTAGTCCGAAACATGTTTGATATTTAATTTTAATCTGTTTAAAAAGTGAATGTTGTATACAAAGTAGGTATATAAAAAAAGAAAAATATAAATCATATTGCGATTATACAATTAATACGAGAGAAAACGTCTGTTTTCTAGAAATTGTATTATATTTTATGTGAATGACATGTATCACCTGTCTGAGGCGTTATCAAATGTGCCAAAAGAAATTTGACAGGCGAAACATGTTATTCACATAAAATAAAATAAATCTTTTAGAAAAACAGAGGTTTTCATTCCCACAAATTATTTAATATGGAGTTTTACATCATTGTTCAAGAAACAATTAGTAATTTTTAATAATTACTATTATTGCCTTTTTTCATTTCATTCAATCACATTTCTCCTTATTTCGTCGTTTTTCCGCACATTCTTCTCAGTCATATCACACATGGAATATCCATATATACAAACTATTATGTATTGTCCCTCAAAAAATTCTAGAATATGACTAGTGAATTTACTTTACACTTTACTATAATTATCATAATAAGTTCTTAGAAAAATCTTTAAATTGTTTTGTTGAATGACCTAAAACTTTGTATTATATAATTTTACCCATCCTTAACCTTTCTAAAATCAATATTAGGACACACTTATTGAACGCTAAGGCATTGACACTGTGGAATCCCATAGTAATTTACTTAGGAAATTGAAAAAAACTTTGTTAAATCCACAAAATATTTTTAAAAAAAACACGACATGTTTCAGAAGATACCTCCATCCTCAGGTGTAAAAATATAATAAAAACTAAATTCTCTCAGTTTATATTATATTTTTACACCTGAAGATGGAGGTATCCTCTGAAACATGTCGTGTTTTTTTTTTTATATTTTGTGGATTTAACAAAATTATTTTCAATTCCTATGTAAGGACATACTGTATGGCGATTAGGTTCAGTTTGAGATACCCTTGCAAGGCGAAACAAATTTGTCACTAATATTTATTTAAATCCAAGTTAAACTATAAGAGAATCGTATTTACTATAATTAATTTACAAAATATATATTTTTAGTAATATTCAAGTGAGATAGCGCATCACGCCCTGTGTTTCACTCACACATTCGGCGAGAAGCGGGAAAATAATTGAGCGAACGAACTGAAGCTTATTAGTTTTAAAAGGCTCTCGTGCTGAAAGCTTTTTCAGGCGAGAAATATTGGATTATGTCCTCCGAAGTAATCACTGTCTACAGGCGGGAGGAAATTACAGAAAATGATATATCGGGAAGGTGGCGCGATCGATAACCGACAATATTCCTTCGCAACTATGTGCGGGTACGTGCACAACAAAGGATACCATTTATTTGATTTTTTAAATCAACGATAATAGAATTTTTAACATATTACCCAACGTAAGTAAAAAATAGCTCATTTTTGTGAAATCTGAACATATCCAGATTTTAACCAAAATACCCTGCTTGATGGACAGGCCATTCCCATAAAGTGAATATGTTTTAAATAGTCCATTGTTTTGGCCGAAACACTATGATACTAAACAATATAAACTGTTCAATTAAGAAACTTTGTTTTATGTATTACTATTGTATTTTTATTTTACGTGACAGCTGTTTCGTCAACCTATGTTGACATCATCAGGTGTTACAATAATATTTCAAATGTCAAATTTTCGTGATTTTTCGAACCTTTATGTGTATTTGTTCCTATGCCAATTTGAATATTTATTTTTTTAGATAAACTAGCATTCGCAATTTTCGACAAACTTAAGGCGTTAACACTGTGAAATTCCATAATGACAAATTTTTATGAATTGAAACACTGTTTTTTCCACTTTTGAGTTTATTTTTCTCGACATGTTTCGGAGGCTTACGTCTACATCATCAGGAGAACGATATAAATTAACCAAAATTATTACAAACTGAGTACAAGAACCTAGAATTATTAGTGTAAAAACCTAGAACCTATTTTGAAGTTCTTGCTGGAGTTGAGTTCGGTACCTAATTATTTTAATTAAAAGAACGGTTAGTTAATATTTATAGGAGAAAATATTAAATGTGAAAAACCTTATAATAAATAGAGATAATAATAAAAATAATAATAAGGAACAATTACACAAATATGTTAATTATTTAATACAGAGTTATTCATCATTATTCGAGATACTAAAAATAAACTTATTGATCATTTCATGTATAGTCAAAACTCTGTGTTTTCTTTAAATTGTTACAAAGTAACATTAGAAAATGTGTCATGGGGATTTCTACGGTGGCTTGTACTGACATGTCGCAGTTTTATAGTAATCGGTTACGACATAAAGTTCCCGGGCAAACTCCTGAAAGAACGGTCCGAATGCTAGGGGAGACGGAGAAACATTTCTGAGGTTATTTCAATATGAGCAATATAAAGTTCGGAATAGTGGCAAGTATTGGAAGTTGTGTCATGACGCATACGTTGAACCAAATACTTTAATACAAAGAAACCAGTCGTGCATACATTTGAATTTGATAGTTGAAATTGGTTTTTGAAATCGGGAGAGATTTATTATGAGATTTTTTATGGATATTAAATCCTCTAAGGGATGTAGTAAATTTCAAAATCAAAAATTCTTTTGACATATCTCTAAAGTATTTTTTAAATTAACTACACGTCATTTACCACATGCTCGTTAATTGTTACGACACTACAATTTTTTTTTGTAATTTTTATTTATTATTATTTAGAAATAAACACTTATTGCATAAAACAGGTTGTTTTTGAACCCTAGTATCGTTTACAATTTATTTTAGCTATTATATTGATTCTCATGACATGCGATAGGTAGCTAATCTATCGCCATTTATTATCACGTGAATCTATATATCACAGAATGGTGCTAGAGTGGAGACCCCGCGAAAGACAAATGAAACAGAAGGAGACCCCCCACACGATGGTCCGATGACATTAGAAGAATTGCTGGCGATTGGATGCAAAAGGCATAAGACAGGGATACGTGGAGAAGTATGGGGGAGGCCTATGTCCAGCAGTGGACGACAACGGCTGTCGAAGTAAAGTAAGTTAAAAGAATCTACACCAGACATAGCTAGAATATAGCTATAATACCCTTTACATCGATTTGGCTCATGCTGTCATGGTGTAAAGAGCGATTCAACCAAATAATAATAATTATAATAATAATAAATTTAAGTGTTCTTCTACCGACCCTTATGTATGGAAGCGAAGCATGGAACTGGCAAAGGAAGGATGAAAGTAGAATAAATGCAGTAGAAATGAGATCTCTTAGACGAATGTGTGGATATTCTGTGTATGATAGAGTGTCGAATGAAAATATAAGAAGTGAATGCGGAGCGAATGATGGTGTCATGAACAAAATAATGAAAGGATCATTAAGATGGTTTGACATATGGAAAGAATGAATGAAGAAAGAATGGTAAAAAAATTATATGTTAATGATGTAAATGGAACCAGAAATAGAGGAAGACCGAAGAAAACGTGGCACGATCAAATAAATCAAATATTGAATGTCGGCCATGTGAGGAGTCAGAGAAATCGACGCGCGTGCATGACACGATGTATGAATGTTGAGGAAGAGAGAGAAATATGTCAGGAAAGAAAGGTGTGGCAGTCCATTCTTTCTGCCTACCCCTTCGGGGAGACGGCGTGATGGTTAGTTAGTTAGTTAGTATAAATTTAAGAAGTTCTTTGAATATTCCTTCACCTTTCCTTTTTTATTTCATTAATGAAAATCTATCATTTAAGATGCACTGACACCAATCCAATACTTTAGGAAACCAAATCAAGGTCCCTATAATTTATTTCTGCGTTATGAAAAGTATAGCGTATTTCATCAAATACTGAATAATAGAACCAAAACACAACATACCAGTTTTTTTACGGAATGATTCCACGAAATTCCTTCTTTTTTTTTTAATGGATTGTTTATTTTGTTTCTGACGAATTGTTTTGAAAACCCCAATGCACAATTTTATTATACTGAAGGCATTCGGTATTATTAATATTCTTGACATCACTACATCAAGTAGTCTTAAATAGGAATTGGGGACCATATCAAGATTCCTGAGTAATGGGCAATCAACCCCACTTAAATTTTGAAAATAACAAACAATAATCTATCAAATTATTTTGTTTTTGATAATTTTAGTAATCTTCTTCTTAAAGAGAAGTGGGGATAAATAATGGACGGCCAAACCGTTCTCTCCTGACATTGTTCAACATTCATACATCGTGTCTTGCTCGCACGTAGATTTCGCCTTTTATTCACGTGGCCGACATTTAATATTTGATTGGTGTGATCATGCCACGATTTTCTCGATCTTTCTTTAATTCTTATTGCGTTCACATAATTGACGTATACTTCCTATATTATTATTTTTTCAGATAATCCTTTGTTTTGGCGGAAACACTTTAATATATCAACATTATTAACTGTTAGAATAAAATAAAACTTTATTATAAATATCTCAATTAATTATATTTTGTCGCGACAGCTGTTTCGCAAACCGAAGGATAAAGACCTCTTTCATTTTTTCCTACGCATCCTTGTTTAGTTTTTTCCACATTGAGGTATTCCCAGATATTCGGGAAACGTCATCAATCCATCTTTTAGGTGTCCTCCCAACATTTCTTTTAATTGTTCAAAGCTTCCATTGGAGTATTCTGGGTGCTAATCTAGAACTCTCTATTCTGACTATATGTCCAGCCCATTGCCACTGCAATTAAAATCTACGATCCTTGACATCGAAAATCTTTGGCTCGGCGTCTAATTTCTTCATTTCTTATTTAACTCGAAGGCTCACGCCAATCATTTGCATTTCCGTAGATCGTTGTATGTATTTTTATTTGTAGACTCTTTTTGCTGTGAGGATTGTTGCCTGTCAGTATTGGCAATATACACACATCAAACATTTTTTTATTAAGACAATTATGAACTTGTTTATTTTCTGAAACATGATTCATTTTCTCAAAGGCAGCCTAATCCTACTCTTCTAGGTAGTTCGGCTGTTTGCTTAGAAACAAACAACCAAATCTTTCATTATTATATATAATGTGTATATATATATGTGACGAAAAGGACAATGGGCACTTCAGTTCGCATTGTATTATTTACAAATATAATATTGTTCACAGAAAGCGAAACATTTCAACGGTTGCCTTTATATTGTATACATCTCGCTAATTTTATTCAAAGCAAGTACTTACCTTAAATGATGACGTCACTAATGGAGAATTAGTACTTTAAACATGTTTCGTGCCAAATATTCTCTTTTAAGGAAAGCTACGTTCCTCCTCCTCCCGAGTGGGTTCATTTACCTTTAAGAATGTAATAATATTGTGCGGAGTCATTGAACACCCAATTCTGTTTTTAGGCAAATATCTTGGATGGGGCGTGTAGGCTCATTGTTAGGCGAGAATTTCAATTATTATAATATAAGGAGTTGCCGTGTGAAACAAAGGAACCATTTAATTGCTTAAGCACCTGTAAGAAATATTTCTAAGAGTAAAGTTGAATTGAAGCACACAGTGGTGTTCTTGTACCGAGCCTAATGTACGAAAGAGAAGCGGGGAACTGGCATTAGAAGATTGAAAATATAATTAATTAAGCGGAAAAGAGAACTGGAATGTGTGTAAATATTTATATGATAGTGTCAAATATAAATATAAGAAGTAAATGTAGTCTGAAGATGTTACATTTAACATTGTTGTTAACTTCGTAAACAACACTAACATTTCTTCTATATTCGCCATACTTTGTGTTTTAGATGCTTATTTTCTCTTTTTATTTTTTATATACTTTGTATATACAACACTTACATTAAATTTTTTTTAATTACATAGACATGTTTTGGACAACTAGTCCTTCTTCAGTGATACATATTATAAAGATAAATATTTAAAATATTATAAAATTGTTCACATGATCTGACATATAGTTCCAAAATAAATCTTTATAATCTCTGTCAGATCATGTAAACAATTTTATAATATTTTAAATATGTATCACTGAAGAAGGACTGGTTGTCCGAAATATGTCTATGTAATTTTAATTTTTTTAATGTAAGTGTTGTATATACAAAGTATATAAAAACGAAAAAAAGAAATAACATTAACATTATTAAAAAATGTTTAATTCTACCTTCTTCCTTTAATTCATTCTTTCTGCCTACCCTTTCGGGGAGACGACGTGATGGTTAGTTAGTTAGTTAGTTATTAAAAAAAAATATTATAATACAAACATGTTTTAATATCTGTCAAAACTGACTGATACAAAAACTAACTTAACACCTCTGTCCGAAATATATTTGTAATTTTATTTTATTTTACAAAGTAATAAACATTGTTCAATGAATCTGCAACACACAGTTATGGCGAATATAGAAGAGAATGAACGAAATTTCAATAATTCATCTGTCGAAATTGAGTCATATTTTATCTAAATATTTATCATCGCTTTCATAAGATTTGAACAAACTATTGCTAGGATGATGGTGAATGATTGCAGAACCATGTCGAAAACCTTGACATTATTGCAACCAAAAAGTTGATAAACCTCGGCTCATCTTATCGATAGACACAGGAAATACAACCGGAAATTGAGACACGGGTCCAGCATGAAGACAGATGTCTTTATTTTGTTAATCTATTGATGATTGGGTATCGCTGAAGACCTGGAAGATCAAGGTTTCCACATTGTGACTCCAGTCAATGTCAGATGAGATTATGTTAGGTTAGGTTATGTTTTGTTTCTTATCAGCCATAGCGACACGTGTTAAAGGCGGTTATAATATTTATAATTGAAGGCCATTTTTCAATGTCAAATCACAAATGCAGACAGACGTATTTTCAAGAGTATTGTCTACGAGGACGTGGCTAATTAGTTAATTTGGAATCTTCTTCCTATCAATACCACCTAGGATTATATAGAATTCATGGATAGCATGACAATTAGTTTCTAAATATTTTCGTAAGAAAACACTTAAATCTTCTATAGACATCAGTATTGTAAAATAATGCTTGATAGAAAACTTCACATAAGTCTACTTTGTCTTTTGACATTGCCGTGTTTTTCCTAATTTGTATGTTTCTTTATCTTACATTAATGTTTAATATTTTTAATTGAAATTTCTTGGTAGAAGTTCATTTTAAATAATAAAAACAAAAAAAATTAGGCTAAATTTATTTATTATTTATTCCATTGTTTTGGCCGAAACACTACGACACTTCAACATTATTACTGTTAAACTTTATAACACTGTTATAATATCATAATTTTTTTTTTATAAAATTAGTTTCGCCAACCGGTGTTGGCATCATCAGGTGTTACAATAAACTGTCTATTGTAACACCTTATGATGCCAATATCGGTTGGCGAAACAGCTGTCTTGACACTCTCAGTGAATTAAAAGAGATTGTGATATTATAACAGTGTTTTAAATTTTAACAGTAATAATTCTTTATTTTTGTATATTTTTTGTGCTTCCACTTATGTTTATCGTCGACCGGTTTCGGCAGCTTGCTACAGAAGATGGCAGCAAGCTGCCGAAACCGGTCGACGATAAACATAAGTGGAAGCACACTTAATAATAATAAAAAATTGCATCAATTTCTTTTTGTTTTCATTATTTACATTAATGTCTTGTCGGTGCATCCTTCTAATATATGTTGGTTCTTAACGTATAAATGTATTATTAAATTCATATTGTTATTGCAGTTTTAATTAAACTGTATTGTGTCCAAATGAGTCGCCTTAATGTAATTCGTTTGTTATGTCTAATTTGTTTAAAAATAAGTCTCATCCTGACATAACTTAAGACTATATTTCGACAGCGACCGGTTTCGCCACGCTATCTGGCATCGAAAGACTGATATTTTCAATAATATATACACAGTGCAGAGAGACTAAGAGTCATGCAGCTACAGAGCCATGCTAGGCCTGACCCTTAGAGATAGAGTCAGGAACGAAACGGTGAGGGATAAAACAAGAGTCACAGACGTGATTTACCGGGTGACGACTTTAAAATGGAAATGGGCAGGGCATGTCGCTAGAGCTGCAGTATTTTCCATCATCTGCAGCAAGATGGAAAATACTGCTGAATTGGAGACCGAGAGTCACGAGAAGAAAAGTAGGAAGACCACAAATGAGGGATGACTTGGAACGATGCAGACTGCGCAGGAGAGATCAATATGGAGGGACATGGAGGAGGCTTTTCGTCCAAGAGTGGACGGCGATAAGATGAAAAAGATATATTATTTAAAATCGGCTTAGAATAGATCTTTCATCTGGAAATTTCAGTAAAATCATTAGATATGAGTATGTTTTGATCTTATTCAAAAGATATTTATTCGCGTAGCACCTCTATTGTGAACGCAAGACTAAGATAAAAATAATCTTATTTGTTTTAACGACTTTTGATCCGAGCACAAATATTATCCGTCGTAAAAGCATGCATCAGCGCATGAGGACTGTAAAAATAGTTATAGTTAAAGTTTCGCAGTTTCACTGAGACATTATATCAGTTTGGTGCAATTCTCTTTTAAAATCAAGTGTGTCTTGTCGACACAGTATAGGGAAAGAAACGCCATAAAATGGAGAAAAAACATATTATACTCGTGAAATTCACACCGGTAAGTGTCATAATCTCATTTGAAAAAAACCCCAATCTTTTAATAGAATCTTAATTGAAAATATTTCACGTTTTCGCAATAATTTCGCGTTCTTAAAATTATATTAAATGTTCTCTTCTAGTACCTACTTACTAACTATGGCAATGTAACTTTTGGAGAGTTTTAGCCTCCTTGATGATTTTTCTCCGAACTCCTCGAACCTGCTCCATCAACTCCCAGCAGTCCAATTTGATGATGATAATATTAATTTAAAATTACGACAAAGAATGGTCAGATGCTATGTTTGGTCAGTGCTGTTATACGGGGTGGAGTCATGGACCCTTAAAGTTAATATTATGAACCGATTAGAGGCCATTGAGATGTGGATTCACTGAAGGATATTACGCATCTCCTGGACTGACATGTTCAGCAACACAAACGTTCTCCATAGAGCCAGAGTTGACAGAGAGTTGCTGACCAACATCAAAGTCCGTAAGGCGTCCTACTTGGGCCATGTTCTGAGAGGCGAAAAATACACACTGTTACATCTGATATTAAAGGGTAAAATTGAGGGTCGATGAGGTGTTGGTAGAAGGCAGGTTTCCTGGCTGTGGAACATCCGAGAGTGGACAGGGCTGAGGACCGTGGAGGAGCTGTTCCGAGCTACCCAGGACAGGGAGACCTACTCAAGGGTGATAGTCAACGTTGGGGAGACCTGACAGGACACAGAAAGAAGAAGAAGTCCAATTTGCCCAACCTAGCCA
The DNA here is from genome assembly GCA_022606425.2 of Lepidostoma basale. Lineage (NCBI taxonomy): Eukaryota > Metazoa > Arthropoda > Insecta > Trichoptera > Lepidostomatidae > Lepidostoma > Lepidostoma basale. The sequence goes on along the minus strand of JAHDVF020000363.1, from coordinate 1,631,219 downwards.
GAGTAGCCAGAACACTACCCATAATGGGCTGTCTATGCTTTCCTAGAGGCCTTACTCCAGCTGATTCTCTTGACGCGTATAGGGTCTTGATTGCAATGTTCTCTCCGGATCGGCATACGAGTCCAATCCATGCTAGGCCACCCGTTCTCACGGTACTCGTTATAATGGGCTGCTGGATGATCATGCGGATCTCTTGGTTGATCCTGTTCCTCCAAGTTCCCGCTGCAACACCAAGTCTGGGTACCAGGATCATTCTCAGCATCCAATTCTCAAACCAGTACATTTTTGTTGTACTTTTACATAATTGTCCACGACTCAGAATCATATGACACCACTGGCTTAACGATGGTGTTGTAAATGCGCAGCTTGGTATTTCTGGATAGAAGCTTTGACTTTAGAAACGTTTAAGAAGGCTGCAGCACGTAGGCCTTTTTGAACTCTGTTTAAACTCCTTGTGCATATCATTAGCTTCAGTCGTGATAACCATTCTCTTCTAGTACAGACAAGTAATTTATATATTTGACAATATCATCATTTGTCCTGGCTTAATTGAACTGGTAATATTTGGTGGCTTTATTTTCTTTATTTAAAAATTCGATGTCTTAGTTCCCGAACGAAAGTTTGTATGTAAATTGGAAAGAGTTAACTCGGAGCGAGAGAATTTGCAAACGAGAGCTGTCTTTGTGACCATTGTTCAAACAGACACCCATATGTACCATCTACAGAATGATCATTACAAACGTATTTTTTATGAAGATAAAAAGGTTGGAATATAATCTTTTATGTACGAATTAATATTATCAATTAATTTATAGAATGTCAAGGCATTAACACTGTGGAATTCCATTGTACACTTTGGAAATTGAAAAATAATGTTGTATCGCTGTTTATTTTTTGTGATGTCGAAACATGTCGTAATGTTAATTATTTTAACAGTGCTTTTTTTTCAATTTCCAAAGTGTACATTATCAACTGTAAATAAATATTATAATGGAACTAGAAATAAAGAAAGATCGAGGAAAACGTGTAACAATCAAATAAATCAAATATTGAATGTCAGCCACTTGAAGAGTCGGAGTAATCAACATGCGTGCATGACACGATGTGTGAAAATTGAGGAATCGAAAGAATTGTGTCAGGAAATAACAGTGTTACGATTTATTCTTTCTGTCTACCTCTTTTGGGAGACGACTTGATGGTTATCATAGTTTGTTAGTTAGATACATAATGATAATGTAAAGGGTCCTGTTAATTATCTTCAACAGAGGGGCCATATATTGTTTTATTTCCCACGAGCAGAACCAACTTGCTAATGGTAATGCTGGTAGGTAGAGCAATATCTTTGCTAAATCGTATCGCCTCGGAGCTCACCTGATTAATTTGTCGTGCGTCTTATGTTTCTCGCTCTTTTTATTATTTTATTATGTATTACATATTACAGTGTAGATCTAACTTGTATCTTTAGTGTATTGGAAAATATTTCTGTAATGCTTTAGATATATTTTAATAAATAAATTAAATTAAATTAAATGAGTGTGGAAAACAACGGAAAACTACCGAATTAAAAAGGCCCAAGTGACATTTCAAAAACCAGAAAAAATATATAATAGACTTTGCGGAAAACAAATTCCTAGGCTTGAAACATTAAAAACATGCGTTTTTTTTCATTGAATAAACGAAAGTAAACGAAATGAACGAAATTTAGAATAAGCCCACGTCATTTCAATCCGATTACGTAACTAAGCTAATGAAGTTTTTAGTTACGACAATTCCATGGAAGTGGGTGTTATGGTTGCCTTGGGTAATGGGGTCACCAGACCACCGGATGGGAGAACGAAACAATGACCTTATCGGCTAATTTGCGAACATGATGCCTGCGAATTTGTCCGACGGGCCAGCTAATTGATTAAAATGACCCAAGTTTAAAAATTTTACGTGATTTCGCAACACCGCGCCGACATTGTATTGTTTGGGCACAACAATACTCCGTGAAATTGCTATTAACGGTTTTGTTTGTAATACGCACACCAAACTTTACGTTCTTTGGTTAATTCAATTCAAGAAAGGATAAATCAATCCCTGGGATTGAAGCTTAAACAAATATGTTAAAGTGGAATTCCACAGTGTTAACGCCTTAACTTTCAAGAAATTTAATAATTATTTAATATGGAGTAGTACATCATTATTCAAGAAACAATAAATATAATGCAAGTTATGAAATGCATTTCACGATGTTTGAATAAAGAGAAAGCTAAAGAGAAGTATGTCAGGACAGAATAGAATGGCGGTCCATCCTCTCTGCTACCCATCCAGGGAAACGGTTTGATGGTTTATTAGTTAGTAAGTTATAAATAACACAAATGAGCAGAATAAATGCGGTAGAAATGAGGTCCCTAAGACGTGTGTGTGGTAGAACGATATACGACACAATCTCAAATGCTGATATCAGAAAGGAATGTATAGCGGAAGAAAGTATTATAAACAAAATTATGAAAGGATCGCTGCGTTAATTCGGACATATGGAGCGCATGAATGGAGAAAGAATGATTAAGAAAGTAAACGTTAATGATGTAAATGGAGTACGGCAGACCGAGGAAACATGGCATGATCAAATTAATCAAATTTTAAAGGTTGATCATGTGAGAAGTCGGAAGAATCGACGTGCGTGTATGACTCGCTGTATGAATGTGGAGGAACCTAGAGAGGTGTGCCAGGATAGAGTAGTGTGGCAGTCCATTCTCTCTAACTAGACCTACGGGGAAAGGGCGTGATGGTTAGAGTTAGTTAGTTAGTTAAATTTAATAAAAATTAAATTTCATAATACTTGTCTTAAATGTTTGAATATACTATAATTTTTGGTGTGCCTACATCACAGGCACCCTGTACCAATGCAGTAGAACAAAGCTGGAGGCAAAGCTCTGGAATCAGATAGAAGTTTCCAGTCCATACAGCTCGAAATATTCCCACCGCAAAGGCCCCCCTGCCATGTTTTATTGCTTTTACATCATCCTGCCTTTTTATTCAATTTTATCGACATAGCCACACCTTTGCATTGTACATTTCCATACGGAATCCGATTTTATTCGTTTTGTCATGTCATTCAAAATACATTTTTGAGGATCAATCATTTAAAATAAAATTATACTTTTAACTTATGTATGGAAGCGAAGCATGGAACTGGCAAAAGAAGGATGAAAGTAGAATAAATGCAGTTGAAATGAGATCTCTTAGAAGAATGTGTGGATACTCTGTGTATGATAGAGTGCCGAATGAAAATATAAGAAGTGAATGCGGTGCGAATGATAGTGTCATGAACAAAATAATAAAAGGATCATTAAGATGGTTTCGACATATTGAAAGAATGAATGAAGAAAGAATGGTAAAAAAATTATATGTTAATGATGTAAATGGAACCAGAAATAGAGGAAGACCGAGGAAAACGTGGCACGATCAAATAAATCAAATATTGAATTTCCGTTAAATATTATAAAAACTTTCAGAAGACGAACGTTTTTACACGTTTCAATTATTTTATTTGGAGCATACATCATTGTTTAAGAAATTCTAATTCATCGAATTACTTCCACTGCTTACCTAATTGTTTCAAATCTCTCTAAAAATGTATAAACGCACTAAAATAAAATCATTCATAATTTATTTATTTACTTAAAATAGTACACATGTACGTAACACATGTTCTAATAAAACTAATTTAACATTCAATTTTAATAATCTACATACACATCAATATATGGTTACATTTTGTTTACATATTTATTTAATTCTATTCTAAATTTTTTTATGCCTTGCACACTTTTGACATCTTCCGGTATCTTCATAAATTTTAAAAGCTTTATACATAAGGGAATTCTGAGATCTGGGTTATTTTCTAAATTCCTCATTGAATTATTTTATATCTTAGTATTTATAGATAGTTGTAGATTTATTTTTATTAATAAGCCTCTTCATACTTCGATTTTCCCAGTCATAATCCAATAGTGGTGAGTAAAAAAATCAAAAACGTATAAAGTTGATGATTGTTAAAAAAATGAATGCCTATAAATTGCGGATGCTTTGGGCCTAATGCTGCAAATCTGGCCGTAAAATTTAATACGGGGCCCCGCTGGAGATAAAACTAATGTTATGGCATAAGTAAGAAAATTGTTTGTGTGGCGAAATTTCCAATTCTCATTTTTTGCCCTAGATACTCCACAAAAGAGAAATGAGACGCGACAGTAGTGGGATTAATCTGGCGCCAGCGGCGGAACGCGATCTTTTTAAAAAAACTTATTTCCAAAAAGGTTTGATACCCCAAAATCACAATGACAATATCAATAGTACATACCATTTAATCAAATGGAACGAGAAATACACCGAGAAACCTTCATAGTAATACCAGGACGAAAATGTTTTATGATTTATTTTATTTTTATTTATTTATTTACTTACATATTTTCGTAAACACATGTTCTAATCAAAAACGTCAACATATTAATCGATGTATGATTAAATGTATAGAATTCGATAATGATGTTATTAAAATAAACAAAAGTTGTTTAAAAATAGAAGTACTAAAAATTCTATAAGTGATATGAAATATTCACGACACGTGTTTCATCTTATGAGGACATCTTCGATCATAAGACGAAACACGTGTCGTGAATATTTCATATCATTTATAGAATTTTTAGTTCTTCTATTTTTAATCAACTTTTGTTTATTTTAATAACATAAAAACGTTATCCATCAAAATAAATAATGTACACATATTATTTATTAAAAAATGACTTTTTTTACATATTTACCTTAATTTTAACGTCATTAATATTATAATTATAACTATATTTCTTTTCGTCTCTTTAAAATATTACTTCATATATATATTTTTTTAAGTTGAATCGCTCTTTACATCATGACAGCATGAGCCAAATCGATGTAAATAATCTTATTATAGCTATCATAGTGATTCTCGTGACATGTGATAGGTAGCTAATCTTTCGCCATTTTATTGTCACTTGAATTCTACGCCAGACCAAAGAAAGTGTGACAATCACACTGCCCTCGCCGGGAATCGAACCCGGAACCTTCGGGGTGGCAGTCAATGCACTTAATACTCGGCCACGAAGGTCGTTCTTATATATTTAAATACATATGTCAGTTGTTATATAATATTTATTGCATCGTACAATTAGCCATGTTTTGTTGTCTCTGTGTGTTTGTATGTATTCAAATCGCTGTTTGTTACTGTAAATTGACAAAACGGTTGTCGTGACAATCTCATTAAGATTTCATTAAGATTTCGTTTTTTGAGATCTTAAGAAAATCAGCCTTTCTCGACCGACGTTTCGGAGCTCTTTGCAGTCTTTAGGGTTCTTTAAGGGAGACAACAATCTTATCTTTTGAAAAATGTCATATCTTCATCAATTCAAACTTTTCTTGAAATTTGGTAATTTTTGTTTGTTGAGTGTAACTATTTAAAACTTAAGATTTAATGTGTTATTGCATAATTAAAATAAGGATGATTCCCTGGTTGGTGGAACGGGCCTCCACTGCCCGGCGTATCGATCTATTTTCCCGGATGTAAGAGAATGTACCAGTATTTTCTCAGTAGTTTGAGCCGACTGTAATCGGATTAATGTAAACCCCGAAATATATTAAACTTATCTTTCGACCGTTTCGAGATGTTTGCGGAGATCTTCCAGCTGTGATAATAATCGTCTGATATAAGAACCCGCAAAAATATACGAATATCTATCATACTAACTTACAGTACATCTGCTTTTGCTAATACCTGTCTTTATCGTATACCCCTACACCTGCACACTACCTTCTTCTTCGCATTTTCAATCCCAGGGTTTACAGATACGTATATGACTCACACTTCTTCCACTACTGTTTATTTTCTGTCTGATATTATAGTAATTTGCGCAAGTCTCATATTTAGGTTATCGTATTCTGTTAAAAGTATTTCCCGATAACTTACTAACTAACTAACTTACCATCACGCCGTCTCCCGAAGCGGAAGATATAAATAATGGACTGCCGCACTGTACTGTACATACTTCTCTGGTTTCCTCAACATTCGTACATCGTGTTACGCACGCACGTCGATTTATCCTCACGTGGTCAACATTTAATATTTGATATATTTTTAGTCCATTGTTTTGGCCGAAACGCTATGACACTTCAAAATTATTACTGTAAATATTTAAAACAATGTTATAAAATCACAATTACTTTTTATTCACTGAGAGTGTCGCGACAGCTGTTTCGCCAACCAATGTTGGCATCATCATGTGTTACAATAAACTGTTTATTGTAACACCTGATGATGTCAACATGGGGTGGCGAAATCGCTGTCGCGACACTCTTAGTGAACAAAAATAAATTGTGATATTATAACAGTGTTATAAATTTTAACAGTAATAAAGTGATCAATGTAAATATAATATATAAGTGAATGCAGTGCTAGATGGTATGGGATGGTACATGGAAATAATTAATGAAAAATGCATGCTAAAAAAGGTGTATGCTAACGATGTAAATGGACATAAAAACAAAGGTAGTCCGAGGAAAACGTGGCAAATCAATAATAGTAGCTGAAATAAATTGTATACATTAATTGGGTTCAAACGACCTGTTGTAATATACAAATGAAAATAATTATAATAAAATTAAAATAAATTTATTTAATTTTTTTTTTTAAAGAATCATCGAATTCTTTCGAATCCCGCAAAACTATTCTCAGTGAAATAAATGACTACAATAAAAAATGATATGATAGCATAATAATCTTTTAATAATTTTTCAAATCATGTAAGATACAAATATAACTAACTAACTAACTATCAATGCCGTCTCCCCGAAGGGGTAGGCCACACTTTTCTTTCCTGACATATTTCTCTCGCTTCCTCAACATCCATACATCGTGTCATGCACGCGCGTCGATTTCTCTGACTCCTCACATGGCCGACATTCAATATTAGATTTATTTGATTGTGCCACGTTTTCCTCGGTCTTCCTCTATTTCTGATTCTATTTACATCGTTAACATATAATTTTTTATCATTATTTCTTCATTCATTCAAGGATGATCTGAACAGACACGTCGGAATAACCTGGATGCATGCAGTTTGCACAAGACAGATTGACATGGAAGTGAATGGAGGAAGCCTTTGTCCAGGAGTGGACGGGAATAGGCTGAGAAAGAAGAAGAAGAATAATAAAACTTTTCATGATTCAATGAATAATAATTTTATAAAATAAAAAAAAGTGTTTGAATCATACCACAGGCACAATACAAATATTATATACACAATAAAATAATCGAGATTCAGAAGAAGGAAAATTCCATTTATATTATATTACGAATTATCTGAGCATAGTTAATAAAAGCATGGAACTGGCAAAAGAAGAATGAAAGTAGAATAAATGCAGTAGAAATGAGATCTCTTAGACGAATGTGTGGATACTCTGTGTATGATAGTGTCGAATGAAAATACAAGAAGTGAATGCGGTGCGAATGATGGTGTCATGAACAAAATAATGAAAGGATCATTAAGATGGTTTGGACATATGGAAAGAATGAATGAAGAAAGAATGGTAAAAAATTATATATGTTAACGATGTAAATGGAAATAGAAATTAAGGAAGACCGAGTACAACGTGGCACGATCAAATAAATCAAATATTGAATGTTGGCCATGTGAGGAGTCAGAGAAATCGACGCGCGTGCATGACACGATGTATGAATGTTGAGGAAGCGAGATAAATATGTCAGGAAAGAAAAGTGTGGCAGTCCATTCATTCTGCCTACCCCTTTCGCGAGACGGCGTGATGGTTAGTTAGTTAGTTAGTTAGTTATTTTAGTAAAGAGCAAAAATTCATTTTAGAATGGCAGCGAGCTGCCGAAACCGGTCGAAAATACAAACATTTGTGAATATTAACTAAATAAACATTAAAAAAAAAAATTCATGAAGAATGAATGGTAAATAAGTGTATGTTAATGATGTAAATGGAACTAGAAATAGAGGCAGACCGAGTAAAACGTGGCATGATCAAATAAATCAAATGTTAAAAATGTCGGTCATGTGAGGAGTCAGAGAAATCGACGCACGTGCATGACACGATGTATGAATGTTGAGGAAGCGAGAGAAATATGTCAGGAAAGAAATGTGTGGCAGTCTATTCTTTCTGCCTACCCCTTCGAGGAGACGGCGCGATGGTTAGTTAGTTAGTTGGTTAGCATCGTTTTTCAAATCATGTAAGATACAAATATATACAATAAAATAATCGAGATTCATAAGAAGAAAAAAATTCCATTTATATCACGAATTATCTGAGCATAGTTAATATAAGAGGAGATAAGGCGGGCTATGTAATGGGCTATATATGTCAATTATTTCGAAGCACATCATTAGTATAAATAAATTATGAATTAACCATCCTGAAGTCATACGCCTAATGGATCAGGATCTTCGCAGCATAATGATAGGCAGAATTACGTAAGTGTTTATCTAACCGTCATCGCACTCACATACAGCCGAGGCCTTTGTTTTAGCCCATACAAAGGAGCCTAATTCATCACTGATGTTCCTTTTGAGATTCGCAAATTATTCGCTCGTGCGGAACTCATTACATTATCTATTTTTTTCTTGCGTATATAAATACATTTATTGCTTGTAGTATAATTCAAACCTTTTTTTATTTTATAAAATTAATTATTCCTTGAATCATTAAAAGTTTTATCCTACTTCTTCTTCTTCCTCCGCCTATTCCCGTCCATTCCTGGACAAAAGCCTTCTCTGTCTTCTGTCTTAGGTTATTCCAACTTTTTTGTGAACAACATTTTTTATTTATTGTAGGGTAACATACAGTGATTGTTAATACCAATGTAAAATGAACAAACTAACAGTTAAATGAAGACATAGAAGGTTACCCGCCGTTTACCCGAAGCTGTTATAGGACGCAGCGGCGCCACTTTGTCAGATTCGCTCAAACAATTCCTAGGCCCGCCCCCCATCCACGTAGGACTTACATTAGCTGAAGAATGCACCACAACAAGTCGCTTGAACCCAATTGCTGTATACAATATGTTTTTAGCTGATATATTGATTCTCGTGACATGTAATAGGTAGCTACTCTATCGCCATTTTATTGTCACGAGAATTCTACACCAGACCAAACAAAGCGTAACAATCACACTGCCAGCGCCGGGAATCGAACCCGGAACTTTCGGTATGGTAGTCAGAGCTCTTACCACTCTGCCAAGAAGGTCGCCTTAGTTGCCCTTGTCTGTTCAGATCATCCTTCCAACGTAGTTGCGGTCGCCCTGCACTTCTCTTTGCCGTCCACGGTCTCCAAGTCAGCAGTCTTCTTGTCCATTTTTCATCTGAGCTTCTGGCTACGTGACCTGCCCATTGCCATATTAGAGTCACCACGGGATGATGTCAGTAACCTTTGTTTTTTCTCTCACCGTATCGTTTCTGACTCTGTCTCTTAGGCTTATTCCTAACATGGCTCTTTGCATGGCTCTTTGGGTCACTCGTAGGTTCTCGGCACTTTGTTTGGACAATGTTACAGTTTCAAGACCATAAGTACGAACTGGCAGAACGCCGGCTTTATAGACTTTTCGTTTCGATTGATCGGTATTTTCCGGGTTTTAAGAATGTAACCCATGTTTCCGAAAGCTGCCCAGCTTAGTCCAAAAAAAATGTTTTATTATAATTTGAATAACTTCTGAAAAACATCGTATATTTAACACTTTTTTGCATTTTTAACAACAATGTTTTGGATCTCAGATCAGTGTATAATACTATAATTAACAATCTTGACGACTGTCTACACCTCCAGTTGGACATTAATAATATTGTTAACTGGAGTCACAGTAATCAAATGCAATTCAATGTCTCTAAATGCGTTATGCTATATTTTACTAGAGCATTGAAAACTGTGTATTATAGATACACAATGAACAACCAGCAACTAGCGCATGTATCTACGATGAGAGATCTCGGGATTATCTATGAGAGTAGACTGACTTTTTGTGCACATATTGAGAGGATTTGTGGCACTGCACTGAGGATGTTGGGCTTCATCGTCCGGACAGGAAGAATTTTCAGGGATCCTCATGTGCTCAGAGTCCTATACAAAGCATCGATTCGGAGCAGACTCGAAAGTGGTTCTGTGATATGGAGTCCTCACGAGGAGATACTCGTATATTCCGTTATGGTGAAGGGGGTTCAGAAATAAAAACCGAGGTATTTCTACATGAGGGAATATGGTAGCTATCCGTGACTCTATCCCACGGCATTTCTTTTAGCAATGCTTGGGGCCAACTCTCTGCAGCTTCGAAGAGATGGGTATTTTATAACCCATTTCTTTAGATTACTCAGGAGATATTTCGAGAACTCGACCGTGCTGGAGGGTGTTCGGATTTTTGTCCCTGATAGATAATATATCTCCGACAGCGACAGCATAGATGGTTTTACCTACCGGCCGCCAAAACCAACCTGCCTCTGGTGACACCGGTGGGAAGAACAATTAATATGCTGAACGCGGTCTCCTCGGAGATCGACGTCTTTCATATTAGTGAAAATACGTTCAGATGGCAAATACTCTTAATTCTGGAGAGTATCCTGTCTTCCTAATGTCGATAATCAAATTTCGAATGTCGGCCACGTGACGAATCAGAGAAATCGACGTGCGTGCATGACTCGATTTATGCATGTTGAGAAAGCGAGAAGTATGTCAGAAAAAAAGTGCGGCAGCCCATTCATTCTGCCTACCCCTTCGGGGAGACAGCGTCGATGCACGAACGTCGATTTCTTCTACTCATCTTCTTCATTCACGTTCACTTCTATTATTTTAAAATAAACAAAGATTTCTACTCTTTAAAAACTTGGCTCACAGTACAGTAGTTATCAGTAATAAGTTTAATGTTTTAATGTGTTTCTTTTTTTTCACAAACGTTAACAAATTCACAATTAACAACACCAAATTGTTCTTCCTTTGCTTTCCACTTGTATACAACAGATCGTTTAAACCCAATTCCTCAATTCCCAATTCCAATATATTGATTCTTATGACATGTGATAGGTAGCCAATCTATCGCCATTTTATTGTCACTTCTGTTGTTTTATTATGCACACTTCTACAGAATTTTCACACAACATTTCTTCACACTATGCAGTTATCAGAATAAAATTCACAATTCGATTCAGAATCAGAACAAAATTCAAAAGAGTATTCCTCTCTCGCTCTCTTGTATTATATATAAAATATTCTCGTACTCTTTCTTGATGACATTCGGGTTTATGCTAACTAACTAACTAACTAACCATCAGCCGTCTCCCCAGAGGGATAGGCAGAATGAATGAAATGCCACACTATTCTGTCCAGACATACTTTTCTATTTTCTTCTACATTCATACATCTTGTCATGCACGTACGTCGAATTCTCCGACTTCTCACGTGACCGACATTCAATATTCGATTGATTCGGGTTTATGCCTATTTATAATTATGATTTGAAGTTAATTTTCAAAAATGCGGTTGATCGTTTTTTATTTCTCTGTAATTTAGGTGTTTGTATAGTCGGGATATAGATTAAAACGATAAAACAGATTAACTACAGAGAGCCAATTCCTATATTGAGCTCCAGCACCAACCACAAGAGAGGAATACGCCATTATACTCGGTACGCTGTATTATTTCATCTCACTGCATTTACCACCGCACTTACGTGGATTGTTAAGAATTAGCCGGTCATAAGTCAAATTTCAAAATCGATGTTAAAAATACCAAAAAAATCCTAGATCCAAAGAAATGTCCCAGTAACAATAATTGACCATCCCCAACCACGAACCTTTGACCGTGTGCGCGCGCAGGTGGTTGAAACTTGTCCGCCTAACGAAGTGCACGTCGTCATTGTTCTTAGCGCTCTCAGTGTAAACATTAAACAAGGAGAATTTTGCCTTGTCCACCTAATATTTCGAAGTTATCGTTATGGATTCGAATAATTCAGGTAATAATCAATATTTGTTGATGTGTTTAACATACTTTAAAAGTTATTTTATATTATTTGTAGAACTTCAAAAAAAGGTGGTCTAGTAATGAAATTTTTACTTAATTTTCAAGTTTACAAGACATTTTGTTATATTATCGCGTCCTATCGCGTAATGTTTGTTCCTGTACTGTATACTTCTTATATTTGACTAATTAATGACATAAAATTTGGCTGCGGATAGCTGCGGTTGACCAATTACAGTTATTTTTTTTAAAAGGATGACATCACTTTTTTTTAACAACTTTTTCTTAAAATGTAATAAAGTGTGATTTTCTCAATTTTAGGTTTATCTGGTACATCGGGTACAAAAACCGTAATCCGTAAATATCTTTACGATCAAATGCAGCAGCAAGATTTACCTAATTTAGATGAAAAAATTAAATATCTAAAAAATCACCTATTGTCCTGTTGTGGTGACACTCCAGATAATCTAAGCAGTTTCAAAAAAAGATTTGCATATTTTAAAACATCAATGAAAGAAAAATGGGCGAAAGCCCATAGAAAAGAAGCAATGTTTCTTAAAACAAATGAAAAGTGGTTAGGAGGAACATTTGAACTTTCAGCAAACAAGCAAACTCGACCAGGTTGGCCTTCTAAAGCATTTGAAGATTCTAGTGAGAAGACTAAAAGAAAAAAAAACGGAGGAAATACCTTATTCGCTTAATAAAGAAGTAATCGTTCATGCAGCGCAAACAACATTACAGGCTCAAGGAAAAGGGGATGCTTCGAAAATACTACGGGAAATATAATGATTTGATGAATATGCCATGGCAACTGCGAAATTGTATGTCGAGTTATATACTTGGCACCCAATGTCTCCGACCTTGCATAAAATATTGATTCATGATGCAGCTGTAATTGAAAATGCCTTATTACCCATAGGACAGTTGTCGGAAGAGGCAGCAGAAGCCAGAAATAAGCACTTTCGATTATACCGCGAAAACTACGCAAGAAAGTTCTCGAGAGAGGAATGCAACCTTGATAATAGATTATTATCAAGTTCAGATCCACTATTAAGTAGCATGAAACAAAAAAAATAAAAACGATCAAACCAGGTTAATTTTGCGAATACCGAATCCGATATTTCAGACATGGATTAAAATTTGTCCATTAATGTATAAACATATTTAAAATACTTATTTGCACCAAAATTATTAATCTGTAACTAGATTTTTTTTTGTTTGTAAAATTTGTAATAAAAAAATTTTTTTCCTCGAGATTTAGTATTTTTTTATATTTTTGGCTGGGAAAAATTTTTTTTTTTACTAAGGACAATTTTTTACGATAATATTTATGATTTGAAGTCAAAATACACCGTAAAATAATTTTGACCGCCTAAATCATTCAAATCCACCTATGTGCACCGTTCTGTGTCTAAACAGAATTCAAAGGAGGCTGTGAAGGATTTATTTATTTCACAGCCCGAATTACAACCTTTTATTTTTTTATAAAAATGGTAAAATAATAAAAAAATATATAAAAATGGTAAAAAAATTATATGTAAACGATGTAAATGGAACCAGAAATAGAGGAAGACCTAGGAAAACGTGGCACGATCAAATAAATCAAATATTGAATGTCGGCCATGTGAGGAGTCAGAGAAATCGACGCGCGTGCATACACGATGTATGAATGTTGAGGAAGCGAGAGAAATATGTCAGGAAAGAAAAGTGTGGCAGTCGATTCTTTCTGCCTACCCCTTCGGGAAGACGGCGTGATGGTTAATTAGTTAGTTAGTTAATTTTGTATAATAATCATAATATTAATAGGCAAAAAACCGGATGTCATCAGCAAAGAGTACGATTGAATAAGGGCAAGAGATGAATACTTCTTTAAATTTTGTTCCGATTCTGAATCTAATTTAGAATTTTGTTCTGATTATTGTTGTATGACAGAAGTGTACAAAACAAAAGGAGAACAATTTGGTTTTGATAAATCAAATAAAATCAAATCTGTTTATTTTCTCGAAAAATAATACAATCAACAATTATAGTTTAAGGCATCTTTTGAGAACAGGGAAAAAACATTAAAAAAATATAAAATACCAGGAACATATGAGAGGTTGTTCGACATTAGGAATACATAACACTCTTCAAAGTCGAGAGTATTTATTATTATTATTATAATAATAAACGCGAATGTTTAATGGTTTTACTTTGTTTTTTAATCCATATAATTTCTTATACAAATATCAGTTACAAATTTGTTTCGCCTTGCGAGGGCATTTTCAAACTGACGTCAGTTTGAAAATGCCCTCGCAAGGTGAAACAAATTTGTAACTGATATTTGTATAAGAAATTATATGGATTAAAAAACAAAGTAAAACCATTAAACATTCGCGTTTATAATTATAATAATTATAATGGAGTTTTACAAAACAAAAACCTCAACAATTAATAAATCGAGAGTATTTGTCTTCTGAACGTACTTTCACGAATATGAAAGACGTCGATCTCCGAAGCGATTATGTTCAGGAGTTTGATTGTTCTCCCCACCGGCATCACCAGAGGCAGGTTGGTTCTGCATGCTGGGAGATAAAAGATGACGGAATTCTCAAAGAGTCCCCTGTTAAGTCTGAAGAAACGAAATAGTGTGTACCCATCCCTCCTTATCTGTAAACATACCCAAGAGGAATACAGTAGGATAAATGTTAAATTTTACGTGTGTGAAAATAATTATTTATATAAAAAGTTACAACTTATTAATGATTACGTTTGTACAGTGAACCAAGTTTTTAAAGTGTAGAAAATCTTAACTTCCGTGAATATTTCACGAGTTGCAACTTGTTTTTGTTAATAGGGAAAAATTGTATTGTTTATAAATTTATGAAATGATTCAAATAACTAACTTACTATCACTCCGTCTCACCGAAGGGGTAGGCAGAAAGAATGGACTGCCACACGTTTCTTTCCCAACATACTTCTCTCACTTCCTCAACATTCATACATTGTGTCATGCATGCACGTCGATTTCCCCGACTCCCTACGTGGTCGATACTCAATATTTGATTTATTTGATCGTGCTACGTTTTTTTCGATCTTTCTTGCATTTTTAAGACTTTCATTCGCACTGCATTCACTTCTTATATTTTCATTCGACACTATCATACGTAGATTTTCCACACAGTCGTCTAAGAGATATCATTTCCACTGCATTTAGTCTACTTTCATCCTTCTTTTGCCAGTTACATTGTTCACTTCCATATATAAGATTTTTTCATATTATACAACAGTAAAATGAATCAGTTATTCACTTGCTTTGCTTTACTATGACACTAATAAAACAAAATTGTTAACCCGTTAAACATGGAAACGAAGCATGGAACTGGCAGAAGAAGAATAAGAGCAGAATTAATGTGGTAGAGATTAGATCCCTTATAGGTATGTGTTGTAAAACGATGTTCAATAGAGTTTCAAATGCTGATATTAGGAAGGAATGTAGAGCAAAAGAGAGTTTTATGAAAGGATCACTGCGTTTGTTTATCACATGAAACGCATGGATTAAGAAAGTATGGTTAAGTATGTATATATAAATGATATGAATGGAGTACAGAATCGAAGAAGGCCGAAAAAAACGTGACATAAATTTGAATCAATCAAATTTTAAAGGTCGGCTAAGTTAGATGTCGGAAGAATCGACGTGTGTGTATGACGCTCTGTATGAATGTGGAGGAGTATGGTAGAATAGTATAGCAGTCGATTCTCTCTGCCTACCATTTCGTAAAAACAGCGTGATGGTTTGGTATTGTTGTAGCCATTTTATAATGAATTTTTTAAATTTCCAAAAGCACGAACCGTCCCTTAGAAATAAAACAAGTTCAATCGTGCAGCCAATGTGCAGTATTCCACATTACGTTTGTGGCTTTGATATGAAGTCATAAATGTAGGACACGCTGTGCGCCCTACCTGTAGTTGCAGGCACAAAATTATTTAGTTACAGTGAATTGTAGCTAGGAAGATGCTAACGACTGCGCCATTCTGGAGATCATTACAAATATTCATGGTGGTACACTAGTCAAAATACGAGCAAATGTTCCGAAGATTGTATTGTAAAAACAAAGTTGTCATTAAAGCAAAAATGGGGGATATCGAAATACAACCTTCGAGAGATATCCAGAAAAATATGCACAAAAGTTTAAAAAATAGTGTTTAAATTAAATAAAACGTATTTTCTTTTTTAACTACCTCACTTCTTTATTTTGACAGCGACCGGTTTCGCCGGCTCGCTGACATCGACAGACTGGTGATACTATTATAAACTTACTCATTTATATATAATACATAAACGTCAGAGATAATAAGCAACATTCTATACAAAAATAACATTTAAATAATTATGTAAACTTTAAATTTAAACCCCCATAATTAACTGTTAAAATATTAAACGCTGTTTATGGTACAACAATTTTGTTTTTCGCGACAGCTGTTGCGTCAACCTATATGTTGACATCATCAGGTGTCAGTTCAACATTATTGTAACTTAAATTATTGAATTAAATTAAATAA
This sequence comes from Lepidostoma basale, assembly GCA_022606425.2. NCBI lineage: Eukaryota > Metazoa > Arthropoda > Insecta > Trichoptera > Lepidostomatidae > Lepidostoma > Lepidostoma basale. The sequence continues at coordinate 1,614,647 of JAHDVF020000363.1, read as the reverse complement.
ATTGTAATTCCTGATGATTTCAACACAGGTTGACGAAACAGCTGTCTCAAAAAATAAAAATATATAAATCGTACTATAAACAGCGTTTAATTATTTAACAGTTAATAATATTGAAAATTCAAAGTGTTTCCGCCAAAACAATAGATTACTTAACGCCTTAAGGGGTTAGGGGCAGTCAGAGATTATTATTATTTTAATTGTTTTTTGTCAGTAATTTAATTTATTTTATCAAACCAACAATATAAAATTATTATATTATGTTTAAGCTTGATTTTACCCAAATTTAAAAAAAAAAAATTATTAAATATGAAGTTATCGCCATATTTCTTGGACCCTGTTCCATAATGCGGTGACTATTATAACTACTTACAGGTTCATCTTAAATCATTCAAATAAAAATTCAAAATATTGTAATAGTTAATCTAGTACCTGTTCGAAGGATTATTTCTGCTTTTTTTTTAATTAAATTTTTTATAAACAATTGACTATTGCATTTTTCCTTGAAAATCTTTTTTTTTTAATGATTTTAGATAAACCTGTATGAAGTAAAAACGGTCACCGCAAAGCACCACTTATGGAACAGAGTCAAATAAACATGGCGATAACTTCATATATATTTTTTTTCAAATTTGGGTCAAATTAAAAACATAGTATAATAATTTTGTGTTGTAGGTTTATAAAATAAATTTAAAATAGTTTGTTTTTTCATACCTCTAATTTCCCCTAACCCCTTAAGTTTATCAAAAAATTGTCATATATTAAGTAAGCCCTATTTCCTTACTGTACAATTAATGTACGACTTACACGGCCCAAAATTCAAAAGGGTGTTATTTACAAATATGTGTTGAAGGAATGTATTGTGTTAGGTGTGGAGCCGATTGTGTCGGAATGGTATGTCATCTATCTTACTTCCATCGCGTTTTATGATAAAACATAAAAACATGTACGGCGATACGCCTTAAATAACAGGGTTTGTCTCCAATTCGGCTAATGATGAAGCATTAACATTTTTTACGCCGCTTTTCGGCGCTACGTCCCGGACGCCATAACCCGCAGAATATTTCAGAAAGTAACGATAGAACACCCGGCATAAACAGTGGAAATAACTTTGCTGAATCTTCTGAACTAAACTATTTGTATCTTAATGATACTTAAATTTATCTACGGAATCAAATATTAAATGTAGATCACGTAAGGAGTCGGAGAAACCAACGTTCGTGCATGACACGATGTAAAAATGTAGAGGAAGCGAGAGAAGTGTGTCAGGATAGAACAGTGTATCGGTACGTTCTTTGTGATGGATAGTATTTTTTTAGAATCATTGAGAATGAAAAACTGATATAAAATATAATAGATTAAATTTAACTAACTAACTAACTAACCTATGTCGAATGAAAATATAAGAAGTGAATGCGGTGCGAATGATGGTGTCATGAACAAAATAATGAAAGGATCATTAAGATGGTTTGGACATATGGAAAGAATGAATGAAGAAAGAATGGTTAAAAAAATTATATGTTAATGATGTAAATGGAACCAGAAATAGAGGAAGACCGAGGAAAACGTTGCACGATCAAATAAATCAAATATTGAATGTCGGCCATGTGAGGAGTCAGAGAAATCGACGCGCGTGCATGACACGATGTATGAATGTTGAGGAAGCGAGAGAAATATGTCAGGAAAGAAAAGTGTGGCAGTCCATTATTTCTGCCTACCCCTTCAGGGAGACGGCGTGATTTACGGCGTTGAGTTAGTTAGTTAACTAACTAACCATCTAGCCGTCTCCGAAGAAGCAAGCAGAAAAAATGAATCGCCACAATTTTTATTCCTGACATACTTCTATCGATTCTTCAACATTTTTTGACGCCTCACTGGCCGACATGAAAATATCCAGGACTCAAAATGACAAATTACTTCCAGGACAATATAAACATGTTTTTAAAAGAAATGAAAAAAGCCCGAAATCCTCCTGATAGCAGATGTGTGAAAGAAATTTTAAATTGTGAAGGACAATAAACAAATGACAACTTAATGACAACCCGCTCATTTTGGCACCTGCATCCAACTCTTTCATTTCATACACTTGATTAAATGTAAAATAAGTGAAATCCTTTAGACGAATGTTTTTGGTAGAATATTAAACACTGACTTAAAAAATAACGCAGGGTGGATTGAAGGGATCTAAAATATTAATTCGCATTTTAGGCTCAGCTGAAGGACGAATGTTAATGATAGCAAGGCGAAAGATGTCTCTCCCACAAAATATAATAAAACTTATATAATAATGATTAAGAAAGTATACGTAAACGATATTAATGAATAATGAGGTCCAGGAATACCGAGGAAAACACGATACAACCAAATTTATCATATTTTAACGGTCGACCATATAAGATGTCGGAAGAATCGATCTGCGAAATCTCAAAAAATACGTCAGGGTCGAGTAGTGTGGCATTTCATTCTCTCAGCCTACCCTTTAGTGGAAATGGTGTGAAGGTATGTTTATTGTTGTTGTTATACCAAATTGAATGTGAAACAATCCCTGAATGTCAAACGATCAATTACATTTAACGTCAGCCCCGCTTGGACGATGGTGAGGCCTAAAGTTACATGAGCGCGGCTGACATAAGGGCGCCGCTGCGTTCTGTAACAGCTTTGGGTAAGCGGTGAGAATTATTATTGTTATTGTCATAATTATTATTATTATTATTATTATTATTATTATTATTACTTTGTTGAATCGCTCTTTACATCATGACAGCATGAGCCAAATCGATGTAAAGGGTATTATAGCTATCATAGTGATTCTCGTGACATGAGATAGGTAGATATTCTATCGCCATTTTATTGTCACGTAAATTCTACACCAGACCAAAGACAGTGTGACAATCACATTGCCCTCGCCGGGAATCGAACCCGGAAACTTCGGGGTGGCAGTCAATGCACTTACCACTCGGCCACGAAGGTCGTCGTTCTGTGCTCCCTCTTTATTTAAATATGTTAAACGATTATGAAGCTAGTTTTAAAAAAATACACTTTTGTGTAAGCGAAAAAATCATAGCACAACTAAATCTAACCAATTATATACGTTGATCTTGTAAGGAATTGAAAAAATATAGAGAAGGTTCATCTTCTCTGCCATCCCTTAATTACAAGATTGTGGCATTTGAAATTTCCACATGAATTCATAAATTTGTAGGAATGTATTGTTATCTACATTCAATACGGATGCTATTATATTATATTCTGTACATATGTTATGTAGATAGGTTAGCAAATAGCACGTGTACCGTTCTATGTACATACGTTATTAGATTATCCCTTTTGACCCTGCACTGGGCGCCATCTTAACCCTAAACTATTGCTTCGTCTTACCTTCATTACAAGTCTTAGAGAAGGGATTTCCTCACATAATAAGAGAACCAGAATTAACAACAGAAGTTCTCTAAGAGATCAACGTAGCTTTTCGCTAAGGATAACATAAATAATTTAACATTTATATTTTTCTTCTATATTTGCCCTCACTTTAAGTTGTGGAATTATATTTGAATAAATATAACTGCACTTAAATATTTCTACAACACTTTTCACAGACATGTTTTAGTTATGACACAACCTTTTTCAATGTACAAAGGTTTAGGGTTTTTTTTTCTCTTTTTCTTTTTTATGTACTTTGTACTCGTATATACGAGTACAACACTTACATTTAAAAAAAATTAAATTACATAGACATGTGTCGGACAACCAGTCCTTCTTCAGTGATACATATTATAAAGATACATATTTAAAACATTATATCATAAAATTGTTTACATGATCTGACAGATGTTATAAAGGTTTATTTGTAACGTTTTTGCTTTTGTTATAACAAATATTATGATTCAATATAAAATTTAAAATAATAAATTAAAGTTCTTATTGGGGTTCAGATTCACTTACAACAAAGGAAATAAATCAAAGATTGAACTTGGCGTTAAATTTATTTGATTATTCATAATATTTTTTTCATTTTTAATTGCTTTTTTAATTTCTAAAATTTCGAGATTTTTCAAAGCTATCTATTATTAAAATGCAAAATTTATAATATGTATCTTTATAATATATGTATCACTGAAGAAGGACTGGTTGTCCGAAACAAGTCTATGTAAATTTTTTTTAATATAAGTGTTGTATATACAAAGTATATAAAAAAAGAAAAAGAGAAATAAAGCATCTACAACACAAATTATGGCGAATCTAGAATAAATTTTAAATTTTTGTCTATATCTCGCGAAATTAGTAAAGATACGAGTATAACAATGTGGTCGTTCATCTCTTCCGGGTATTACATTTACATATCTGACGACCTTCGAAGCCGATTGATAAGTGCTAAGACTGCCACACCGAAGGTCCCGGGTTCGATTACCGGCAATGGTAGTGTGATTGTCATACTGTTTTGGTATACAATTCTCGTGACAATAAAATGGCGATAGGTTAGCTACCTTTCACATGTCAGGAGAATCAAAACTAACTTACCAACCATCACGCCATCTCACTGAAGGGATAGGCAGAATGGACTGCCACACTTTTCTTTCCTGACATATTTCTTTCGCATCCTCAACATTCATACGTCGTGTCATCCACGCGCGTCGATTTCTCTGACTCCTCACGTGGTCGACATTTAATATTTGATTTATTTGATCGTGCCACGTTTTCCTCGGTCTTCCACTATTTCTAGTTCCATTTACATCGTAAACATATAATTTTTTTACCATTCTTTCTGCATTCATTATTTCCATGTGTCCAAACCATCTTAATGATCCTTTCATTATTTTGTACTTAACACCATCATTCAACTCTCTATCATACACAGATATGGAATCAATGACACAAGAATCAATATGATGCTATACCCGTTACATCGATTGGGCCCACACTGTAATGATGTAAAGAGCGATTCAAAACTAACTAACTAACCATCACGCCGTCACACTTTTACTGATGCGGCACTCCATCCTTCTCTTTTCGCCCCGCGGGAGACGCGGTATGATGGGTTGCGAACCTCTGCGCCACCAATAGGTATCTCCCGCGCACACTTCGATCGTCCAACACCCACAAAATAAATATAAAATAAAATAACAAAATAAAAATAATTTAACACAAAATGTTATTTTTAGATGGTGCACATGGTGGTCTATTTAATTTATGTTCCACGTATCCACCCATTTTTTAATTAAGCATATAATGTAATAACACATATTGTTTTTTTCGATGTTGCACATGTTGACATGGACGATCCGGACTTTTGTGTTTATTCAATTTATGTTACACGTATCCACCGTTTTTTAAAATAGCTGTAATTAGGCACTTAACCAGCAAGAACTTAAAAATAATATTGAAGAAATCATTCCGACTGTCATTGGAACATATGAAAAAAAAAATTTCACACCTGCCAAAATTCTTTATAAAACCGAAAAAAACGATTATAATAATAATATCTCTAATAAAACGAAACTGTATTGTGCGATGTAAGTGTATGGAAGAACCTGATTATAATTTGTCGAAATATTTCTCAAGATTCTCCTGTATTTCCCTTCTCTATGGTGGGCTAATCGGGGAGGAACGTGGTCCCTGAAAATAAATACCAATTTGTCCGCTTTGTCTTCTTCATCTGCGGATACCTTTGTATCGGCACGTTCCTCGGGGATCAGCAGGCCCGTCCTCCTAGGGCCGTGTGAATGGGAGGGGATTAAGGCTTTGTGGGACATCTGCCCATTCACTGCCGTACGTATACTAGCGCGTGGACTACATACACGGCATTAATCGATTTAGCTGCATCACAAAACATACATACACCGATCATTACATTCTGTATACAGACACACACGCACACACACACAGAAATACACACAAACACACACGCATAGACATACATACATACACATATGTTGTGATAGTTTGGCTCATCTGAGGGAAGTACTATCCATATAATAATTGTATGGTATATTTATTTTATTAATTTGTCATGCATCTTATGTTTCTCGCTCTTTTTATTAATCTATTATGTATTACTTATTATTGTGTATTACTAACTTGTATCTTTAGTTTATTGGGAAAAAAAAACTCTGTAATGCTTTAGATATGTTTAAAATAAATAAATGAAAAAATAAATAAATGAAATGAAACAAACATTGACACATACACACATATAAATTTACACACATACGTCGACACGCATACACATGTGCACACACATACACACACACACATACACACATAGACACACTATCCACATACACCACATAGTGACACATACACACACACATAGACACAGCCACATATACATTTACACACACAGAGAAACACACATACACACACATTGACATACTTACACACATGCACACACGCATAGAGGGAAACACACATACACATACATTCCGGGTTCGATTCCCGGCGAGGGCAGTGTGATTGTCACACTGTCTTTGGTCTGGTGTAGAATACACGTGACAATAAAATGGCGATAGATATGCTACCTATCACATGTCACGAGAATCACTATGATAGCTATAATACCCTTAAACATCGATTTGCTCATGCTGTCATGATGTAAAGAACGATTCAACAAAATAATAGTAATAATATAATAATAATACCAACACACTCACACATAGACACACCACCCACCAATGCACACACATATACACAGAAACACCCCTCCCCCCCCCCCCCACACACACTCACACAGAGTTTATCAAAAATTAAAAATCATAGGTCATCAACGGCTATGTAAACTCATGGAAATAATTTATATTGTTTATTTTAATAATATAACAAGTAATTCTGAATTTTATAATTTTACTGTAATTTCTTGATTGAAATTCATTTTATACAATAATGAAATAAAACGATGTTTTTTAAAGAATGTAATTACTTCCACTTTTCTTTATTTCGAGGCTGACTGGTATTGGCAGATCAATCTGTCGAGCCTGCTAGCCGAGTGAAACCGGTCGCTATCGAAATTAAAACAAAAAGAGGAAGTAGTTGATAAAAATATGTTTTCATTTAATTATTTATTAAGCCTTACAAAAAGTATACTTGGTATCATTAATGTATAACATTTTCTTCATATAAAGCACTCACTTTGTGGTTAGACATTATAAATAATTATATAAATAAAACAACTTTGTATTTAACCACGGTAGGGTTATTATATTGATGCCAACTAGTTTCTCTTGGACCCAAGCTTCATCAGGACAGTATAATAACATATAAATAAAACACAGTTATTATACTGCCTTGATGAAGCTTGGGTCCAAGCGTGGTTAAATACAAAGTTGTTTTATTTATATAATTATGTATAATATTTAGCCTATCTCTTGAAACATAATAGCCCCTATTTCGATAAACGCCTGTTTTTGTTCCCAAAGAAGTTTATTGCTACAAAAACTTTGGTAAGACTTCCAGTCCAGAAATTTAGAAAGACACAAAATCTAAACTGCAAGAAGTGCATCACCGGGATGAAATCAATTGACTCGAGCAAGTCAAAAGCATTTCCCTCAACAATACAAGACCAAAACGAAAGTAATGGCATTGCATCAGGACAAATTCCCTAAGAGGATTCTCTTGCAGAAGGCGGTCATTCGATTCTCGTCTTTCTTGTAAAAATCTCTGCGGAAAACGCGGCAAAACAGTGCTGCGAATGTAAACTTTACGGAAACTCTATCGCTGCATTCAATATTTATTTTAATATAAGTTGAATCGCAACGTATCGATTGGCGTTTCTGTCGATTAAATTCTAACAATTCTTTCAGAGGGAAATCACGGTTATTTCTCAACATAAGGTAAGCTTGAATGGAAGTGTTCCAATGAATGGGAGATCGCTGTTCCTTTACATAATTTTGCCATTCTCAATGATGAGATTTAGACAAGTTTATTCTAGCGTAATGCCCATCACGGATTTGCTCTGATTCGTTTTCCGCATTTAAAGTCAATTCTTATAATGCAATTGAGAACTCTGCAGCATTGCACTCTTCTTCTAGAGAATCTTATTTCGTACCTATTTGTCCATTGACTAGCTGCAGTTTTATGTCATTATTTGAAACAATATTTTAATAACAACATTTTGAATGTATACAAATACTTGTAGACGAACAACTGGATTTCATCCATTGCGGGTTATCAATTCAAGAATCAATTGTATCATATGTATGTGATACAATTGATTCTTGAATTAATAACCCGCAATGGGTGAAATCCAGTTGTTCGTCTACAAGTATTTGTATACATTCAAAATGTTGTAATAACAAAAACTGGTCAAAAAAATGATAGCATATAGATTGGAGTGACATCTCCAGGCGGTTTCTAGCAATGCGCTAAATGGCGGTAGCCTTTCACATTGCGTTAAAAAGATCTTCTGCTTAATGATTAAAAAAATACAATCATCATAGATGGCGTTAGTGTGTAGATTGCGAAAACTGACATGTATAGGGTGGTCTTACAGATTAACATATATACAACTTCCAAAAATTTGTCAGACATGGTGGTCATAAGAAAAAAATATGGTGGAATGGGGAATGTTGAGGGGTAGGTAGAAATAATGGAACGCCACACTGTTCTGTCCTGACATACTTCTCTCGCCTACTCCACATTCATACATCTTGTCATGCACGCACGTCGATTTCTCCGGCTTCTCACGTGACCGACATTTAATATTTGATTGATTTGTCACTAAATTATTATATCACTAAACCATATATCACTATTATAACACTAAACCATATACCATTCCGCAATCACAAAAAATCGAAAATGTTAATACGAATGAAAACATCAGTTTTCTAGAAGTTTTATTATATTTTATGGGAATGACATCAAACATTTGATAATGCATTAGAAGGGCGAAACATGCTATTCCCATAAAATATAACATAACTTCTAGAAAACTGACGTTTTCATTCGTATTAATTATTTAATATGGAGTTTTACATCATTGTTCAAGAAACAATAAATAAATCTAAAATGTACTTAATGAATTAAAAATAATTCATATTAAAGTCGTTTAAATGGGTTCGTTTATACCTCTCATTACTTACAATATACGAAGACTAATAGCTTAAAAAATAAAAACACATTACAAAACAATGATCGTACAGAGTTCTTCACAAGCAAGCTCTGTGCATCACGTTCAGTGAAAATGGACTCGCTTTTTCTCCGATAATTTCTTTCTTTAGCTCTCCCATCTAAAACAATCCCTAAGAAAATTAATTGGACTACTTGAATGCAATAACTAACGACATTCTTCTTCTCTAGCAAAAAGACGATTGAGAGATTCTCTGGTTCCATTTTGAAAAATCTAATTCGAATTACTTTCCGCATCTAAGTTGCATCAGGTAAAATCGTAATACATTAATATTCTTAACATATGCTACAAAGGTTCATAGATGTTTTTCAAATTCAAGTTTTAATATAATAGCTAGTGGCTTAACAAAAAACAATACATATTTTTTTTAATAAGTAGAAAAGCACAATATTGCAGCTACAAAAAAAAATTGCAGGCATATTTTTGTCCTTGTTCGATCCTTCTTCTATGCACAAATTTTATTATAACAATTGGGCATCGAAGAAAGACCCCAATATGTCTGCAATTAAATGTGTTATGATAATACAAAGTGCTTTTCTATTTATTCAAATGTGAATCCATAACTCAAATTGAAAGAGATTTTAGAAGAAATATTTAACATTGTCAATATATCATATAAGCATCACAAACCAATCACAAAATACATAATGTTTCTGGAACAATGATATTTGACTCTAATTTTAAATCATTAATAAAAACGAAAATGTCTGTTTTAGAAGTTTTATTATTTTATTTTATGGAAAAAACATGTTTAGCCTTGCTGTGACCAGCCAATTTGTCGATGCCAACAACACTTTCATAAAATATAACAGATTTTCTAAAGAGCTGACACATTCATTGTTAATGCGTAAAAAAAAAATTACATGTTTTCTAAAAATTATATTATTCTAAGGCATTATCCAATGTATCTTAGAAGATGAAACATGTCATTCTCTTTAACGATAATAAAACTTCAAGAAAACAGTTCAATTTTTTTTATAAAGTATATCAATATTAAGTTTTTAAAACTTTTCTTGCAAATCTATTCTTATTTATTTTTTACTATTACATTTGTCACAATCTAATGATTATACTGAAATCACTTTATTTTTATCATGATTAATCAAAACGTTGTTTATTTTAAAAATGATTAAATAAATAAAAACCAGTCTGTCAATGTCAACGAATCTGTCAAAACCGGTTTCTGTCGAAATAACGACAAAAATGGAAGTAGTTCTTAAAACAGATAATTTTTTATCATTGTTATTAATGAGTTTTCATCGTGAGCTTTCAGTAAAATCATTAAAATAGCTAAAATAATGTAGTAAAATAAGAGTCGTATTTTGTAATCAAAAGTATAATCTAATCAGCCAAAGAATGGTATACAAAAAGTTCCATCAATCGTTTTCCTCGGGAAGTGAATAGCATTCATAAGATCCACACTCCATTGCATCCTCCATCCGTCCATATTTCTGACTCCGCCCCCTGAATCTCAATTCTAATATTATTGGCGGAATTAGTCACCGTGATTGTCCCGCGGAGAGTGCAGTCTCCGGCAGAGATGAAAGTTCCAGCATCCCAATTTATAACCCTGGAATGGCGGTCCATACTTCCTTTGTTTGAACTCTTGCCTGTCTATCCGCATAACTCAGTCTTAACTAACTTTGCCAACTGCCATTCGAGTCGCAGCGAGGATGGCATCGTACTTTTTAAACACAATCACAAAAAGTACTTACGTAACTTATGATCTTAAGTTCCTAACCTAACCCAATGAATATATTTGTGTTCTTATTTCAATTTAAAGATTTTTAAACAAAAACACCCTTAACCCTCTCCGGTTCTATGTCGAATAACATTCGACATCGACTTTATTCTACTGTGTCCTATTTCGAATGTCATTCGACATTTTTTTTCTTCATCGGTTTAGTACATAAATATTTGAAGATTATTTTTTTATAGAATCATGTTTACCACCTCTGATCTGTATGTATATAAAGGACTAAGTTTATAATAGTGTCACCAGTCTGTCGATGCCAGCAAGCCTGGAGAAACCGGTCGCTGTCGAAATAAAGACAAAAGTGGAAGTAGTTAAAAAAAACATCGTTTTATTTAATTATTATTAAAAATGAACTTAGATTTCCGTAAAATCATTTGATTATCTTTAATTATGTAATTATTGTAAACATCTCAATAAGTAAATGAATTCACGCTTGTCAAGTGTAATTATATAATAAATAGCGGTTAATTAGTGCCTGAAAATTACTATTGAAATTTCTATAGTTGAATTTCTTAACTCTGAGCACCCAGCGAGAGAAATTTTATAAATTATCCGTAAAAAGTGCTTCATTGTGCAGTGAACCAATGTATTATAGAAAATGTCACAAGAAATTGCGTTCAATGTCTTAAATACTCTAAATTCAAGATTAACAAGAAATGGAACTAGTGAAAAATAAATGTGTCCGTGTTATGAAACTAACCCAACCTGACAATATAAACAATCACTTTAGCAATAGATTTTTACGAAAGATATCTATTTTTTCAAAACGCAGTAGGAACAAATAGAAGTTGTGTTTGAAAGCTAAGTTGACGCTACCGAATGGTGTTTTTACACTGTATATACGTGTGGAAATCAGAACATGCAACTTAACAATAAAATATGATGAATACGAATGAAAACGTCAGTTTTCTAGAAGTTTTATTATGTTTTATGGGAATGACATGTTTCGCCCTTCTTAGGCATTATCAATGTCTAATTTGATATGGAGTTTTACATCACTGTACAAGAAACAGTAAATAATAAAATATTACGTATCGAATTCCGATTTCAATATCTAATACAGAGAATATGAAACTATTTTAACATTTTGGAACAATATCATTTATATAATTAATTCGAATGAAAACATCTGTTTTCTAGACGTTTTATTATATTTGATGTAAATAACATGTTTCACCTATCTTAATCATTGTCAAATTCATTTGATATTATCTGGTTCTAGAAAACTGGCGTTTTCATTCGAATTAACTATTTAATATGGAGTTTGACAACTTCGTTCAAAAAACAATAAATAAGATTATTCTCATTTATTGTGTCAATTAGGTAAAACTATATATGAAATAATTCATATGCATGAAAACGTATGTTTTCAAAAAGTATAATATATTCTTTGGTTATGATAGGTTTCACCTTTCTTAAATAATGTTATTTCTTAAATTGATGCCTTTGACCGGTTTCGGGAGCTCGCTGCCATCATCTGGGCCTTGCATAGACATCATTAAATATTGTAACTAACTAACTAACTATCACGCCCTCTCCTCTTAGGGGTATGCAGAGAGAATAGACTGCCACACTGTTATTTCTGGCATAGTTCTCTTGCTTCCTCAACATTCATACATCGTGTCGTGCACGCACGTCGATTTCTCGATCCTTACGTTGCTAAAAGTTGTTAATATGTTAATAGTTTTGATAAATCCAAAGCAAGGGGAAACATGTCATTCCCATAAAATATAATATTTTCTCTAATATATATTTCATCAGTATTATTTTGTTTTATATTATATACATGTAGTTTTACATCATGGTTCAAGAAGCAAACATACAGCTACATTTATTTCAAAAAATAATTATTGTTTAATATACCTATATTATAAAAAAAATCTTATAAATCTTAACCAAACATCTAATAAAAACCTGCCTTTGCCTTTTCAATATACATTTTTTCCATGTTCCTATATGCAAAAAAAAACATAATTTATAATTACCCGTTAATTGACTCGGTATATTTCCAGTATGTAACTCAGTGAGGTAAATTACCATAATACTTGCATTGACCGCCCACGCGAGAAAGAATATGGCATACATTAGCAATCTTGTTTGATTACGTAATTTAAAACAATTTACCAACAAAAGTGAAATGTTCCGATTTCCATATCACTCTTAGAAAGGAAATACAACTCTGCTATTATATATTTGCCAGATACAAGAAAGTGCGCGAATAAATCCTTGCGCTCCTAACCAAATTAAGAATAAATATTTGTAAATTCAACTTACATCATATCAAATTATAATGAGTGATCTGTGAATGGTGAAAATCTTGTACGAGTGAATGAATTTGCATATTTAGGAAGTTTGTTTACAAAGGATGTACGAGTGAAGAGGCATATTGAAAGAAGGATTGGGGCAAGTAACAAAGTAAATTGTGCAATTTTCATTTCAAACAATGGCCTGCCAAAAAAAGCTTGGATGGCAGAGAATACTTGTGTTATTGTACCGATCCTAAAGTATTGAATTGTAGCATGGCTTGGCAAAATAAAGATGAAAGTTAAAAAAAATAAAGTAGAAATGAGATCTCTTAAACGAATGTGTGTTATATCTGTATGTGAGTATCAAACGCAAATATGAGAAGTGAATGCAGTGCGAATGAAAGTAAACAAATAATTTTAGAAATAATGAATGAAGAAAGAATGGTAAAGAAATTATTATTATTATTATTATTTCGTTGAATCGCTCTTAAGATCATTACAGCGCAAGCCAAATCAATGTTAAGAGTGCAGCTATCATTTTAATTCTCGTGACATGTCATAGACAGCTAGTATATCGCCAATTTATTGTCACGTGAATTCTGCACCAGGCCGAATATAGTGTGACAATCACACTGCCATCGCCAGGAATCGAACCCGGGACCTGCGCGTTGGCAGTCAAAGCACTTACGTAGACGTCAAACTAAAGGGTATAACATCATATTTATTCTCTTGACACGTAATAGGTAGCTACTGTATTGCCATTTATTATCACGTGAATTCTAAATCACACCAAAGACAGTGTGACAATCACAATGCTATCGCCGGGAATCTAACCAGGAATCTTCGATGTCACAGTCATAGCAATTGCCACTCAGCCACGAAGGTTGAAGAAACATTTCTGAATCATTATTCAAGAAACATAAAACACATGTTAAAACCATTCGTTATTCTATTGGATTTGGTTTGTTTTAAGGTTATGGTACCTTTACTTGTATGATTCAAAGACACTGTTTACGTCACTTTCGCCTTCTTTGATCCTTTATTATCATTTGCGTAGGAGAAACAGTGCTACTGACATACATTCAGGTTAAAAATATGTTTAGCAATCGTAATTGGCCATCAAAACAATAATTATGTATTAATTATGTTAATATATCAATGTTTATGCACATAGAACATATGGATACGGGGTCAAATAATTTTTTTTTGTTTTGTATATTGTAGTAAAAACATGATTTTATGCAATATTACTCCAAGTACCAAGAACATCAATTGGTTCATAGAATTAAATTACCTCAATTCATGGAGTATTTTTTAAATCATTGAAAAATTTACCTTAGTAAAATAGGCGTGTATGTTATTATTTACGCACGTAAAAAGTTATACTTTAGCGCAACAAAACAACGCAAGTTTTTAAACACAAGTTTTATCACTGATAATTTTTTCACTACTTAATGTGACAGGAAGACGGCGTCATGATTAGTTAGTTTTTTTTTAATTACAAACATAATTTGAATGTATTCGATTTTTTAATTATATTTTAACGACGTAAATGGAACTAGAAATAGAGGAACACCCAGGAAAACGTGGCACGATCAAATAAATCAAATATTGAATGTCAGCCACGTGAGGGGTCAGAGAAATCGACGCGCGTGCATGACACGAATGAAGGCAGAAACATACTATTAACACGCTACGCCACCCGATGCCACGTGATGCGTGTTGAGTCGAATCAAATTGTATTGTTTTCTATGACGACGCCATGTGCGCACACGCCACCCGATCCAGACGAGCTAGATCGACGTGTTGCCGGTGGTGGGAGTAAACACGCCACGTCGCGTGTCAATAGTATGTTTCTGCCTTGAATGTTGAGGAAGCGAGAGAAATATGTCAGAAAAGAAAAGTGTGGCGGTCCATTCTTTCTGCCTACCCCTTCGAAGAGACGGCGTGATGGTTAGTTAGTAGGTTGGTTAGTGTACAATTTGTTTTTTGAATGTATACAAATACGTGTAGTCAAATACTGGATTTTACCCATTGCGGGTTAATCATTTTAAGGATTAATTGTAATAGAGACGAAGATGTAAATTGTTCGGGAAATATAATATGGTGGTCGAGGCGTTTACAGGACTTATGACCTGTCATTGGTTGGGTTAAGCGATCGCTTTATGTAATACAACATTCCCCATTCCCCCCTTCTTACGACCACCACGTCTGACAATAGATTACTGTAGATTGAACTAAAAAAAATTAAAAAATGTGAAGTGTTTCTCAACATAGTAGCATATATACATTTTTCAAAAAAAATTGTCAGACGTGGTGGTCGTAAAAAGAGCGAAATGAGGAATGCTGCATTATATAAAGCGATCGCTTAACCCAACCGATGACAGGACATAAGTCCTGTAAACGCCTCGACCACAATATTCAGTTTCCAAAACAATTTACGTATTCGTCTCTATTGAGATACAATTAAGTTAGTTAGTACACAAATGATTTATATTTTATAACAATTTCAATTGAAAAACATTTAAACTAATCCGCCACTAGAATACGCACTTGTGAGAATACAAAGAGATATACAAAATTCCACGTGTGGGGGAAATAAAAATCTATGGGCGCGATTACTCACTTTTGCTCTGACCCAATTAACGAATTCCATAGATAAAATTGAAAGCGATCGAATCTAGATTGGCCGCTGAATAGACCGCATTACAGGCCTTGTCAAATGGGGTTTCCGCCGAAACTGACTGGGTCATTCAACTGATTGAATGGCAGGTGATCAGTTTCGCGGAGGATTGTGCGGAGGGAGGAACCACTCTACCTTTTGTAGCGAATGCTCTGAAGTCGATCGGAATAAATTTCTACTCGTATATTCGAACAAACTTAAAATTTAAATTCAAAACGAGCGTTGAATATTTAGAAATGTATCTTAGTTCGAAAATAAAAAGTAATGGTTGTGAAAATGCAGTGTTTTAATATATAACTAACTAACTAACTAACCATCATCATCTCCGAAGGGGTAGGCAGAAAGAATGGACTGCCACACTTTTCTTTCCTGACATATTTCTCTCGCTTCCTCAACATTCATACATCGTGTCATGCACGCGCGTCGATTTCTCTGACTCCTCACATGGCCGACATTCAATATTTGATTTATTTGATCGTGCCACGTTTTCCTCGGTCTTCCTCTATTTCTGGTTCCATTTACATCATTAACATATAACTTTTTTACCATTCTTTCTTCATTCATTCTTTCCAAGTGTCCAAACCATCTTAATGATCCTTTCATTATTTTGTTCATGACACATTCATTCGCACCGCATTCACTTCTTATATTTTCATTCTACACTCTATCATACACAGAGTATACACACATTTGTCTAAGAGATCTAATTTCTACTGCATTTATTCTACTTTCATCCTTATTTTACCAGTTCCATGCTTCGCTTCCATATATAAAGGTCGGTAGAAGAACACCATTGTGCATTTGATATATATATTTTTTAAATATACTTAATTTTGATAATCAAATGATTTTACTGAAATCTCTTGATGGAAGTTCATTTTAAATTATAATTAAATAAAACGATGTTTTTTAACTACTTCCACTTTTGTCTTTATTTCGATAGCGACCGGTTTCGCCAGGCTCACTGGCATCGACAGACTCTAAAAAAAGTCTGTCGATGCCGACGAGCCATCGTTTTATTTAATTATTTTACTTAATTATTTTCTTACACTGAATTTTTTTAAAAGTAAACACTTTTTTATATTCCACTATACTATATTTAAAGACTACACAACATACGAGTATTTAGGAGTTACCTCCATCTTCAGGTGTAAATATACATCTTAACTCCGAAACATGCTGTTTAGTCTATAAATATAGTATAGTGGAATAATAAACAGTGTTTTCTTTTGAAAAAATCCAATGTAATTACAATGGAATTCCACAGTGTTAACCCCTTAACTTTCAAGAAAATAATTATTTTCACTTTATTTTGTTTATTCATGGATTCATATGATATTGAAAATTGATGGAAATAAAAAAAAAACAATTATGATATTGTACATTTAGATATAATATATAGAACTAACAAGTTTTTCTGATCACCGGTTTCGATACTAGTTAATAATCGTGATAAACGTCATTTTTTACGTTATTTAAATTTTTTATGTTTCTTGAATAATGATCATTTAAATAATTAATACGAATGAAAACATCTGTTTTGTAGAAGTTTTGTTTTTAAAAGTGTGTCTTAGACGAACATTTGATTTTCCTTTAGACAGGCGAAACATGTCATTTATAAAATATAATAAAACTTCTAGAAACCTGACGTTCTCATTCGTATTAATTAACTAACCATCACGCCGTCTCCCCGAAAGGGTAGGCAGAAAAAATGGACTGTCACACTTTTACTGATGCGGCACTCCATCCTTCTCTTTTCGCTCCGCGGGAGACGCGGTGTGATGGGTTGCGAACCTCATCGCCACCAATAGGCATCTCCCGTTCGTACTTTTGTAATTATTCGACAGGAAAGCCAACATCGGTTGGCGAAACAGCTGTCGCGACAAACTCATTTAAATAAACAATGATACGTTATAACAGTGTTTCTAATTAAAATATTTTTTAATGGAAGGATGGGGGCTTATTTGTATACCGAAAATCGTATTTCACCAAGTTACACATTTCCACACAAATGCTCCTTTCGTTAGTCACTTATTCTCCGTTATCGCATACTTTTTGTTGCCGGTCGGATGAAGCCGTGGGGCACTTTGACTACAAATACATTTCGTTTAGAAGCGAATAATGAGGGTCAATTCTGTATGGAGTTTGTGGAAAAAACGTGATAGACTCCTCCGACTGCGCTAAAAGTGATGTATCCGTTCTGCCTTCATTTCAGTGGCGGATAATGTATACTCGTATGTAGTATTTATTGTTCCTTGAACAATGATATAGAACTTCCTATTAAATGATTTTATACAAGTTTTATTTATTTTTCTTCTATATTCGCCTTCACTTTTTGTTGTGGATTGATATTTGAATAAATATAATTACATAGTACATTGTTTTGGCCGAAACACTATGATACTTTAACATTATGATTGCCCTGAAGATGTCAACATAGGTTGACGAAACAGCTGACGCGTAAAATAAAAATAAAAATACAATTGTGATACGTAAAACAGAGTTTTTTTAATTCTTCATATAAAGCACTCACTTTGTGGATAAACATTTTAAATAATTATATAAATAAAACAACTTTGTATTTAACCACGGTAGGGTTATTATATTAGTTTCGCTTGGACCCAAGCTTCATCAGGGCAGTATAATAACTGTTATTATACTGCCCTGATGAAGCTTGGGTCCAAGCGAAACTAGTTGGCATCAATATAATAACCCTACCGTGGTTAAATACAAAGTGGTTTTATTTATATAATTATTAAAAGTTTTTTTAATTGAACAGTTTATAAATATAATTACACTTGGTATCACAACACTTTATTTCACTTGACAAAGACATGTTTCGGTTAGAACAATCCTTTATCAATGTACACAATTTATTGAAAGTTAAGGCGTTAACACTGTGGAATTCCATTGTAAAAACTTTAAAATTTGAAAAACAACACTGTACTGCCATTGGAGGTCACCTCCGAAACATTGTCATGTTTTATTATTTTTATTATTATACTATTAATATCTTTAAATGTCTGTTAAATAAAATTTTCCTTCAGAGGAACACTCCGGGCCACACAAATCATGCCCCCGAATAAACTAACAACCCACCAAATCACCTTCCAACAATGTTCCCATCAGACGTAAGAGGAATAGCCACATGAGCTGAACCTCTGTAAGCCAGAAGATCCAAGTCCAAGTCCAAGTCTGTTAAATAAAGTGTTGTAAAATTCCGAGTGTCATTATAATGTATTTAAATTTATATATTAATTTATTTTGTTATTGACAATTATTCCATTACAATTTTTGTTGAAACGGATAACTGACATAAATCTAAGAACTTTTTAATGCAGTTACAGTAAAAATTAAGCCTAAGACAATATTAAAGTTAAGAATATTTAGATCATTAAAGAATAAAGGATTCATAAATAAATGTACGATAAGCTAAACAATATCAATACGACTTACAATTAGCTAGTGACATATTTTATTTTATTATGGTAGGTTTGCAAGATACAAGTAATGACAAAAAGTAGTATAAACTTGAACTAGAAAGTGACATATTTCGTCTCTCTAAGGTATTATCAAGTATCATCGGTCATTGGCATATAATTATATTATTCTAATTATATCACTGTAATTTACCCAACATTTATTAATGACACCATTTTCGAAACGGTCAAAATTAAAAACAACAGGGATTTATGATTAAAAATTTATAAAATATGAAGATTTTCTTAGATTTAAAAAATATCTATTAATGCAAACTTTTGAAACCCCGAATTAGTTTTATCTGGCGCCTTTGCCCTGTATTATCGAATGATATCCCGTAATGGGCAATCGATAAAGCTATTTCACTTTTAAATATCTCATTTCTATAGAAACGAAAAATTTATATCATCAGTAGCTTTTTATTAGGCGATTTCATCATCATATCAAGAGATTTCATCTTAATAATCGCCCGGGAGATATTCTATTAGAGCGTGTAATTCTCTTCGGCGCAGCTTCTTTCTTTGAAAAGACAAGTTTTTTTTTTTAGAAAATTATGTCCTTTTATATTTAATAGAATGGTTATGTTTAGCTATTTATTGTTTCTTGAACAATGATGTAAAACTCCATATAAAATAATTAATATAAATGATAACGTCAGCTTTCTAGGAGTTTTATTATATTTAATGAGAACGACATTATCAAATGTCTGACATTTAATGATGCCTTATAAGGCCGAAACACGTCATTCCCACAAAATATAATAAAAATTCTAGAAAACTGACGTTTTCATTCGTATTAATTATTATGTTTAGTGTAAACCAATGATAAAGCTGAAAAAATATAACATTTGAAAAATGAATGAAATTGAAAAAGGTATATGTGTAAGTTTGTAGCAGTGTCACCAGTCTGTCGGTGCTAGCTAGGGTGGTGAAACTGATCGCTGTTGAAATAAAGGCAATACAAGTAATTCTTTAAGATAAAAAAGCATTATTTCATTATTCAGAATGAATTTCCATCAAGAAACGTGAGTAAAATCATTCATATCTAAAAAAGGTGTGTTAATAAAATTATAATCTTTACAAAACGAGGTCTTAAATATTATTTATGTATAACTAAATAACAAACTAACCACTACGCCGTTTTCCCGTAGCGGTAAGCAGAGAGGATGGATCACCACATTAACTCTCGACATAACTCTCGCGCCTCTTTTATATTCACACATCGTGACATGCACGCTCGTCGATTGTCCCTACTTCGAACATAGCCGCCATTCAGTTATTGATTAATTTGTTCATATCATGTCTTCCTTAGCTTTCCTCGACTTCTTTTTATCTCATCGTCTTTTTATCAAACCGTCTTAGTGACCCTTTCTTCATTTTATTTATCACGCCTTCATCATTTCTTCTTGGCTACACATACACAATTAAATAATTATTACATGATTAAATAATTCTGGCATTTCTGAGAGAATAAAACAACAAATAGAATTTTTATCACTTGGAAAGACAATTTCCGTACAAAATCTGCTATCTTGGAGATCAAAAATAAAAACTTTAAAGAATCTGAGTGAATTCTGAATGCATTAACTTCAGTCTCTGTCATAAGACAGTCTAAAGAGGTCGCCTGAATAAAAATGAACCTAGAGTAAAATAAAGTAATTGTAAATTTATTTTATTTTTCATTTGTGTATACAGGTAACAGATTTTTTAACGATTCTATGACAATGCTGTAAAACTTCATATTGAGTAATAATAAAAAAAACGATGTTTTTTAACTACTTCCACTTTTGTCTTTATTTCGACAGCGACCAGTTTCACCAGGCTCGCTGGCATCGACAGACTGGTGACCAGTCTGTCGATGTCAGCAAGCCGTTGAAGTAGTTAAAAACATCGTTTTATCTAATTATTATTTAAAATTAACTTCCATCAAGAGATTTCAGTAAAATCATTTGATTATATTTTGTGTATTTAATATCAATGAAAAAATCATTTTTTCTAGATATTTTGGTATCTATATTTTATGGAAGTGACATGTTTCACCTTGCAATGCCATAATAAAGCATTTGAAAAGATAAAAGTGGAAGTAGTTTAAAAAAACATCATTATTTTGTTATACTAACTAACTAACTAACTAACCATCACGCCGTCTCCCCGAAGGGGTAGGCAGAAAGAATGGACTGCCACACCTTTCTTTCCTGACATATTTCTCTCGCTTCCTCAACATTCATACATCGTGTCATGCACGCGCGTCGATTTCTCTGACTCCTCACATGGCCGACATTCAATATTTGATTTATTTGATCGTGCCACGTTTTCCTCGGTCTTCCTCTATTTCTGGTTCCATTTACATCATTAACATATAATTTTTTTACCATTCTTTCTTCATTCATTCTTTCCATATGTCCAAACCATCTTAATAATCCTTTCATTATTTTGTTCATGACACCATCATTCGCACCGCATTCACTTCTTATATTTTCATTCGACACTCTATCATACACAGAATATCACACATTATTTTGTTATTATTCTTTAAAATAAGTTCCATCAAGAGATTTCAGTAAAATCTTTTGATTATCATATTAAGTAGTATGGTGACAATCACACTGCCAACGATGAAATCGAACCCGGGATTTTCAGTATGGAAGTCAGAGCTCTTACCACTCTGCCACGAAGGTCGTCATGTTGAGGAAGGTAGAGAAATATGTCAGGAAAGAAAAGTGTGGCAGTCCATTATTTTTGTTAACCCTTTCGATTAGACGGCGTGATGGTTAGTTAGCGGACGTTATTGGTAAACTCCAGGTGTTTATAAATAGGTGCCTTCGCTCAATATTTAAAATCTATTGGCCCCAAACAGTGTCAAATGCCGTTCTCTGGACCATTGCAGGCGAAAAGCCAATTAGAGAACAAGTCGCTAGGCGCAAATGGCAGTGGATCGGTCACACTCTGAGACGTAACCCAGCCTGCATCACTCAGGGCGCACTAGACTGGTCCCCTGCAGGACTAGGTTAAGGCAGCAGGCCTCACTTGGGATGATGTTAAGCATCAGGCATGCGATACAGTCGGGTGGAGAAGATTCCTTGAGGCCCTATGCACCGCGGAAATGTGTGAAAGGACAAAAAGAAGAAGAAGATGGTTAGTTAGTTAGTTAGTTTAGAAAACACAATACTTTGCGTAATTACATCAATCTGCGGTAACATTGTATAAACATGACAGCCTTCGACCGCTAAGGAATTAATGTCCCTCTAACGCCGTCGTTAGGGCCGCCGTATAATGGACGCGCCCGTAGAATTATTTAATAACTTTCCAGAACATTCCACCTGCAAGTTCTTCCTCTCCGACGGCATAAAATTTCCATCGGATTATCCCGACTCAGACCGATGACATTCAAGACCCGTCCTAACCAAACGCGGCGGTCGTAACAGTAATGTGAACTCGACAAAAAACCAAACTCATTTCACGCGATTACCTACCAGTTTCTAAACTGTCAAAATATCTTTAGTTTGCATATTTTTGCTTTAAAATTTTCCATTCTCCGAAAATATCAAGATCATATTTCTTCTTCTTATTCTTTCGGTGCCGTGTCAAGTACCCCAAAGTTGGCGATCAGCTAAGGCATCTCTATCCTGCGCCACTTGGAACAGGTTCTGAACTCTTGTTATTCCTGTCCAGTCTTTGATGTTCCGCAGCCAGGACAGCTGCCTTCTACCAACTCTCCGACGTTCCTTCACTTTACCCATTTATATCAAAGTTCATTTATGAAAAAAATGTAATTACACTTGGTATTACAAGACTTTATTTCACTAAACACAGACATGTTTCGGTTAAAATATAACCTTTATCAATTTACACAGTTTTAAACATGTCTGGCTTAAGTGAAATAAAGTGTTGTAATAATACCATTTGTAATTATATTTATTCAAATATGAATCAGAATACCGAATACCGAAGTCCCGAGGTGAGCTAGAGTTGACAGGGAACTGTTAATAACTATCAAGGTTTGGAAGATTTCACATCTAGGTCATATACTGCGTGGGAAAAAGTACTACCTTCTCCAACTTATATTAGAGGGGACGCCGAGGGCCCGGTAGGAGACACATGTCCTGGCTACGTACTTACTTGCTACTCGCACATACCATTATTATTCCCTAATGATCATGACTCACCGTTCTAACATCCTATTTGTCCTCGTGCACACTTTATCCTGCCCCTCTTTCTCCCCTGCGTTTTATATTTCTTTTTCATTTATTGTTCTCTGAATTTAACTAACTAACTAACTTACCATAACGCTGTCTCCCCGGAGGGGTAGGCAGAAAGAATGGAACGCCACACTGTTCTGTCCTGACATACTTCTCTCGCTTCCTCTACATTCATACATCTTGTCATGCACGCACGTCGATTTCTCCGACTCCTTACGTGACCGACATTCAACATTTGATTGATTTGATCGGGCCACGTTTTCCTCGGCCTTCCTCTATTTCTAGCTCCGTTCACGCCGTTTACCTTCTTTACCATTCTATCTTCACTCATTCTTTCCGTGTGTCCAAACCATATTAATGACCCTTTCCTTATTTTGTTCATAACACTTTCATTCGCACCACATTCACTTCTTATACTTGCATTTGTCACTCTATCATATACAGATTTGCGACACATTCGTCTTAGAGATCTCATTTCTACTGCATTTATTCTACTTTCATCCTTCTTTTGCCAGTTCCATGCTTCACTTCCATACATAAGGGTCGGCACAAGAACACCATTGTGCACTGCCATCGTAGCTTTTTTGGATAGGCTTTTGTTTGCGATGACAACTTTAAGTGCACCATTTACTCTGTTGCCTGCCCCATCCCTTCTTTCAACATCCTTCTCCACCCTCCCATCCTTTGTAAACATTCTTCCTAAATATACAAATTCATCTCATTCTCTGACTTTATGTTTAGTATATTCTGTTACCCTGACAAAGCTCCGGCAGGAGCGAAACCGGTTGGTGTTAATAACAAATAAAGTGGTTTAAAAATGTTACAAGTGTATTATTATTATATTCAATAATGTCATATCACAAAAAAGTGCTTCATACGAAAGTTTTTCATACTACAGCTTTTTTGCTTGACCGTTTCGGGCGAGCGTTCCTTATTATTTGACGATTAGTGTAAATATGCAGGACGGTTACTGTCAGGTTACGCACGTCCTGAATTCTGCAGTAAAACATTATTTAGCACCACTACCGCCTAGTGAAAGGGCTGAAAAGGTACCCCCGGAATAAATACTCCATAAAATATTGGCGTTATGTAAAGCGCTGATGGGTCTATTCGAGTCGAGCTGTCTGCGCTCTAGAATATTCCATCGTGTGTGAAAGTGTCTACATTGTTATTTCAACGAATAAATGTGAGGAAAATTACGTGTTAGCAAATATATGTCATGCACTTTTTAATTTAAATAAATCAAACAGTTTTTTTAAACTCTTTATCTCTCTTTTACTGGTGTTTATTACGCGATCTGTTAGTGTATTGGCTGCTATCATCCTCAGTGTCTTCATCTCTTAAGTCCTTAAAGTCCTGACTCTGTCTGCCCTTGCTTTAACGCCATATTGTATAATTACCAGACTCATTTATTGTTAAATAATGAAAACTAAAAATTCTTTATTATTATGTATTTAGTGTGCTTCCACTTGTGATTATGTTCGACCGGTTTCGGCAGCTTGCTGCCATCTTCTGGAGAATCAACCAGAAGATGACAGCAAGCTGCCGAACCCGATCGGACGTAAACACTAGTCGAAGCAAACTAAATACATAATAATAAAGAAAGTTTGTACCATTTTTTTTTTCATTATTTAAAATGAAAATTAAAAAAATTAATTATCATTTATTGTTTCTTGAACAATGATGAACTCCATATTATATAATTAATACTTATGAAAACGTCTATTTTCTAGAAGTTTTATTGTTATGTATTTTATGTAAATGACATTCTTCGCCTGTCTAAGGCATTATCAAAAACATTTGATAATGCCTTAAAAGGGCGAAACATGTCATTCACATAAAATATAATAAAACTTCTAGAAAGCTGGTGTTATTGTGAATTGATTTGCATATGGATGGTTCAAAATACTATCTAAAGAGTCCATTGTTTTGGCCGAAACACTATGATACCTTAACTATACTGTTAAATTAAATAACTTTGTTTTTGTATCATAATTGTATTTTATTTTACGCGACAGCTGTTTCATCAACCTATATTGACATCATCAGGTGGTACAATCAACACCTGATGATGTCAACATAGGTTGATGAAACAGCTGTCGTGTAAAATTAAAAAAATCATCAACATTCATATCTGCCATGCACGCACGTCGATTTCTTCGACTCCTCACATGATCGAAATTTAATATTTGATTGATTTGATCATGTAATTTTTTCCTTGGTCTTCCTCTATTTCGTTTTTATATACGAGTACATTCTTTAAATATATATTTTTTCATTTATTATTTTCATGTGTCCAAACAAACCATGACACTTTAATTACTTTGTTCATAAAAAAATTTGTCTTACTGCGTTCGCTTTTTTATATGAATTTGACACTTTATCACATACAGATTTAGCACACATTTTTCTGAGTGATATCATATCTACATCATTTATTCTACTTTCATTCATATTGTGGCAGATCCTTGCTTCATTTTTATACATAAGAGTCGGTACAAATCGCCATTACGCACTTTAAATATATTTGAAAATATCCATTTAAACATGCAAATGGATATTTACAAATTTTTATTTCATGTCATCAAAATCGTAAAGAAATTGAGGTTAAAACAATCGAAGTACGAGTCTGGCGCGCCGCGGGCGAATCTTGGCGGGAAACCGAAGTTCCTTTGTTCTCCTGACAAATGCATTTTGTTTTTCTCTCCCCCGCCCCTCTCTCCACCCCTTCGCCGCTCATTACACCCGGTTTGAGTGCACAATATCACCAAGTTTACAACCAGAAAGAAAAATTATTGTGTTTTTATTGCCTTGAGAAAACCGATATCTCGTTGAATTTTCAATGAAGAATTGATGTTTTTTTTAAAACAATTTTAAAGAAGCTCGGTAGTATTCTCAGTTTGAAGATTTCATCTCGTAAATCGAATTCGAGTTTTAATACCATTCAATAAAATGAATTAAAAATTTTACTGCGGAATACATCTACTCGTCTAAAGAAGACAAAACGAATATTTTTTTTAATTCTTAACTGACTAACTAACCAACACGCCGTTTCACTGGAGGGGTAAGCAGAGAGGATGGACTGCCATACTGCTCTATCCTGACATATCTTTCAAACGTCATCTACATTCATACATAGTAACATGTACGCTCGTCGATTTTTCCGACTTCGAATGTGGCCGATTTTTATATTTTATTAATTTAGTCATGCAAAGTTTGACTTAGTCTTACACGGCTTCTTTTTCCATTCACACTATGTAAAATATTATAAAAATACAACATAATACCAGGAGCTCATTAGAGATGGTTCGACATTAGGAAGACAAAATACTTTCTAAAGTCAAGAGTATTTGTCTCCTGAACGTAACTTCACTAATATGTAAAACGTCGATCTCCGAGGAGACCGCGTTCAGCAGACGAATTGCTCTTTCCACCGGTGTCACCAGAGGCAAATTGGTGCAATGCATACGAGCTTCAATCTGATCGTAGGTAAAAATGTCATTGTGATGGGCGACTTTAACCTGTACTCTGCCCATGAAATGTCCAGCGTGACTTGGAGTAACTATGCGCAGTTTTTGGGCTTGCACAACACAATGACGTTTTGAACTCAGATTCCAGAACCTTAGACTTAATTTTGAGCAACATCAAATTGCATATTTCAAGAGCAGTGTCTCCATTAGTTACTGAAGATGATCATCATCCCGCGCTAGAGTTTGGGTACTCTGGTAAAGATAATCCTGGTATTTTCAGAGTACCGCGCCATAAAAAAGACATCTTCAGAGGATGGAACTTCATATTTGCATTTTACACTCTATTTACC
The DNA here is from genome assembly GCA_022606425.2 of Lepidostoma basale. NCBI lineage: Eukaryota > Metazoa > Arthropoda > Insecta > Trichoptera > Lepidostomatidae > Lepidostoma > Lepidostoma basale. The sequence continues at coordinate 1,587,346 of JAHDVF020000363.1, read as the reverse complement.
CACAAATTTGTCTTACAAATCTCAATTCTACTGCATTTATTCAACTTTCATCCTTCTTTTGCCAGCTCTTTGCTTCATTTCATACATAAGGATCGGCACAAGGCGCATGTTTATATGGCAGGTAATATTTCAATTTTGTTTCTCATCTTTGAGTATTTATATTTTCAAACAATGAATTATTACCGCTAAATTTCCCTAAACATACTTATCACACACTCGCAAATGAGTAAATGTGTACTCATGGAGGAAAATAATTACGCATTTTCTCCATCCTTCCTCGAGAAGCGACCATACAGCCGACGGCAGATCGATATAATTACCGCGTATTGACACACATTCTCTTCCCACAAAATTAATAATGGGAAAGCGTAATCTGAATCTTTTACATACAGGTAATACTCGTACCTGATCACAACAAGAACAATAAGGAAAACAAAACCTTCAGAGGCGTATCAACTAATATTTACAAATTTAATATGAATAAAAACGTCCGTCTACTAGGTTTTTATTATATTTTAGATTAACTGAAATGTTCAAATCAAATCAAATTAAATCAAATCAGTTTAGTAAGTCAAAAGACATTATAAACAGCTAAATGTTTAAGGCATCTATCGAGTACAGGTAAAATATTATAAAAATACAACATAATACCAGAAACGCATTAAAGATGGTTCGAAATTAGGAAGACAAGATACTTTCTAAAGTCAAGAGAATTTATCCCCCGAACGTACCTTCACTATTATGAAAGACGTCGATCTCCGAGGAGACCGCGTTCAGCCGACTAATTGTTCTTTCCACCGGTGTCACCAGAGGCAGATTGGTTCTAGTGGCCGGTAGGTAAAACAATCCGTGCTGTTGGAGATATCGATCAGGGACAAAAAAACAACACCCTCTAACACGAAATATCCCGTGATTAATTTAAAGAAATGCGTAATGAGATGCCCATCTTTCGAAGCTGTAAAGAATTGGTTACGAGCATTCCCAAAAGAAATGCCGTGGGATAGAGCCACGGATAACCACCATACTCCCTCGTGTAGAGATACCTCAGTTTTTTTTCTGAACCCTCTAAGGCAAATATAAACAGTGTTTCTATTAAAGATTTATACAATATATTAACAATTAATTACGCCGCTGACTTATTCACGAACGGCGCCTTTTATACTATACTCATATACGAGGTCTGTTCAAAAAGTATCGCGAATTTTGAATTTCCGCTAGCTACGTATATTTGATTTTTGATTTTTTTGTAGCGTTATGTTGGTACTCATGTCCCTTACTTATGCTGACAAGGTCGGCCATTTTGAATCTTTAGTTAATTTTTGACAGCTGTTTTGCTTGGATGTGTTTTGGCTCGTCTTCGATTTTTGCCTATTCCAAAAAATGGATCAAAGAATCTGTATCAAATTTTGTGTGAAAAACAAAATAAAGTGCGCGGACGCATTTCGAATGTTGACTGTGGCATATGGTGAAGCTACCTTGGACCAAAGCAACGTTTATCGGTGGTACAAAATGTTCTCAGAGGGCCGAGAAGATATGAACGACGAAGAGCGTGCCGGACGCCCGAGCACGTCAACAACAGACGATAACATTGATAAAGTGAAGAAAATAGTATTAGCCAATCGTCGAATCACCGTTAGAGAAGTTGCTGAGGATCTAAACATATCGATTGGCTCGTGCCATTCGATTTTAACCAATGATTTGGGCATGAGTCGGGTCGCCGCGAAATTCGTGCCAAAATTGCTCAATTTCGACCAAAAACAGCATCGCGTTAACATTGCTCAGGAGATGTTGGACTCGGTCCGTGACGACCCAAATGTGCTCCAGAGGGTCATAACTGGTGACGAATCATGGGTTTATGGTTATGACGTGGAAACCAAAGCTCAATCATCCCAATGGAAGCTGCCGCATGAGCCAAGACCAAAAAAAGCGCGCCAAGTTCGGTCGAACGTGAAGGTTTTGCTCACAGTTTTCTTCGATTGCAGGGGCGTGGTGCATCATGAGTTCTTGCCACAGGGTAGTACGGTCAATAAGGAATATTACCTGCAAGTTATGCGCAATTTGCGCGAAGCAATCCGCCAGAAACGCCCGGATTTGTGGAAGAACAAAAACTGGCTTTTGCACCATGATAACGCCCCTGCTCACACATCGTTGCTTGTGCGCAAATATTTGGCCAAAAACAACACAGTAATGGTGCCGCAGCCACCGTATTCCCCAGACCTGGCCCCCTGTGACTTTTTCCTGTTTCCAAAACTGAAGAGGCCCATGAAAGGACGACGCTACGCCACGATTGAGGAGATAAAGACGGCATCGAAGGAGGAGCTGAACAAGATCACAAAAAATGATTTTTTTAAGTGCTTCGAGGATTGGAAAAAACGTTGGCATAAATGTATTATATCCGAGGGGAATTACTTTGAAGGGGACAAAATAGATATTCATGAATAAATAAATACTTTTTGAAAAAATATAAAATTCGCGATACTTTTTGAACAGACCTCGTATACTTCCACCCACCCTAGGATACTCGTACTATATACCTTACAGTCATAACATGTAAACAATCATATTGATTCATCTCGTTTTCACTTGACGAGGAAACTGCGAGTAAACAGGTGATTCTAATAACGCCAACAATACAACAATATGAGAGATTTTCCATTGTCGTATGGAAACACGACTTTCTTCGCTCGCTGGGAATTTTCCTCGATTTCTTGCTCGAGACGTTTTTCCCGCATCATTGTGTGGCTTCTCCGCTCCCGCCACATTCAGCCTCGTTTTTGCGCTCATCGTGGAATTAATTCACTTTTTAGACGCGTGCAACTCGTCCGAGAGGGGAAGCAAACCGCAGAGACACAAAACCGTTTCCTGGGGTTGCCGTCTTCGATACATTAAATATTCATAAAACGCAGTCTTAAGGGAAAGAAATTTTAAAACAACGAATTTTATGCTTCCGTTGGAAATTATCGTCGGAAAAATATTAAACTTAATGTTTAAGACACACCCCGAGCCAAGTATTCTTCCTTTCTTTATGTATCGCACCAACTACGCTTAAAGCGCGACAGTGTACGACCTTCGTGGCCGAGTGGTAAGTGCATTGACTGCCACCCCGAAGGTTCCGGGTTCGATTCCCGGCGAGGGCAGTGTGATTGACACACTGTCTTTGGTCTGGTGTAGAATTCACGTGACAATAAAATGGCGATAGATTAGTTTCCTATCACATGTCACGAGAATCACTATGATAGCTATAATAGCCTTTACATCGATTTAGCTCATGCTGTCATGATGTAAAGAGCGATTCAACAAAAAATAAATTTGAGACAGCTAACTAACTAACCAGCACGCCGTCTCCACGAAGGGGTAGGCAGAAAGAATGTACTGCCACACTTTTATTTCCTGACATATTTCTCTCGCTTCCTCAACATTCATACATCGCGTCATGCACGTGCGTCGATTTCTCTGACTCCTCACGTGGCCGACATTCAATATTAGATTTATTTGATCGTGCCACGTTTTCCTCGGCCTTTCTCTATTTCTAGTTCCATTTACATCGTTAACCTATTTATTTTTTTTAATTCTTCATTCATTCTTTCTGTGTCCAAACCATCGTAATGATCCTTTCAATATTTTGTTCATAGCACCATCATTCGCACCGCATTCACTTCTTATATTTTCATTCGACACTCTACCATACACAGAGTATCCGCACATTCGTCTAATAGATCTTATTTCTACTGCATTTATTCTAATTTCATTATTCTTTTGCCAGTTCCATACTTCGCTTCCATACGGAAGGGTTGGTCCGAGTCAGTAAGGTTACAATAAAAAAATATATTTTTTTAAAAGACTCCCAAGGATTTAAATCAATGATATTAGAATTTAGTTTTACAATCTTCAATGTAAGCAGAAAATAGCTCATTATTATGAAGAAGGAATCTGGTCGTGTCCAGTCTTGAACCCAAGTCCCCTGGATCAGGAGCCAAGCGTTCTATCGCCTAAACCACCACCCGAATATTTTTTTTATATGTGCTTTAGTAACACCTTTTCATCAACTGCTTCCTTTGTTTGCCAACTTCGATTCATTCAATCATCATAAAACGCAGTCTCAAAGAAAATAAATTTAAAAACAATGAATATTAATTTCACCCCCCTGTCTAGTACCACCACTATACGATATCAACTCCAAATTAATACGAAATGTAACCGGCCATTTCCAACATGTAGCCCTGGTACAAACTTCATAGTAATACTACAAACTCTGGTACATCTGAAGTAGCCGGGTTCCAGAGCAATTAGGATCCGCAAACCTCCGGCCCTCGCGAGCTCACAGCAGATTGTTAGACATCATGTCGGCTTAACTTGAACCGTATGCACTCCTGGTACTCAAGATCTATTATGCTATGTCGTCATTGACTACATTTCTATATTTTCAAATTGTCCAAATATGAATAACAGTAAACAAATATTAGTCAAAGCCTCCTATTATTATTTGTGATCCTGGTACTTAATTTGACTTTGCAAGATTTTCTTGGTTAATTAAAATTAAAATTACAACTGTTAAAATTTAAAAAACTGTTATAATATCACTAACTAACCATCACTCCATTTCCCCGGAGGAGTAGGCAGAGAGAATGGATCGCCATAATACTCTGTCCTGGCATACCACTCGGGCTTCCTCTACATTCATACATCGTACCATGCACGCACGTCGTGGCACGTGGCCGCCTTTTAGTAATTGATTAATTTGGTCATGCCATGTTTTCCTCGGTCGTCCTCGGCTTCTTTTTCCACTCACGCTGCATATGTACAACTTTTTAACCATTCTTCTCTCAACCATTCGTTCCATATGTCCAAACCATCTCAGGGATCCTTTTTTAATTTTTTAATATCACAATTTATTTTTATTCACTGAGTGTCGCCTAAGTTATTTAGCCAAGCGATGTTGGCATCATCAGGTGTTACAATAAACTATTTGGGACGGAGTTTATTGTAACACCTGATGATGCCAACATCGGTTGGCGAAATAGCTGTCGCGACACTCTCAGTGAATAAAAAGGAATTGTTATTATTATTTATAACAGTGTTTTAAATTTTAACAGTAATAAAACCAAAAAGATTGCTGGAGTGGCACCCAGGTGGTAGAAGACCAATTGGATGACCAAGGCTGCGATGGGAGGATGAAGTTGGGAGAGATGGGCGAAATTATTACGAGTGTCAGATTGGAGGGTCGAAGCGGAGGACAGGAGGAGTTGGAGGCGAAGAATACTGGAGGCTAAGGCTCGATATGGCCATCGAATAAGAATGTTGAAGTATCATAATGTTTGGGCCAAAACAATGGACTATTTAAAATTAAAATAAAGTAACTAACTAACTAACTTACTATCACGCCTTCTCAAACTTACTTAAATAATATCATCGCCAACACTTTCTGGTGTGGATTCACAATTGAATATTTTATTAAAACATTGTATTTTACACATAAACACTTTTTTGCACCTTTAATAAACATGTTTCGGGATACAGAAGCCCTTTCTCGGTGTAGAACTATTTTATTGAATTTCCTACACGCTTCTAAGGGCTTCTATGTCCCGGTACATGTTTTTGTGAAAAGTGCACAAAAATGTTGGTAATATTTCAATTAAAATTTGTACACTGAGGAAGGGCTTCTATGTCCCGAGACATGATTGTGAAAAGTGCAACAAAAAAAACTAACTAACTAACCATCACGCCGTCTCCCCGAAAGGTTAGGCAGAAATAATGGACTGTCATACTTAAACCGATGCGGCACTCCATCCTTCTCTTTTCGCCCCGCGGGAAATGCGGTGTGATGGGTTGCGAACCTCATCGCCACCAATAGGCATCTCCCGCGCACACTTATATCGTCCAACATCTACAAAATAATCTAAAACAAATAATATAAAATACATTGATTTAAAATAAAATAACAAAATAAAAATAATTAAACACATAATGTTCTTTTTAGATGGTGCACATATTGTCTATTAAATTTATGATCCACGTATCCACAGTTTTTTTTTTAATTAGCAGTAATTAAGCACTTAAAACAAACCAACGCCAGCAAGAACTTTAAAATAATATTGAAAAAATTATTCAAATTGTCATTGGAACAAATGAAAAATTTATTTCATTGCAAAAAATTTTTGTGAAAATACAATATTTCATAAATTATTGAAACAGTAACAAACTCTTTTTAATATTAAATAGCAGAATCTCTTGGATCTCTCTTGAATCTCTAGCAAATCACCCGTAGTAAAATCGCGCTTTGTTAGAGAATTTAATTAGTTAATGGGAAAACATAGCGATTTCCATCGTACATAACATCGCAATGACGTCACAAAGGCATATGACGCGCGTTAACTCGCGCTGGGGGTATTTTTATTCGTTAAATCACCAGATTATGATCATTAGCAGACCGGATCGCGACGGACGAGTATCAACGTCCAATATTTATGAGTAATAATAAAAAAAGGCGGGATTTATATTGTTAACTCAAGGGCGCAATTAAAAACTCGCAAATTGTCCGGGAGACATTGCTTTTTGCTTTTCATTTATAAACTCGGAAAGTCGGGCTGCCTTTGTGCGGGCACAGAGAATGGGTAATTAACACATTCCTAATTTAAATACCCTTTTCTATGGAAAGTGTCCACGAATTTGCCAATTTTCCATTTTTACGGCCCAGAGCGATGGAGGATGCTTCGCCATGAAAATGGACATGTTACGTAGACTTGGCGAAAATACGTTGAATGCTATATTATTAAAAAACATTTTAACAAATCAGTAAACCTGCAATTTTTGGTACTCTTATATATTTAATGTGAAAAAACAAAGATATCGTGGCTATTCTGCGAAAAAGCACTAAGTCAAAATTTTCCTGTTTTGACAAAATGATGAGGTTATACTCTTGAAAAAATACTCTAACTAACTAACTAACTAACCATCACGCCGTCTCCCCGAAAGGGTAGGCAGAAAGAATGAACTGTCACACTTTAACCGATGCGGCACTCCATCCTTCTCTTTTCGCCCCGCGGGAGACGCGGTGTGATGGGTTGCGAACCTCATCGCCACCAATAGGCATCTCCCGCGCACACTTCGACCGTAAAACATCTCCAAAATAAATTTAAAACAAACAATATAAAATAAAATAACACAATAAAAATAATTTAACACATAATGTTCTTTTTAGATGGTGCACCTATTGTCTATTTAATTTATGTTCCACGTATCCACCGTTTTTTTTTAAATTAGCTGTAATAAGGCACTTATTATTTTGACTTATTATTTTGACTTATTATAGAAAATATCTCGTATTGTAGTGTAGATAGGACTTAGGGCGTTTTTGCAGATTATAGAGTATTTTTATTATTATATTTTGGTTGAATTACTCTTCACAGCGCAAACCAAATCGAGGAAACGGGTTTGACAGCTATATGTATATATATATATATATATATATATGTATATATATATATGTATATATATATATATATATATATATATATATATATATATATATATAGTAACATATATATAGCATATATATGTAATAGCAGCATAGATATTATATATATATATATATATATATATATATATATATATAGAGCAGAGTATATATATATATATATATATAATATATATATATATATATATATATATATATATATATTATAAACTCCCGTTTCCTCGATTTGGTTTGCGCTGTGAAGAGTAATTCAACCAAAATATAATAATAAAAATACTCTATAATCTGCAAAAACGCCATAAGTCCTATCTACACTACAAGACGAGATATTTTCTATAATAAGTCAATATAACATAAATCCGTTCAGGGAAAAAGCACCAAGGGACTTAATGTAAATTCCCTTTATAAATTTTTGATGATTAACATAATATTTCGATGATCAATAACAATATTTCGGATGTATTCAGAGGAGCTTTTGGAGCAGTACTGACATGAAAGAAGGTGAGATTGTTGGTCGGCGACATGATATCCTGGAGATGTCTACATGCTTCACTCAGGGGCAAACGTGGCAATTATTATTTTCTTTCTTTTCTATTTTTATTAATTAATTATATATACCTTATTTAATACCTTATTTAATAGGTACTGTACATAAGATAAAATTATTGCATAACTTTTTTGATTAAATAAAAAAAAACATTTCTCACAAATTGACTATAGTAGGTACAATGTGACTACAATTTGAATATCTAACTGTGGTATTATGCATCAGCGAAAATGCACTAAGTCATGTCAATCCACTATTATTTTGAAAAGAAATGTGCTGATAGTTCAGTTGTTATTTATTAAACCATTAAATAAAATGTAGTTAATAGATCAATATACCATTTTTTCAAATTGGCTTAATAATGATTAGTATAATTTTTTTGTTTTATCCTTACAAACTTTGAATTTCAATTATCTCAGAAGTAGTAATTTTGATTTTGTGTTTGTGTTTTCGCATAATAGCTAGAAAGGGCTGTTAAGAGTGAAATGAGAATGTATGAAGCATGCGTAAGACCAATAAAAACATGGCGTTAAGGCAAACCCGTTTCCTCGATTTGGTTTGCGCTGTGAAGAGTAATTCAACTAAAATATAATAATAATAATGAATAATCAAATAAAACGATGTTTTTTAACTACTTCCACATTTGCCTTTATTTCGACATTAATTTGAAATAAAGACAAATGCGGAGGTAGTTATAAAAAAAAACATCGTTTTTCTTCGTGTTATTATGGTGGTTTATTTCTATTTTTCTTTTTTATACTCGTACAACACGTTTATTAAAAAAATAAAATTATAAAGACATGTTTCGGACAAACAGTCCTTCCTCAGTAAAGATACATATTTATAAAAATATTATAAAATTGTTGTTGTTTACATGATCTGACAGATGTTAACATATTATAATATTTTTATTAACATGTTTCTTTACGGAAGTGGGACTGTTTATCCGAAACATGTCTATATAATTTAATTTTTTTAATAAAAATGTTGTGTATACAAAGTGTATAAAAAGATAAATAGAATTAAAGCATCGTTTTATTTAATTATTTTTTAAAATGAACTTCCATCCAGAGATTTCTGTTAAATCATTTGATTATTTTATAATTATAATTATATATCATACGTGCAAGGTCGGAGATAAAAACCGAGTCGTCTAAAATGTTAATCTTTTAATTTATAAATGTTTGTTATTCCGTCATTTAAAACGAGTATTATTAGCTAATGCAAATCTGGCGTTTAACTGGCGCCCGTGTTTAATTAACTTCAAGTTTACGTAACACGGTTTAATCGCGACGTATAAAACGGGGAGTCGTTCCAATTTGCCAGGAGTAATGTATGACGCCATACGAGAGATGAATAATATGGAAATGGCCCATTCCACGCTTCCACGCTAAAATATGGAAACAAAGCTCACTTCAGATAAAATGCATTATTTTTCAAAGTCCAAAACATCCCCTAAACAGAGCGTCGCAATGCATATTAAAACAACTTATACAGATTCGGTCTGGTGATACCAAAGGAAAAAAAACGTAAACAAACTAACTAACCAACATGCCGTTCCCCCGGAGGGATAGGCAGAGAGGATGGCACTCCACATGATTATTGCTTGACATACTTCATTCGTTTCTTCAAATATCAGAATTATGTATTTCTTACATTCGTCTGCGGAGTTGAAGAGAGTTGCCGAGGACCGAGCGGAGTGGAAGAGGAGATGCGTCGCCTTGCTGCAGACCAATCTTTAGATTGAGACCGGAGAAGAAGAAATTCATCTCTAGAGATCGCAACTCTACTACATTTGTTCTAATTTAATATTTCTTTTTTCCATTTCCATAAGGGACATTATTTAATTTCGAAATTAGATATTTTTTGCGATAAAGACTGCGATGATTTGGAGCTAGTTGCAGTGTCCATATTTCGGGTTTGATACTGTTTTGTTCGTACAACGAGTGTAGCAAATAAACAATTAAATCTCAAGTTAACAAGATAGATAATGATAAAAGGGAAGTAGTTTTTTAAAAAACATTTTTTTTTTTAATAATTAATTATATAGTCCATTGTTTTGGCCGAAACACTATGATATTTTAAAATTTTATAATTGTTAAAGCAAAAACTTTGTTTTATATCACATTTATTTTACTTTACGACAGCTGTTTCATCAAGCAATGTTGACATCATCAGGTGTTACAAATATATTTTTGTAACACCTGATGATGTCAACATTGGTTGATAAAACAGCTGTCGTAAAGTAAAATAAATGTGATATAAAACAAAGTTTTTGCATTAACATTTATAAATAATTTATGTTTTTAATTGTAATTTCTTGGTAGAAGTTCATTTTAAATAAAGAAAACAAAAAAATTGATACTAAATTTCTTTATTATTATGTATTTAGTGTGCTTGCACTTGTGTTTATGTTGACCAGAAGATGGCAACAAGCTGCCGAAACCGGTCGAACATAAACACAAGTGGAAGCACACTAAATACATAATAATAAAGAAATTTGGTATAATTATTTTTTTGTTTCATTATATTTTATTTAATAAGTATTTACTAAAGTAATCGTGTCTTTGTAATGAATCAACCGAAACCAGATCGATAGAAATAATTGAATAGCAATATTTGTTTAATAAAACTCGTTTGTGTTAAATGTCCTAGTTCGTCTCTTGTGTTACATATTGCATAAATAAATCACAAGAGTATGCCCTGAGATCGTGAGATCCACTACTTAGTTTGGTGAGGAAGAAAATCTCATCATCAGTACAAGTGCTTCCGCAAATGAATGACTCAGATGCAAAGTATTGTAATTTCAAAACAGACATTTTGCAATTAAAATTCTTAACCCGAAAAAATCATCGTTCGCACAGATAATAATTTAAATATATTATAATATTATATGTTTTATAATACTTTATATTATATTTTTAAGGATTAATTGTATCAACAATTTTTGGAAACAGAAAACGGTAGTCGAGGCGTTTACAGGACTTATGACCTGTCATTGGTTGGGTTAAGCGATTACTTTATGTTAACAACATTCCCCATTCCGCCCTTCTTACGACCATCACGTCTGACCAATTTTTGGAACTTGTATATATGCTACTATGTTAAATAACTTCAATTTTTTAGGTCAATCTACACTAGCGCCATATATTAAGATTATTTGTAAGCATTGAGCAGAAAACACTTTATTAAAGATGAATAATAAAGGGAATGTTGTTAACATAAAGTGATCGCTTAACCCAATCAATGACAGGTCGTAAGTTCTGTAAAACGCCTTGACTACCATATTCTCACATTCATTACCCTGAAGATGGAGACTGCAACGATCTCCGAAACGTCGGTCGAGAAGGAGTTATCACACGGTGTTACCCAAAAACACATCAAACATATTATCAAATAGTTTTTAAAACAAATGTTTTTAATTTAACAGTTTATGATATAAATTGAGTTTATATCGTTTTCCCGATGTTGAAGGCCTTCGAAACATGTCGAGAAAAATAAACACAATAAATTCATACAAAATTCGTCATAATGGAATTCTACAGTACTAATGCCTTAAGTTTATCTTAAATAAGAAAGATTTACTTATAAGGAGTGAGAATAATGTTAAGTAAAAAATGTGTTTGTTGCTAAAGTAGAAATACATCTTGAAATTAGCATAGTTTCCTTCGGAAGGCGCGAACACGAAATCCCCACCGAGCGTACGTTAGGTCCCGTTGCACCAGTACTTACGTACTCGCGCTCCCACTGCATAAAAGTGGGCACAAATGCTCTCAACTTCATTACGGCGCGCTTGACGCGGGGCGAATGTTGTTATTTCCACTCTTTTGTGAGAATTAACGCCATTTGTCTCCTGCACGTGTTTATAACTCGTTTAATTATTGCATTCGCGCATTGCGCTTCTCGCCTACTGACAAAACCAAGGCTTAGATATCATATGCTCCTGCCTTTTGCAACACCTAAGAAATGTGAAGAATGCAGGTCTACAGTCTATCAACGCAGTAATGATGATTAATCTGTCTAATTCACGCAATATTTAAATAATGACCTTACCTAACCTAACCTAACCTAACCTAACCCAACCTTTTGCAAGACCTAAGAAATGTGAAGTATGCAGGTCTACAGTCTATCAACGCAGTTTTGGTAATTAGCTGTCTATTTCACGCATTATTTAAATAATGCTAATGAAAACATCTGTTTTCTAGAATATTTATTATATTTTATGAGAATGACTTGTTTTGCCTTGGTAAGGCATTATCAAATGTAACGAAAATCAAGCGGCTTGTAGTTTATATACACAAGTTATTCGGGTGGTGGTCTAGGGGATAGAACGCTTGGCTCCTGATCCAGGGGGCATGGGTTCAAACCTGGACACGACCAGGTTCCTTCTTCATAATAATTAGCTATTTTCTGCTCACATTGAAGATTGTAAAATAAATTCTAATATCATTGATATAAATAAATCCTTGATGTTAGTTTTTAAAAAAAAAAAAGTTAAAGAATCTTATGATTAAACACTCTTATATTATATACACTTTTTACATAGTTAATAAATACGAATGAAAACGTCTGTTTTCTACAAGTTTCATTGTATTTTATGTGAATGACATGTTTCGCTTGTCTAGGACATTATGAAATGTCTACATAGGTAAATAATACTAAATGACGTTATATAAATCATAGATATAGCTACTACGCATTATTTCCACAATTCAGATATTTTCTTTAACCTTATCATAAGGGAAAAAGCTAAAAAGACACAAAATTGTAAATTTGCAATAAAAAACAATGCATTTAATTTTGTGTTCTAAAGAAAATTACATCTACAGATGTACTATAAAACGTAGATATAACAGCGAGTAAACTGCGTCAAAACTCGGATCATTAAGGACAACGCCGTTCCTATTAAGACTAGCGAGGTCCTCTAACAGGATGAAAGCTTAGAACTAAGGCGGGGGCACGTAATATTAACGCAAAACTCTCTTTCACTTTTGTGTTTCCTGATGGAATTTCACTTTATTAAGTTCGCAATCGTTATACAGATTTAACTAGATCCAGAGACGTGAGCGTTACTTTTATTATTATTATTATTTTGCTGAATCGCTCTTTACACCATGACAGCATGAGCCAAATGGATTGTAAAGGGTATTATTATAGCTATCATAGTGATTCTCGTGACATGTGATAGGTAGCTAATCTATCGCCATTTTATTGTCACGTGAATTCTACACCAGACCAAGACAGTGATGTTTTAATATTATAATTCATTTTTAGGATATAATATAGTAATTAAAGCTATGATGGCAGTGCACAACGGTGTTGTTGTGCCGAAACTTACACAGGGTTATTGGTTATTGAAAATAAGCAGGATAAATGCCGTAGAAATGAGATCACTGAGAAGAATGTGCAGGAAAACTAAGTAATTCATTATGCAAAAGTGAACCATTTTTAAGATAAAACGATTTTTTATTTATCGAGGTCAGGTAAAAATTTATTTAAAAAAACTTTTGGTCGACTGTCTGTCCACATTAGGAAACTTACATGACATGATTCATCGGTAATAATCTCTCCTAATAATCAAATCAAATCAAATCAGTTTATTAACTCAAAAGAAATTACAAACAGCAAAATGTTTAAGGCATCTATTGAGTACAGGTAAAATATTATAAAAATACAACATAATATCAGGAACGCATTAGAGATTTGTGAAGAGTATTTGTTTCCTGAACGTACCTTCACTAATATAAAAGACGCGATCTCAGAGGAGACCGTATTCAGCAGACTTATTATTGCTCCACCGGTGTCACCAGAGGCAGATTGGTTCTGGTGGCCGGTAGGTAACACAATCTGTGTTGTCGCTGAAGGAAAAATCTATCGGGGATAAAAAGACCAACACCCTTTAGCACGGCCGAGTTCTCGAAATATTCCCTGATTAATTTTAAGAAATGGGTAACGAGATGCCCATCTCTTCGAAGCTATAAAGAATTGGTTCCGAGCATTCCTAAAAGAAATGCAGTGGGATAGAGCCACGGATAACTACCATACTCCCTCATGTAGAGATATCTCAGAATTTTTTTCTGAACCCTCTCCAGCATAACGGAATATCTCGCCTCGTGAGGACTCCACAGAACCACTTTCGAGTCAGCTAATAATCTCTCCTACAACCTCCTAGAAGTATATGAAGCTGCAACTGAGAACTGCAAAATAAGGAGGAGAGTAGAATAAATACAGTAGAAATGAGATCTCTTAAACGGATGTGTTATAAATCTGAATATGACAGATTGTCAAATACAAATATAAGAAGTGAATGCAGTACAAAGGAAAGTGTTGATTTGTGAACAGAACTTCTTTGTGAACGCATTTTTCGATGACGTTATGTAATATATATTTTTTCTTTTTCTTAATATATATTTAACTAAAGAACGCCTATGACAAGCATACTGCAAGCATGTTATGTCCTATATTACCTTTGCTCTCCTGAATAATTCTTCTTCATCCTGAATAGATCAAAAGTTTTCCTTTTAATTTGTCGCGTCTCCACACATTTACATAATATCCGAACTTAGAAAATATATTTTAGGAAATGACAATAAACGACGTTAATAAAACACTTCTGACTTTCATAAGTCTATATGTGGAAGGCTACCGCCATTATCGTATTGCTAGATAACGCCTGGAGATGTCACTTCAATTTATATGCTATAACTTGGACCAGTTTTTTTGTTTTTACAACATTTTGAATGTATACAAATACTTGTAGACGAATACTGGATTTTACCCATTGCGGGTTATCAATTCAAGGATTAATTGTATCTCAATAGAGACGAAGATATATAGAGACTTCATCTTTATTGAGATACAATTAATCCTTGAATTGATAACCCGCAATGAGTAAAATCCAGTATTCGTCTACAAGTATTTGTATACATTCAAAATGTTGTAAATGCTCATAACAGTTGTTCATGCGTGTCTCATTTAAGATGTCTGCAAATACAAAATAAGAGCCCAATTACGGAGGGTGACACGACTTCTGCAACAGGACTTCAGAAAGTTTCGCGAAAGGCAAAGACTATCTCAGATCCTCGGTAAACTTTATAATTGCCTTCTTGTTGCTGCAATGCGAAGGAATTGACGAGCACGCTTTCTTATCGGGAGGAACTAAACTATTGGAGCAATTTGTTGGATCGAAAGTTGCGATGAATTGATACTAGCAATAGTGAAAAACTGGTTTATTTTTTACAAACATTATATTTGTTACAAAGCTCAAAGTCAGTGCATAATGGTTGTCTTCTGTCAACCCTTATGTATGGAAATGAAGCATGGAACTGACAAAGAAGGATGAGAGTCGAAGAAAAGAAATCTCTTAGATAAATGTGTGGTTACATGTCATTCATGATTTCTTCTTTTTCAAAAACTTGGACTTATTCACATTCATCATCAGATCATTTTGCATGCATACCTCATACATACTTTTCACCAGGACCTGTAGTTCATGCTCGTTGTCTGCAAGTAGGATAGCGTCATTCACATACAATAGACAGCTTACTGACACTACGCTCATTTTGGCACCTCTATCCAACCCTTTCAGCTCTTTCATATGAAGATTATATAAAAAGCAGACATGAAAGTTTTGTCTGTGAACCAATTTTGTGAATGAAAAATTAATAAGAAAAACGATTTTACTACACCATCTTTAAATTTTCTTATACCCAACGTAAAGCATACTCGTATTTATTTCTGTAAAAATAAATTATCGAACCATAATAAAAAATTTAATTTTCCAAGTAGCTTTTTGGTTAACTTGACAATTCTTTGGATTGACTTTTGGTACGAAATAACGAACAGAAAACTTTTCATGGGTTTTTTTTTCAGGTGAAATTGTTCGACCGTGTAAGTTTAAGGGGAAGCTAATATATTCCAACTTGCCTCACATTTCTCTAGGACCGCGTCAAAGGTTGGCTGTATGAATAATTTCAGTCCATCAAATGAATAAATTTAACTTAGTTTTGTGTTGTTTACGTAAAAACATTTTTTCTCTTTTAAACACTGTTTTAAATGAGTGTTTACTCGTATTATACACACAAGTTGCCAGGATAAAATATAACTGATATTTATGCAAGTTGTTTTAACATACTAGAGACGACAACTCTTACAGCAAAAAGTGTCCACAGGCTCAAGTGTACACAGAGGTGGAAAGACAGATACTTGGTGTGAGCTTGCGTGACCGCATAAGAAATTAAGAAACCAGACGCCGCACCAGGGTTGCTGACGTCATGGACCGAGTGGCAAAACTGAAATGGCAATGGGCTGGACACTTGGCTAGACAGGGTGGCAACAGATGGGCACCCGGAAACCATGGGAAAATTGGCGAAGTGTCGGAAGGCCACCGATGAGATGGACCGATGATATTATCAAAAGAGTTAAAAATTCTTGGATACAAAGGGGGCAGGATAGAGACGAGTGGAAGAAATTGGAAGAGGCCTATATCCAGCAGTGGAGGGAAGAAGGCTAGCAAAGAAAAAGAAGAAGTTTAAATTCCATCCTGACTTTCTACATTCCTCACAAGACCATCAGATCCGATATAATAATTAATCAAATATTCAACCAACAAAAAAACTAACTACGAGTAACTAACCATCACGCCGTCTCTCCGAAGGGTACGCAGAAAGAATGAACTGCCACACTTTTCTTTCCTGACATATATCTCCCGCTTCCTCAACATTCATACATCGTGTCATGCAAGCGCGTCGATTTCTCTGACTCCTCACATGGCCGACATTCAATATTTGATTTATTTGATCGTGCCACGTTTTCCTCGATCTTCCTCTATTTCTAGTTCCATTTACATCGTTAACATATCATTTTTTTACCATTATTTCTTCATTAATTATTTCCATGTGTCCAAACCATGTTAATGATCCTTTCATTCTTTTTTTCATAACACCATCATTTGCACCACATCACTTCTTATATTTTCATTCGACACTATCATACACAGAGTATCCACACATTCGTCTAAGAGATCTGATTTCTACTGCATTTATTCTAATTGCATCCTTCCTTTGCCAGTTTAATGCTTCGCTTTCATACATAAGGGTCGGTAAAAGAACACCATTGTGCACTGCCAATAATAACCAATAAAATTCAACCAACAATAACCTCAGAATTTTTTATTTTTTATTTCTTGAATAGTGATGTTAAACTCCACATTTTAAAAAATAATACAAATGAAAACGTCAGTATTATACTATTTTTTTATAATTTATGTGAATGACGTATTATCAAATCTCATTTATTGTTTCTTGAAAAATTAAAAATGCCTTAGACAGGCGAAATTCGTGTAAGAGTGACAAGAGCTATGACTCCTACACTTAAAATCCCAGGTTCGATTGTCACACTGTCTTTGATCTGGCTGATTAGCTAACTATCACATGTAATGAGAATCAGTAGCATAAAAAATTGCATGTCAACATTATGTTTAATTAACACAATGTTATAGAATATAACAATTGATTTTTTTTCTTTCGTGTATAATTGTTGATACCTAATTACGATTTTTTCCCACCTTTATTATAATTATTTACAAAAATGAGTGTAGTTTCTACATCTCCTAATGATTTTTATATCCCATATAAACTATGTCTTTCTGTTTGTATTTTTAGTTCATTGTAACACCTAATGATGCTTATATTGGTTAGCAAAACAGCTGTCGCGACATTTTAAAATGAAATAAAATCAATTGTGATATTCTATAACCATGTTAATTAAACAGGTAAAAAATATAAGGTAATTATTTCAGAAATTGTTTAATCTATCGAAAATTCATTCACAAAAATATACCTAGTATTTTATTACTATTATTATTATTTTGTTAAATCGCTCTTTACATCATGACAGCATGAGCCAAATCGATGTAAAGAAATATAGCTATCATAGTGATTCTCGTGACATGTGATAGGTAGCTTATCTATCGCCATTTTATTGTCACGTGAATTCTACACCAGACCAAAGACAGTGTAACAATCACACTGCCCTCGCCGGGGATCGAACCCGGAACCTTCGGGGTGGCAGTCAATGCACTTAATTATTTACAAATAAAATTACATTACAGTATGTTTTTAATTTATTAAAGGCATGCTTATCACTGTGCAATTCTGTAACTATGGTTTTTGAATAATTCAAACCGTGTTTTTTAATTACTTCTAAGATTATTATCTACACATATTTCTAATACATAATACCTTTATCAGAAGGAGTAGAGTTTATATCGTTCTCACAAAGATAAACATTTAATAAATTTGAAACAGACGTGATCAGCATTATGTAAAAGAAAAATAAAAGTTGACTAAAATCAATCTTACAAGTCTGATTGCTTCTTTTGTTTGAATCTCTTGTTAAATTAAGTATCAGAAGAGTGCATTCACATAACTCCATCTGTGGGAATAAAGGACTCAACACAATTCCGTTCTCCTTCAACTAGTTATTTGCAATCGATCTCACTCCGAAGAGTTAATTCCCGAGTTGGATCAAGGGTCCTCTTCTGATCCCGCAACAACACGCCCCCGTTCCGTTCCTCTCTGTTCTAGCATCTTGAGCCAGGGGAACCAAATCATTCGTTGACTTTTTTTATTGTTACGTGATAATGCCTTCGAAATGCAAAACATATCATTCCCATAAATTATAAAAAATATTTCTAGAAAACAGAAAAGATGTCGACCATGTGAAGAGTCGGAGAAATCGACGTGCGCGCATGACACCATGTATGAAAGTAGTGCATCCTCGGAGATCAACATCTTTCATATTAGTGAAAGTATATTCAGAAGGCAAATACTCTTAATTCCGGAGAGTATCTTGTCTTCCTAATGTCGAACCATCTCTCATGCGTTTCTGGTAGTATACTATACACAATATATTATTTTATCTGTTCTCAATAGATGCTTTAAAATTCATTTTGTAATGTCTATTGATAAAATAAACTGATTTGTTTTGATTTAAAAGTTGAGGAATCAAGAGAAGTATTTTAAGAAAGAAAAGTGTGACAGGCTGGCTTTTTCTGATCACGTGTTAAAGTTGATATCAACTTATGGATTTTGTCATAGGAACAGTTCTGAAATTCCGAAGCCATGAAATCAATGCTTAGATAATTTATCATCGGCATCGTTTGATCAAAATTAGAATACAAGAGTGATTTATGGTCTCCATTCCAGCAGAAGTATTTGGAGGCATTAGAACAAGTCCAGAAACAAATCTGAGAATCTTCGACATGTGGACGAATGGGGTATATCTGAGACGTATGCACCACAATAATCTTTTAATTAGAGTACTGCAGTCTCAGAAGAAGAAAAGGTACATTGATGGTCTTAGGATTTAAAATACTCCGTAACCTCAATGATAGTCCATACATCTTGGAGTGTTATGGCCTCAATGCACCGGAGAGGTATGCTCGCGCTAGAAGACACGATCTGCTATACATACCGCATGGCAGAACAAATGTAATGGCGCAGTATATAATGACCCGGGGTATGGTGCTCTTGAATGAGGTGTCAATCGATGTGGACATTTTTCAAATGACCTATGCGTTCCTAACGGATCGTATCGGTAATTCTTAAAAAATTGCTAATATATGTATATGATTTTAACATCTATATCTGGGATTATAACAACTAACTAACTAACCATCACGCCGTCTCCCCGAAGGGGTAGGCAGGAAGAATGGACTGCCACACTTTTCTTTCCTGACATATTTCTCTCGCTTCCTGAACATTCATACATCGTGTCATGCACGCGCGTCGATTTCTCTGAGTCCTCACATGGCCGACATTCAATATTTGATTTATTTGATCGTGCCACGTTTTCCTCGGTCTTCCTCTATTTCTGGTTCCATTTACATCATTAACATATAATTTTTTTACCATTCTTTCTTCATTCATTCTTTCCATATGTCCAAACCATCTTAATGATCCTTTCATTATTTTGTTCATGACACCATCATTCGCAAGGCATTCACTTCTTATATTTTCATTCGACACTCTATCATACACAGAGTATCCACACATTCGTCTAAGAGATCTCATTTCTTCTGCATTTATTCTACTTTCATCCTTCTTTTGCCAGTTTCATGCTTCGCTTCCATACATAAGGGTCGGTAGAAGAACACCATTGTGCACTGCCATTCTATTTTTTTGGATAGGATTTTGTTTGCGATGACAATTTTGAGTGCTCCATTCACTTTGTTGCCTGCCCCAACCCTTCTTTCAATATCCCTCTCCACTCGCCCATCTCCTGTAAACATACTACCTAAATACACGAACTCAACTACTTGCTCCAAATTTTCACCATCACGCTAATCAACTTCCTACGCCGTGCCCTTCTCTTTTTAGTATAAACTACTTTATTGAGTTAGATGTGCCATTCGATTTCACTCTGTAGCGAGCTTCCTTAGGGCTAAAGACAAAAAAAAAATCCAAAAAAAGTTATTTTTTTGTGTATACTCTATGATGAAGCTAGCTACAGAATGATACCGGTTGGCGCTACTAACTCAATAAAGTGATTTAGTGAAAAGTTCGGCATCCGAAGTGTGGAGGAGCTATTGCAAGCGACGCAGGACAAGGACAGGTTCGCCGAGGTGATCGATAACGTTGGGTGGACCCGACAGGTCATAAATGTTGTTAACATAAAGCGATCGCTTAACCCAACCAATGACAGGTCATAAGTCCTGTAAGCGTCTCGACCACCATATTCTGTTCCCAGAAAACAATTTAAATCTTCGTCTCTATTGAGATACAATTAATCCTAAAAACAAAAATAGTTCAAATAGTTTTTTTTATTATTTGAAACGAAGATTGACAACAAATTAACCATCACGGTGTCTTCCCGAACACATGTTTAATGTAAAAGAGTTAAAATATTACTTTATAATAAAATTAAATGCTCCATTTTAGTTTTCTTTGTGAATAAGAGACTTTTTTTTTTTGTGAATCTGAACAAGGTATTTTAACTTATACATGTATCAAAGGTTTTATATCTTCATCATCAGGAGAAATATATATGTATTTTATATATCAGAAATGTCATGTTTCCTTATAAAAAAAATATTTACCCGCAAATGGGTAAAATCCAGTATTTGTCTACAAGCATTTGTATACATTCAAAATGTGTTATTATATGTTTTTATATAATTGTACAAGAAATAATAAATATGATATTTTGCATGTTTAATTTGAACTACCCGTATAAATGAGTGGGTTCCCGTATTGAAAACCCCTGTTTCGGGGTCTTGTAGAGCCCTCAAGGCGCCCCAGACTGCGGATAAAGCCGTTTCCTTTAGAGATACCGAAGAGGTGTACGAGAATGCTGATTAACTTTTCTCAAGTGAGTTTTTGTTAGAAAAATTCCTAAACTGCAGATGAAGGGGAGATGAGTAACGTGCATCGCCTTTGGGGAATATGATCAAACTCCGTTAAGCGGGTGCACGCTGGAACGGAAATATTATGATACAAGGGCAAACTATTTACATAAGCGATATTAACTGCAAAGAGTTAAGAGTTTAGTGCAAGCCAATTCTGAAAGTTTTTAAAAACACTATCAAACAAAATATAACGAGAATAACATTTTCAGTTTTATTAAGAATAATAATTTTGAAATAAAACATTTTTATTTTACTATATTCACCATAACTTTATGTTACGGATTCATCGAACAATGTTTCTTTTTAACTTTGTACCCAACGCCAACTTTATTTAAAAAAAAACGAACATGTTTCGGACACATCAGTGATAAATATTAAACATATTTTTAAAATAAAATCATGAATGTCAGTGTGTCAATCAGTTTTGACAGATATTAAAAAGAGTTATTTCGGAACGTTTATGATTTTGTCATAACAAATATTTTAAATTAATTGAATAAAATCTTATAACTAATAAATAATACGAATGAAAACGTCGGTTTCCTAAAATTTTATTACAATATATTTTATGGGAATGACATTTTACGACCTTCTAAAGCGTCATCTATTCTCGTTCTATCAAATGTCATATCATACCATATCATGAACATTTGATAATGCCTTAGAAGGGCGAAACATGTCATTCCCATAAAATATAATGAAACTTCTACAAAACCGACGTTTTCATTCGTATTAATTATTTAGTAAAGAGTTTTACATCATTGTTCAAGAAACAATAAAAAATGTAATTCATGTTTATTTGATACTTTTATTTCAAATTTAATTATAGTTTTTTTTAACGGTGCTATATATTATATAAATCTCAATAAATAACCATTACGCCGTTTCCCCGAAGGGGTAGAAAGAAACAATAGACCGCCACACTGTTCTTTCCTGACATACTTCTTTCGGTTCCTTAACATTCATACATCGTATCATGCCATGCAAGTCTATTTCTCAGACTTCTCCTAATTAACCACGTTTTCTTCGATCTTCCTCTATTTCGAATTCCGTTTACATCGTTAACATATACCTTTTTACTTTTCTTTCTTCATTCATTCTTTCCAAATGTCCAAACTATCTTAATTAATTCTTCATTTTTTGTACATTCTATGCATGCTAAGCATATTGTTCGGAGATCGAGCTTTTGCAGTGGCAGGTCTGTTCGCCTGGAATATGCTTCCTGCACGCCTCAGATGCATTGACAATCCGACAGATTTTAAATCTCACCTAAAAACACACCTTTTCAAAATATCGCATAAAATGTTTACAATAGTTATCTTATTTCTGGTGTTACATGCAGTTCTCATGACTTAAAACATTGTTAAAGCGCCCTTGAGGTGAGCTATTCACGAAAACGGCGCTATACAAATTAGCTTAATTATTATTATTATTATTGGTATATATATTTCATATTGAATTTATGATTTGTTAAATTTGTGTTTCATCGACTGGTTCTGGCATCTTGTGCAATATAAGTACACATAATGTTTATATTGTATTGTTTTCTTCAATTAATTTCATAAAATTTTTAATGATTACGTTATTTGAATTGTTAATCCAAGGTAAAATTAAAAGAAAACGAAGCGGCGGAAGCAGGAAAAAATCTTGGTCTATAATAAATTAAGAATGCGACTCAGAATATTTATATCTTGTATAAAACTGTATATATTATATAATATAATAGTAGGTACGTATAATATCGAACAAAATAAATGGCAAACAGAAAATTTTGTTTAACACGGAGTCCAGAATGGGACCATCTCGCCCGGGCATCTCATAAATCACAGGGAACATTTTTACCGACCGAAAGTTTCCAAAAGTTATATCGTTATCCTGCGCGGATCAAACAAACAAACAAACTTATTAAATTACAAATATGGTGAAACCAATCCGATAGCGAAATATTTCATACAGTAAAAAATGTTTTTCCCTGCGATGATTTCGTGAACTCGCTCGTTCACTGTCTGACGCAGGAAAAATGGCAGTTGAAAAATCGTTTCTAAATGAGGCCACTAGGACAAGAGTGGTCTAACCAACATTTTTTTTTTAAATTGAGTTACTGGTCTAACCCACACCTATTTGTGACCTACTATAAAAGAAAAATTAATCTAACCACCATTTCCAAGTGGAAACATAGATATCGCCATAAATACTTCTTTTTCTCTGACAAAATGTGGTATTTTATAAGTAACCATCAAAAAATATCCTTAAACTTTATATTTCCCAATATTTCAAATACTATTCTTAAGACATTCACCAAACAAACAAGATTTATCACTAAAGAACACCCTAACCCATATAGTTTTAAAAAAATTGGGGAAAAAACGTCAAATTTTCAATAGGATTTATCTCATTGTCTAAATTTGGGGTCAGACCACTCTTGCCCTAGCGGCCTAAATATAAGTTATTAATAACTAACTAAACAACTAATTTACCATCACGCCGCCTCCCAGAATGAGTAGGTTAAATCAATTGTAACTTCTCAGTTTATTTTTATCAGAATTTGGAATGGTTCGAGTAGTTGCTATTCATAGAACTAGACGTCGATAAGATGCACATGTTTAGACGCCTAGTAAACTACGTGAAAACTCGGGACCGAGATACAATAACGCTTGGTAACGTAATCACGGGCTTACACCGCTCTGGGATACAATGCGTTAATTTATAACTAGACTTAAAAAGCCAGTGCACATTAGTGTTCTTGTTCCGACCCTAATGTATGGAAGCGAAGCATGGAACTGGCAAAAGAAAGATGAAAGTTGAATAAATGCAGTAGGAATGAGATTTCTTAGACGAATGTGTGTTTACTCTCTATGTGAGTGCGGTGTGAATGAAAGTGTTTTGAATAAAATATTGGAAGGAATATTAAATTGTTTTGAACACATATGTAAACAATAAATGAAGAAATTATGCTTAAAAAAGTATTTCTTAAGAAATTAAATGAAAAAATAAATAGAAGATGACAGAGGAAAACGTAGCACGATCAAATAAATCAAATATTTAATGTCGGCCACGTGAGGTGTCAGAGAAATCGACGCGCGTGCATGACACGATGTATGAATGTTGAAGAAGAGAGAGAAATATTCCAAGAAAGAAAAGTGTGGCAGTCCATTATTTCTGCCAACCCCTGTTGTTGTTGTTGTCGTTTTATTTAATTATTATTATATCATAAAATAACTAACTAACCATCACGCCATCTCCCCGAAAGGCTATGCAGAAAGAATGGACTGCCACACTTTAATCGATGCGGCACTCCATCTTTCTCTTTTCGCCATCGCGAGAGACGCGGTGTGATGGGTTGCGAACCTCATCGCCACCAAAAGGCATCTCCCGCGCACACTTCGATCGTGCTCTGACAATGAAGAATAATTTACTCTGACACTAGTTATTAATTCCAAAACTGCATTAATCTCAACATGCAAATAAACTTCAGTTTAATCATTATATCACATCATGTTACATTATTTATAGTGATATATCATTCAAAAACATTGAAATGGAGAAAACTAAACGTATTAATTAAAACTAAAATATTAATATAGATTGACCTAAAAATGTGAAGTTATTTAACATAGTAGCATATAAACAAGTTCCAAAAATTTGACAGACGTGGTGGTCGTAAGAAGGGAGGAATGGGAAATATTGTTAACATAAAGTGATCGCTTAACCCAACTAATGACAGGTCATAAGTCCTGTAAACGCCTCGACTACCATATTCTGTTTCCAAAAAAAAATTATTTTTAATTACATCTTCATCTCTATTGAGATACAATTAATCTTTAAAACTAAAATATTATAGTTAAAATAGTTTTATTTTATTTGAAAAGAAGATTAACAACAAATTAACCATCACGGTGTCTTCCCGAACACATGTTTAACGTAAAAGAGTAAAAATATTACTTTATAATAAAAATAAATGCTCCATTTTTTGCTTACTATGTGAATAAGAGACTTTTTTATTTTTTGTGAATCTGAATACTGTATTTGTAAATTTAACATTAATTTTTAAATTTATTTTCTTAATCGAAGGTTAAGTCCTTCTTGTATCGAAGGTTTTATACCTTCATCATCAGGAGAACGACATATTGATTTTATATATTAGAAATGTCATGTTTCCTTTATCTGACAGTGTATTCTCCCGATACAGATTTTATTGACAAACGCACACATATGTATATGTATATATATTATATACACATGTATGAGTAAACAACTTTTGAACACGTAGTACGTTGAAGTACATAAAAGACGTATCTCTAACAACTCAGTCTGGTGGTGGGTACAACGTAGACATCTCAGTCAATAACACACAAAATTTAAGTAAAAAAGTAATCACTAAAGAAATAGTTTACACTCAGCTAAAATAACACAAATGTGTTATTTTTGCTGAGATCGAGGGGTGAGTGAGATGAAGCATTTTTAGTTTGTAAAATTCTCCATAATCAAATTAGTATGTAAATAATTCATATAAACCTTTGTCTGCCGAGTTCGTTATGCCATTTACAAAATATTTTTTGCACGTGTTAACAAAAGTAAATGAAGTTAGAAATGCAAATAAAACAAATGAATATGAATACGTTATTTTTTATCATACGTTTATCGGAAAAACAACATAAAATGAAGGGGTTCGAAATGCTTTGGTAGAACATACTTTTAACAAAGACAGTGTGACAATCACACTGCTATCGCCGGGAATCAAACCCGGGACCTTCGGTGTGACAGTCAATGCATTTATCACTCGGCCACGAAGGGCTTCATCAAAGAATCTCATAAAAAATCGGATTAATTTATTTTTAACTATGACATTTTAAACGTTTTTACTAATTTGAATTTGGAATGCACGACACTAGATTTAATGGAAACAGATACAAAATGAAAAATAATTTAACACTTTTCTTCTAGTATTCTCATCATTTTATTTTTGTTTTATCATAAAAACTGGTTTTACTCTCGCCGGAGCTTCGTCAGGGTTTCAAAAAAATAAAAAATATCATGGTGGAAGCTCATTATATTGTTCCATTGATAATTCATTTGCTAATGCCTTAGAAGGGTGAAACATGTCATTCCTATAAAATATAATAAAACTTCTAGAAAACCGACGTTTTCATTCGTATTAATTATTCATTGTAAGTAATGAAAAATAATATGATTTTTTTATATATATTTAGTTTAATTCCACGTTTGGTTATGGCTTCGACCGGTTTCGGCAGAAGATAAGGAACTTAGGGATATGGGAAATATGTGAAGTCGAGGATGTCGTTAGGTGTGGGAGGCAAAGGAGGTGTTATGCACACGTAAGAATAATGGATACATCCAGACGGTAAGGTAGACGACCCCTGGACAGACCACCAAAGAAATTGATGGACAGCTGAGAGGTCGACCTCGCAGGAGACTAATTCCTCTTAAGAAACAGGCCTCAAGGCCTACACCGAGTATAGGTGTTTTTAAGGGCTTGGTTTTTAAACTAGCAACATTGTTTCTACAGACTTTCAATTTGACAGTTGACAGTTGATTTGTAGTCAGTACGTTTTGCCATTTTACCCAGTTGCTCAATAAAAATGTCGAAAATTGGACTTCACGATTGCGCTTCATTCGAGCTAGCCGTGGCGCCCATATGCCCGAAATCATATTTAAACAATAAAGGCATAAAATTATTTATTAAATAAAGCCAATATCATAGACATTAACATTATTTTAATGTGTTTTTATTCATTGTAAATTTGTATACCTCTAAAAAACACGCTTATGTAACAATGTGTATAAGGGTGATTTTAATGTGTTTCTTTAGAGGTATACAAATTTAAAATGAAAAAAAAACACATTGAAAAAATGTTAATGTCTATGGTTTTGACTTTATTTAATAGATAATTTTATGCCATTATTGTTTAAATATGATTTCGGGCATATGAGCGCCATGGCTAGCTCGAATGAAGCGCAATCGTGAAGTTGAATTTTTGACAACTTAATCGAGCAATTGAGTAAAATGGCAAATCGTATTAATTACAAATCAATTATTAACTGTCAAATTAACAGTCTGTAGAAACAATATTGCCAGTTTAAAAACCAAACCTTTAAAAAAACACGCAATATAAGAAGAGTTTGCTGTTGAAAAATTCGGAATACTGTATTTATTTTTCTTGTCTTAGCCACGTATATATACAGAAAAAATTATTGTTTCTTTATCATTCATTAAAAATCGTAATTGTTATGTATCATTAAATTCAGTGTATTAATAAAATACTTAATGTTTGCCTTAACTTTTAGGGAGAAATTAAAAAACAGGTGCAGAGATTTTGGTTTAGTGTATTGTAGTTTATAATGACTATTATTTTTATGTAACAAAGAATGCTGAAAGCATCAAAAATATTAATGAGGTCGTAACTTCTGCTTTTGTGCGGAAGTTATAAAAAATTATGACTTCATGTAAATCATAGCCATTTGTTAACTTTCACAGCTTATAAATACAAAACCATTATATTCCGTAAAACAGTGTACACCAGATAATTAAAAAAATTCCATAAGCTTTTTCCCAATAGGGTTCATCTTTTGCAAGCTTAATTAAGCTTACCATTAAAAAACATTGAATCGCTCTTTACATCATAACAGCATCATCGATGTAAAGGGTATAGCTACCATTTTGATTCTCGTGACATGATAGGTAGCTAATCTATCGCCATTTAATTGTCACGTGAATTCCGCACCAGACCAAAGACAGTGTGACAATGACACTTCAATCGCCAGGAATTAAACCCGGAACCTTTAGTGAGCAATTACCACTCAGCCACGAAGGTCTGCATCAATGAACCTCATCAAAATTCGGATTAATTTATTTGTAACTATGACATTTCTAACGATTTTATTAATTTAAATTTGGATTGCACGACACTACATTTTTAAGACTACAGCTTGACAAGTTTCCAATTGCTAGGACTTGATAATTACTAGTAATGTATTGAATTCCTTATCTTTTGAAGTGAAGCCTAGAGTCGGCAGAAGAAGGATGAAAAAAGAATAATAATTTCCATAGAAATGAGATCGCTAAGAAGAACGTGCTGAAAAACATTGTATGATAGAATAACGAACGAAGAACAAAGAATAAAAAATAAGAACAAAGAAATGTTAGGCCGATGAATACGTCCTAAATAAAAGTTAAACTTATAAATTTATGAATATGGAACGAATGGATGAGGTAAGGATGGTTAAAAAGAAGTGTGAATGGAAATGACGCAGAGGAAGGCCAATGAAGACATGGCATAACAAAATTATTAAATTACTAATAGGCATCTATGTTCGAAGACGTAACAATCGACAAGCCTGCAAGGCACAGTGTATGTATGTAAGAGGCGCAAGAGATTGCTGGAGTGGCACCCAGGTGGTTGAAGACCAATTTGACGACCAAGGCTGCGATGGGAGGATGAAGTTGGGAGAGATAGGGCGAAATTGTTACGAGTGTCAGATTGGAGGGTCAAAGCGAAGGACACGAGGGGTTGGAGGCGAAGAATACTGGAGGCCAAGGCTCGATATGGGCTGTAGGGCCATCGAAGAAGAAGAAGGAATTTCATACTTTTTTCAAAATACAATTTTTTTGTACATTGAAAAAGATTATAAATTTAACCGAAACATGTCTGTAATAAGTAGATAAAATTGAATATTACTTATTTCTTCCAAAGGGTAAATTGAAAGGTACTACTAAGGCAAAAATACGCATAGTTATAATTTATAATTTTAGATCATGTCCGTTTTGTTGTCTACGTGCTTATTGGGCTAATAGTTGGCTTACGGTGCGTATGTAGCGTTACTTGTAACGCTAACAAAGTACTCGACCGCCGTTGATGGCGTCGCGACGCCTTATATGCTAAGTGCGGGGCGAGGCGCCGACGTCGGGACGCCTAATTGAAGTGCAATTGTGTTACTAGTGAAGGGTGCGTCGTCCGGATGCACCGCCCATATGGGTAGTCCGGTAATGGGAGAGAATATGGCTCGGTTAAGGACACCTTATTGGTGTACCTAAATTAATATCGCTTCACTAAATTGAGATGGTTTTATGACATATTATGGGATATTTTATTTAATCACAGAAATCCGGGCAAACCACAAACAAGATGGTCTGATGACATCAAACGAGTGGCAGGAGGTCAATGACACAGAGTGACGAGGGATAGAGAGGGATAGAGTGGAAGTTGGAAAGAGCAGTCAATATCTATCACTGGACAACTAAAGACTTATGGAATCATATTCTTGCATATTATAATACATCAAATACTAATTAATTAACTAATCAACTAACTAACCATCACGCCGTCTCCTCGAATACTCCCTGTCACATTTTTATTTCCTGACATACTTCTCTCAGTTCCTCAACATTCATACATCGTGTCAATCATGCATGTCGATTTCTCCGACTACTCGCGTGGCTGACATTCAATATTTGATTTCTTTGATCGTACCACGTTTTCCTCTGTCTTCCTCGATATCTAGTTCCATTTGTATATTTAACATATACTTTTTTACCATTCGATCTTCTTTCTTTCTTTCCATGTGTCTAAACCAACTTAATGTTCATTTTATTATTTTGTTCATAATACTTTCATTCGCACTGCATTCATTTATTATATTTTCATTCAGTACTCCATCATACGCAGAGTTTCTACACATTCGTCTTAAAGATCATATTTATATATACTTTCATCTTTCTTTTGTAAGCCTTATATACCAAACTATAATACCAAAACAAATTTACCTAAGAATACTAATAATTAACTATGCGTATCACTCCCTGTATGAATGTGAAGGAAGCTAGAGGCGTGTGTCAGGATCGAGTAGTGTGGCAGTCCATTCTCTCTGGCTACCCCTTTGGAGAAATGGCGAGATGGTTTATTATAGTGTTGTTCTTAAAGATTCCTCATTACTTAGAAAAGCTATTATAACTTTTATTTTTGATTTTTATAAAATTACGTTACGAATATTTCAATGAATTTTTTTTCGGATTTATAATCACTTAATTTAAAAATATGTATTACATTTTATACCCATTTTGGCCCACACTTTAAACAGATTTCTACACCCCCACTTTAAACAAACACGTGAAATAAAGAAACTTTTAAAATCTAAGCTACATGCTCTATTTTCATTTCGCTTCTATTTCCACAAAATCGAAATTCAGTAACTATTTCGCCTTACCACTATTACCTTTAGCACCAACCCTTTTAATTAGTATATATTTATTAAAAACGAGAAAAACATGTTTTGTAAATTCTTTAAATTATAACTCCCCTATTTTATTTTATATATTCAGGATTAGTTATATATTGTTAAAAGTGTATTCGAGTGTAGAAAATTTAATAAATCTTTATAGATGACGCTAGTGTGTAGATTGAAACTACCATGTAAAGGGTGGTGTTACAGATTAACATATATACGACTTTCAAAAATTTGTCAGACATGGTCGTCATAAGAAAAAGTGAATGGGGAATGTTGTATTACATAAAGCGTGCGCTTAACCCAACCAATGACAGGTCATAAGTCCTGTAAACACCTCGATCACCATATTCTGTTTCCAATTTGCCCTTCGTCTCTATTGAGATACAATTAATCCTTGAATTTATAACCCGCAATGGGTAAAATCCAGTATTCGTCTACAAGTATTTGTATACATTCAAAATGTTGTAAAATCTTTATTTCTTTTTTTGCATACCTTTAAAATTTATACCTTTATGTTTATGACACTAAGAGAATTTTATGAAATTCTGAATATTTTTGAAGCTATAGCTATTCAAATGGTAATGGTAATCGGGTGGTGGTCTAGGGAAAAGAACGCTTGGCTTCTGATCAAGGGGACTTGGGTTTGAGCCTGGACACGACCAGGTTCCTTTTTCATAATAATGAGCTATTTTCTGCTCACATTGAAGGTTGTAAAATAAATTCTAATATCATTGATTTAAATCTTTTTTTTAAATAATAAAATAAATAAAAATAAAAAAAATAGTAGAACGCACCATTTATGTTAAATGTAGCTCGTGCAACTTCAATTCGGCTTTTTTGTATTTTGTTAAAATATCAGAAAAAATATAATAATAAAAATTTAAGAAAATTTAAGAAAATATGTTATTTGCTTAAATGGTTATAATCGGACAACGGGGCTTATTTAAGTCCGGTAGTGAAATAAAGTATCCGCCTGAGAGGAAACTTCTCAATGACACGGACAATGAAAGATAAACAGAGAGAACACTCCACCCACTTCCTCCTTAACAAGATCTGGAGTTCGAAAACAGTTTCCGAGAGCACTGCATCCCTAGTTATCAGTTACAATGTTGGACTTATCTCGGAATAAATAAAGCAATGCAAATTAGAGTCTTTTAAATGCGGATGCCATAATGAGAACGGTCGCAGTTTCTTCAGTTTCAATGACAACAGTTCTTAAAGTTTTACGAAAAAGTTTACAAAGTTACTTCAAACAAGCTATAAAATATGAATATAAAATAAAATATGAACCTAACCTAACCTAACCTATACCTAATGAATATTAATGAAAACGTCTGCTTTCTAGAAGTTTTATTATATTTTACTTCAACGAAACGTTTCGTCTAAGACATTATCAAATGTTATTGGCAGATTTGTATGTTATTACTGGATAGGTTGCGATGACAACTTAAAGTTTACATCGCAAACAAAAACCTATCCAAAAAAATAAATGTATATATTATAAAAATATTCAAACATCGTGTCGTGCATGCACCTCAATTTCTCCGTTCCTTACGTGGCCGACATTTAATATTTGAATAAAATAATAATACAATTTTAGTAATATGTATTGACACCACTTTATTTGGTAACACCAACCGGTTTCGCTCCCGCCGGACCTTCGTTAGGGTGAAAGAGAACTCTAAATATAAAATCAGAGTACAATCTATGAAGAAATAAATATAAAGTGGAGAAAGAGTGGGGGTAGGAGAAAGTGGGCGCGAAGACAAATTGACTGTTAAGACAGTGAGTAATGCTCATTAAGGAAAAATATGGAGAATTTCTAATTCAGATTTTAGTGGCGGGCAGGGGAGTTATTTTTTTTATTTTTAAGGAAATATATAACATTATTTTCAATGAAAAACATTGAAAGAATTAAAGAAATATTATTGTTAAGGGCTTTCTTAATTTCTAATGCTTCTAAATGATCTAATTTTAGATCCGGGGAATTTTTGTGAAGCATTTTTAGGCCAGAATCTTTAAAACTCGATTTATTTGATTGTGCCAAGTTTTCCTCGGTCTTCCTCTATTTCTAGTTATAGTTCCATTAACATCGTTAACATATACTTTTTTTAACATTCTTTCATCATTAATTCTTTCTTAATGTTCCTTTTATGATTTTATTCGTAAAACTTTCATTCCCACCGCATTTACTTCTGATATTTTCATTTGACACTCTCTCATACACAGATTTATCACACGTTCCTGTAAGAGATCTCATTTATACTGCATCTAGTCTACTTTCATCCTCATTTTTCCAGTTCCATGCTTCGCTTGTACACTTTAGATTCGGTACAAAAACATCATTGTGCACTGCCATTTATATTTTTTGGATAAGATTGTTTGGACTGACAACTTTAAGCGCATCATTCACTTTATGGCTTGCCCCAACCCTTTTTTTTAATATCCCTCTCTACTCGCCATCCATAGTATGTAACATTCTAATATTTGATATAAGTGTAAAGGTGAAAGGGCGTTGGATTTTTTTATTCTTGTGAATGGGGTGTTCGTTAAAAAAAGTTTGAGAACCAAAGGTTACTCAGTGGCGGCGCGAGGGAATTACTTATTTAACCTTTGCACTTATCTCTGGACACTTTTATTTACATGCAAACATCAATTTTGTAGTATAGTGGAACCATAACAATAGAAGCAAGTTACGCGCCATACAAAAAGTTAGAACGTACGCTCGGAGCCATTACCCGAACTCCTAAAGCGGGTTTGATCGCTCGCGGGAGACAAGAGCGTATAATGGCGTATGTAAAATAAAATTTCATGTGTCTTTCACCGTTTTATTGGGAGCAATTATATCCAAACGCCATAACAGTAAATCGAATGCGCTGATCCTCAAAATCGAGACGTAAAATTTAACAAGGCAACATCAAAAACAACTGTTTCATACAACAACATTTTTAATAAATATATTAATAAATAACTGCCACGCGTTGCTGCGTCTAAGTCTGGTTAAATAGAAAATGCTCCCAAAGAGTGGTTCAATGTTTCACACCTGATACCACCGGCCCACACCCATGGCCAATCTCGTCCCACTCGGTTCTGTACCTAGGTCCAACCGGCCTCCACCCAAAACTTCTCTTTGTCACCGAGCCTTGGTCTTCACCCAAGACCTCGGCCCCTGTCCAAGGTCATCCCCAACCCCTTCAAACTCCACCCTACCCCGGTAGTCAGGTCCAATTGTCGGACTCTATCCACCACATCCTCCAAAACCTTCCTCTCACAATCCAACAATGTCTATCCTCAATATCCAAAAAATATATTTTCTACGTGTGGGGAAATAGTTTTAGGGCTGGAACTCCCGAGAAGACGATAAGAAAAGAAACAAAAAAAAGAAGCAAGCGCGTATTCGAATGCAATATTGTGTCTAAATTTCATAGCAATCCATGAATAACTTTCGAAGATTTCAGATTTAGAACAATCGAACATGTATAGTTTATACAACATTTTTGAATGTATACAAATACTTGTAGACGAATACTGGATTTTACCCATTGCGGGTTATCAATTCAAGGATTTATTGTATCTCAATAGAGACGAAGATGCAAATTGGAAACAGAATATGGTGATCGAGGTGTTTACAGGACTTATGACCTGTTATTGGTTGGGTTAAGCGCACGCTTTATATAATACAACATTCTCAATTTCACCTTACTTACGACCACCATATCTGACAATTTTTTGGAAGTTGTATATATGTTAATCTGTAACACCAAACTTCACATGTTAGTTTTAATCTACATACTAGCGCCATCTATGAAGATTGGATTTTTTCTCATTTTTTTTCGTCTCTATTGAGATACACATAATACATATATAGTTTAATTTATAAAAATAAATTTAAATTATCTAAGTTTTTGCGTTTATAATTATAAAGAATTTCGACAGGTGTAAAAATATTTTTTTCATTTGTTCCAATGACAATTTGAATAATTTCTTCAATAATATTTTTATGTTCTTGCTGGTGTTGGATTGTTTTATGTGCCTAATTACAGTTAATTTTAAAAAAACGGTGGATACGTGGAACATAAATTAAATAAACACAAAAGTCCGGATCGTCCAGTTGACAACATGTGCATCATAAACAGGCGAAACATGTTATTTACATAAATTTTGTTATAACTTCTAGAAAACAGACGTTTTCATTTCTATAAATTATTGGTAAAATTTACATAATACGTATGAAAAAAAAGTTTCGATCGTTCATATAAATAAAGGTAAAACCTGCCCACGTCTTCCAGTAAAATTGTTTACTTGCATTTTCATTTTATTTTACGAGACGTAATAAAATTAAAATCAAACAATTTTCCGAAAATGTAAAACGTATTGTATCGATATCAATAAAACTAAAAACTAAATAAACGCGAACAAAACTTCAAAAGTCACTTCGCATTCCATATTCAAACCCCTGTAAACTTTGACGCCCGTCGAATGAAAATGGTTTCTTAGAGCTAAGACACGATTCCTTAATTCTAACATCACAAATTATTAAACGATTCTATGTACTAATATTTATAAATTTGATCTAACAATTTTAAAATCTATTCAATATTCGTCTTTGCTTTGTGTTTTGAATATAAATTTCAATAAATAGAATAAAAGTATATGAAAATAAAAATTACATAGACATGTTTCGGACAAGCAGTCCTTCTTCAGTGATACATACTTCTATTATAAAGATATTTTTTTTTAAATATTATAAAATTGTTTCAATATTTAATATTTTTTTAAATGCCACTTTATAATATGTATCACTGGAGAAGGACTGGGTATCCGAAACATGTCTATGTAATTTTATTTTTTTCATATAAGTGTAGTATACACAAAGACTATAAAAAAGAAATAAAGAAATAAAACAGATTCTATTTTCACAGTACTTTGTATTTCGATATACGGAATCGTCACTTGCAAACTAGAAAGAGGTAGAGTTACATCTACGAGTGTGGATCATTTTTGAATAAATAAGAATTAGGAAGGGATTTACCCCCACCCTTAGACATATCTTTACCCTAATATATTATGTAAGGGACGAATCTGTATCAATTGATTAATAAAATGTATTCATCGAAGAAGGTTGGTTCACAACCGGATTCAGAATCCGAAATATTTTAAATTATTAAGTAATTTATGAAAATAAAATAAAATTACTTAAAAATTATTTTAAAATATATATTAGTATAATTCCTCTAAGGTTTATGTGTACGATCGGTTTAAGCAGCTCGCTACTATCTTCTGATCTGGCTATCCACCAGAAAGAGCCGAAACCAGTAGCTATACTATAAACCAAAGTGGAATTAAATTAAATATATATTTTAAATATTCAAATCAACAAGGCAGCTGCAATCTCTGGTGCTCTAATATCCACAATATGGGAAAACAAAGCTATGACCATTAAGTGTAAGAAAAAAATCTTTAAAGCATGTGTAAGACCAAACATAACATATGGCGATGAAGCAAGGGCAGACACAGTCAGTTCTAAACAAATTTTGAGAGCTTCCGGGATGAAAACACTGAGTATGATAGCAGTCAAGGTTCTGAGAGATCGCGTAAGGATTAGAGAGATATATGAGATCGAGGATATTATAAGATGGAGTCGATAACGTAGAAGGGACTGATACGGTCATGTTCAAAGAATGGACACCACCAGACTCCTTTATATTGCATTGCATAATCAGCCTCATGGGACTCGTCCTCGTGGAAGACCTCCTAAAAGATGGAAGGACAGCTGGGAATCTACCTCTCAGGTGGATCAACCCTCTGGAGAACATACCACATAGGTAAACAACAAGAAAGAAAAAGAAGAAGTTTTTTTTTTCATTATTTACGATGTACTTCTACCAAAAAGTTTCAAATAACAATAAATATTTTGAATAACAACATACACTCGTAAATTTTGAAATGTTAAATGTTGTGAAAATACAAAATGTCTTCTTATTTTTCTTCTTCTTCCTTATTGTAGACCTATATGGTCTGTTCTGAGTGTTGCTTCTCCTGTGCGGTAGATTCCCCTATCCTTCCATCTTTTAAGAGGTCTTCCACGAGGACGAGTCCCATGAGGTTGATTATGCAATGCAATATAGGGGAGTCTGGTGGTGTCCATTCTTTGAACATGACCGTACCAGTCCCTTGTTCGTTGTCTGCTTCATCTTATAATATCCTCACATATCTTTCTTATTCTGGTGTTCCTCACGCGATCTCTCAGTGTCTTGCCTGCTATTGTCCTCAGTGTCTTCTTTTCGGAAGTCTTCAAAACTTGTTCGGTCCTTACTGTGTCTGCCCTTGTTTCGACGCCATATGTTATTATTGGTCTTACGCATGTTTTATAGATTCTCATCTTACTCTTAATGGACATGTCTTTGTTTTTCTATATTGTGGATTTCGAAGCGCCAGAGATTGCAGCTGCCCATACAAAATGTCATTCTATTAATTCAAATTTTAAAATCAGCTAGAATATTTTGTACCTTTTTTTGTTATAGCATTTTCGAATTGGATCTCTGGTTCGCGCTACAAATTGTCCATAGGGTTATAAATAATTTTATTCGCCCATTTCACACGGTTGCCTTAAGCTCCAAACGAGTCGGCGGATAGCGTCCCGACAGCGGCGCGCAGTGGGGCTTTGGCCGGATATGACCGTAAATGAAATTTCATTTCCCGCAGTAAAGCGGACAAAGTATGCGAAACTTAATTTAATTGTGCTATTACGCTGTTATGGATTCAACGAGGCGGATCGGATCAATGAGTAACAATAGAAAATAACCATTATTTTCTTACAACATTTTGAATGTATACAAATACTTATAGACGAAAAACTGGAATTCACCCATTGCGGGTTTTCAATTCAAGAATCAGTTGTATCTCAATAGAGACGAAGATGCAAATTGGAAACAGAATATGGTTGATCAAGGTGTTTACAGGACTTATGACCTGTCATTGGTTGGGTTAAGCGCACGCTTTATGTAATACAACGATTCCCCATTCCACATTTTTTTCTTATGACCACAATGTCTGACAAATTTTTGGAAGTTGTATATATGTAAATCTGTAAGACCACTCTTTACATGGTGGTTTTTTCAATCTACACACTAACGCCATCTATGA
Organism: Lepidostoma basale; assembly: GCA_022606425.2. Classification (NCBI taxonomy): domain Eukaryota; kingdom Metazoa; phylum Arthropoda; class Insecta; order Trichoptera; family Lepidostomatidae; genus Lepidostoma; species Lepidostoma basale. The sequence continues at coordinate 1,549,528 of JAHDVF020000363.1, read as the reverse complement.
ATATTGTATTATATTTTTAAGCATTAAGCAGAAGATCTTTTTAATGCAATGTGAAAGGCAACCGCCATTTAACGCATTGCTAGAAACCGCCTGGAGATGTCACTCCAATCTATATGCTATAATTTTGACCAGTTTTTGTTTTTACAACATTTTGAATGTATACAAATACTTGTAGACGAAAACTGGATTTCACCCATTGCGGGCTATCAATTCAAGAATCAATTGTATCTCAATAGAAACGAAGATGCAAATTGGGAACAGAATATGGTTGATCAAGGTGTTTACAGGATCAATGACAGGTCATAAGTCCAATGACAGGTCATAAGTCCTGTAAACACCTTGATCAACCATATTCTGTTTCCAATTTGCATTTTCGTCTCTATTGAGATACAATTGATGATTCTATTATTTTCTTACCTTAAATCATATAACTAACTAATTAACTAACCATCACACCGTCTTCCCGAAGGGGAGGCAGAAAAAATTGACTGCCACACTTTTTTTATTGACATAGTTTTCTCGCTTCCTCAACATTCATTCATCGTCTCATGCACGCGCGTCGATTTCTCTGACTCCTCACATGGCAGACATTCAATATTTGATTTATTTCTGATATAAATATACAATAATAATACAACATATATTGAAACAGTTTAGTATAGAGTTATAAATCGCTCTAAATTTATGAGGTAAACTTTAAAAACCAACAGAATCAACTGTCGAAAACTTATTTCCGAAGCAGTTACCGCGGGCAGCGGATATACTCGTATCGCGCCGCACGAAGACTTCCCGAAGAACATTTAAAAGATTAATTCAGGCGATATATTAGAGCGACTCCTGCTTATTACATCTTCAAAACAGACCAAAGGGCTTTTAAAGAATCTCTGGAATTATTATTTCTACCGAACGATAAGGGTTTCATTAATATAAATTGACTCATTTGGGCGCTCGATGGGGTACGCTTTTTATCTCGGATACTTTGCTATATCGCGAGTCAAACGAATACAGCGTATTAAATTTTCAACAACTTAATAAATTTATTAGAATACATGTGCTCAATTAATTTACTTTTTATGAAGGAAAGCGAAATTTGTTAATCTAATAGTATTGTAAAATATTTTATTGGTTATATTTGAAACCGTGTTTGTTTTCAATTTTTCTCTTTTTAAATCATGGACGAACGTGTAGAAAATCTGTATATGATAGAGTGCCGAACGTAAATATATAAAGTGAATGCGGTGCGAATGAAAGGGTTATGAACAAAATAATGAAAGGAACATTTAAACGTTTTGGACACGTGAAAAGAATGTACGAAAAAAGAATCGTTAAAAAAGTATATGTTTACGATGTAAATGGAATGCGTGGCATGATTCAGTAAATCAAATGTTAAATGTTGGCCACGTGAAGAGGCGGAGAAATCGACGTGCGTGAATGGCACGATGTATAAATGTCGAGGAAGAGAAAAAAATATAAATAACAATGCGGTAGACCATTATTTTCCTCTGTTTTTCCTTATTTTTTGATTCGGCTACGTCGTTTACCTATATACTTTCTTTATCACTCATTCTTTCCACGTGTCAAAACCATAGTATTTACCTTTTCGTTATTTTGTTCAAAATATTTTCATTCGTACTGCATTCGTCTAAGAGATATCATTTCTATTGCATTTATTTTACTTTAATCCTTATTTTGTCAGTTATGCAATAATATTATCCATCCATCCTCTGCCATCGAAAACAGTCATCATCTTTCTTACTCTTTCTATTATAATAAAATCTGCCCTAGACTTTTACCAATGAAACTTAAAAAACTAATAATTCTGTGGTTTCCACATTCCATATAAGACCCTTTTCCTTTGAACAGAGGCATAATTACTGCTCTTATCCGGTCGAGCGGCGTATATCCCTCCACCAGTCACTAGTTAAAGAGTTTACATATCCCTGGAAAAACCACATTGTCACCGATTTTAATTACTTTATTATGTATCGTATATCCCCTGCGGTAGACTCTGGTTACTTTATTATAAATGCAATTAAAATAATAATAATAATAGTCATTAATTCTCTAATAATAATTTTTCTGAATTTGCTAACCACCTCATAGAAAAATATCATTCATTTCATAAAGATATTGGCGTTGAAATTTTGCATGTTAATAATAGAAATATAGCTCTCGAAAATAGAAAGAAAATAGAAAATAGAAATTAAAAAGCTTTTAAAAATAAAGAAAATTTTATAAATAATCAAATAAATTTAACCTCAATTCCAATATTTGATTTATTTCCTTTGTTGTAAGTAACCTGAACCCCATTAAGAACTTAAAATTATTATTTTAAATTTTAAATTGAATCATAATATTTGTTATAACAAAAGCATAAACGTTCCAAAATAAATCTTTATAACATCTGTCAGATCATGTAAACAACAACAATTTTATAATATTTTTATAAATATGTATCTTTACTGAAGAAGTACTGTTTGTCCGAAACATGTCTATATAATTTTATTTTTTTAATAAAAGTGTTGTATATACAAAGTGTATAAAAAATAAAAATAGTAATAATTAAACATTATGAAACAAGTGTATGATGCACAGGAGATTCAAGTATTTCGTAACCTTAAATTCGTGATGAAACTCAATAATCAAATCGAGTCACTCCCAATTTCCCCAACTGATGGGGACATTAGTAACCCGCCGCAGCACTTTGCCTACGGCGTGTACATGAGTACGGAGAACGTTTAAGGGTGGGTAACCCTTAAGTCAAAAAGGCTAAATCGATTAACGATTCATTATTCAAATTATCGATAAAGTAAAAACAAGAAATAATCATGATTCCTAAGCCTTTAGCTAACTAACCATCAGTTTGGAGGATAGACTATAATACTGCTCTGTCCTGACATACCTCTCGAGCTTCATATTCATTCATAAATCGTAACATGCACGCTCGTTGATTTTTTCGACTTCGAATGTGACCGCATTTTAGTATTTGATTAATTTGGTCATGTCATACTTTACATGACCGATGATATTATCAAAAGGGTTGGAAAATCTTGGATGCAAATGGGACAGGATAGAGACGAGTGGAAGAAATTGGAAGAGGCCTGTATCCAGCAGTGGAGGGAAGAAGGCTAGCAAAGAAGAAGAAGAAGATACTTTACATGGTCTTCCACGGCATTATTTTAAAATATATATTTTATTGTTATTCTTAATAGATGGCGCAAGTGTAGATTGAACTTAAAAAAATGTGAAGTGTGGTGTAACATAGTAGCATATATACAACTTCCAAAAAATTGTCAGACTTGGTGGTCGCAAGAAGGGCGGAATGGGGAATGTTGTTAACATAAAGCGATCGCTTAACCCAACCAATAACAGGTCATAAGTCCTGTAAACGCCTCGACCACTATATTCTGTTTCCAAAAAACAATTTACATCTTTGTCTCTATTGAGATACAATCAATTTTTTATTTTACTTATGATGCAATAATCCGCCTTACATTTCTTCCTTATTTTGTCGTTCGATATTCTATCAAATCGTTTTCCCGCACAATTTTCTCAGTGATCTCATTTCGTAGAATAAATAAATATGTAAAAAAAAATTGGTTAGACAGCACGTGATCTACGGGATAAAAAAGTTTGGGGGTCTTTGCTTTATTACAATAATTTATCAGCGTTTGTATCAATTGCTAATCTAATGCTTCTTTTAATTAGTTTTATTTTACAATCAATTGTTTTTGAATCAATTGAAAGGTCCATCTCTAGTAAAAACATTTAAAGGAGGTATGAATAAAAATTACGCCAGCACGCCTACTTCTTATTCGATATACGTAACTTTTTCCCTTATTAAACTCGTTTTTCCTTCCCGCAATCTTATTACATGGAAAAGATACGCGTTTTGGTCACTGTGCTTTCCTATGGTGGGATTAAGCGACGCCCATAGCCCGAAAGTTCAAGCTTTTGTTGTTTATTTAAAAAATACGAATTTATTTAAAAAATATGAAATTATCTCGACTCGTATACAGGTACCTGTACATGTACTTTCGTACGTGGCACTTAATTTCTGATACGGCATTATTAAAAATAAATTTAAAACACTTTTACTTATTGATGGTTGTTGTTATTATTTGGTAAAATTTCATTATAAATTATGTGATGAAAATGCGATTGCTTTATCTCAGTTTGAGAATGCCCTCACAAGAATAAATAATTTTGTACAAGTATTTATATTTTAAACTGTTAAATTAAATAACCTTGTTTTATGTATCACAATTTATTTTATTTTACGCGACAGCTGTTTAATTAATTGTGATAATGGATGTATAATAAATTGTGATACATAACACTATGTTATTTAATTTAACAGTTTAAAATGTTTAGGTATCATAGTGTTTCGGCCAAAACAATGGACTATTTAAGTATTTATAACTAACTAACTAACGAACCATCACGCCGTCCCCCGAGGGGGTAGGCGGAAAGAATGGACTGCCACACTTTTCTTTCCTGACATATTTCTCTCGCTTCCTCAATATTCATACATCGTGTCATGCACGCGCGTCGATTTCTCTGACTCCTCACATGGCAGACATTCAATATTTGATTTATTAGATCGAGCTATATTTTCCTGGATATTCCTTTATTTCTAGTTCCATTTACATCGTTAACATATATTTTTTTACCATTCTTTCTTCAGTCATTCTTTCCTAATGTCCAAACCATCTTAAAGATCCTTTCATTATTTTGTTCATAACACCATCATTCGCACCGCATTCATTTCTTATATTTTCATTCGACACTCTATCATCCACAGAGTATCTACACATTCGTCTAAGAGATCTCATTTCTACTGCATTAATTCTACTTTCATCTTTGTTTTGCCAGTTCCGTGCTTCGCTTGCATACATAAGTGTTATTGTACCGACAAAAACAGCAGTTTGCATTAGGGTTACAAATTAATGGTAATGCCTTAGACGGACGAAACCTGTCATTCGCATAAAATATAATAAAACAGAAGATTTCATTCGTATTAATTATTAAATATGGAGTTTTACATCATAGTTCAAGAAACAATAAATGTGTTATATTTTGGTACAGCTTTTTGTGCTTTTCCATTGCGAACAATTTTCTCTATCATAATTAGTTTCCGAGCGTGCAATTAAGGGTTTAAAGTAAATGAGATTATATTACCTCGTATTTCTAGCTAACAAAATAATTCGTTACACTTAGAAGCAACGATTTCACCACAACCATTAGGTTTCTATTTATTATAATTTTATCGTATAAGAACTATATTATTTTACATGTATTGTATAATATATTAGTGTTCATATGATAAAATAATATACTATATGACTATATAAACAATAAACCTGTATATAAACAATAAGATGAAACTAAGTAAGTTTTTCTTATTAATACACATGAAAACGTCTGTTTTCTAAAGGTTTCATTATATCACATGTTATGCGTTACAAGCAAGGCTTTTTAAAGTTACAAACAAAGCGAAACAAGTCATTCCCATAAAATATAATAAAACTCTCATACTATTAAATACTCGTAGATGTTTTCATTCGTATTAATTATTAATACGGAGTTTTACAACATCTTTCAAGAAACAATAAGTATGTTTTTTCCGTTTTATTATTGCATTTTGAACAATGCTAAAGTCCATATTAAACTTTTTTTTTATAATATTACAATAATAACAAACCATCACGCCGTTTCCCAGTAGGGGTAAGCAGAGAAAATGGACCGCCACACTACTCTATCCTGGCACACCTCTCTAGCTTCCTCCACATTCATACAGACATATACGCACGTTGATTCTTCCGACTTCTAACATGACCAACCTTTAAAATTTGTTAATTTGGTCATGCCATATTTTCCTCGTTCTGTCTCGACTCCGTACTCCATTTACATCGTTGCACTCCATATGTCCGAACCAACGCAGCGATCCTTTCATAATTTTGTACATAATACGTTATTTCGCTCTACATTCCTTTCTTATATCAGCATTTGAGATTCTGTCGTATATAGTTCTACCACACATACTGAAAAAATAATATTATTTATAATATTAATTTTATTAACATGGTAAGGTTAAGATGAATGCTTTAATAAAATGAAAAATCTTCTTTGTGACGACAATATAAACCTAAAGCTGAGATGAAGTATGGTCAAACGTTACGTATGGTCGGCCTTACTTTACGGTGCAGAGTCGTGGACTCTAAATGTTAATGGTATAAACCGCCTTGAAGCGTTTGAAATGTAGATCCACCGCAGAATGCTAAGAATATCTTGGACCGAAATGATAACAAGCACTGACGTATTACGTAGAGCCAATGCAAATAAAGAACTGTTCACCATTGTGAAGCTCCGTTTAATATCATATTTTGGACACGTAATCAGAGGCAACAATACGCCGAGAATGGACTGGATGAGGAAGCTGTTTCGCGCCGCCGAGAACAGGGAAGCTTTCTCCCAAATGGTCGTCAACGTCGGGGGGACCCAGCAGGATACGTGAAGAAGAAGAATATGAAGAAGGTTAAGATATATAAGACATGCATGCACCTCACCATGACATGAAATAGAAATGAGAGCCATACAATACCAACAGTGCAAAAAACTTCTCAGAATGACAAAAACGAGAACCCTAAGCTCTATCACAGAGAGAACTCTTAAAGATCGGATCAGAAATGAGACGATATGGTCTGTCTGTGGGAGTAAAGACTTAATGAGGTAGAAAAGGCGCTTCTGGAAAGAAATTTTTCAAAACTGAAAAACGCAGAAGTTAAGGGCTACTGTTAAAATTGAAAAATTCTGAATCTGAAGACTACCAGTAAGGCTGTCGAAAAGATGGAGGGATGGTTGAACGTAACCACCCCAAGACAGCTCACCGTCACAAGGCGAACTAGATTAATAATAAGAATAAAACCTCTGTTTTCTACTGACATGTTTCGCAGAATTTGCAGATTATATTAAAATATGTAATGCAAAAACAAATGCTTAAATATATGTGATTAATTCATATTTTAATAATTATTATGCCAAAACTTTACAATTGCAGAACGAATGATTGCATTATTCACAATTAACACAGAGGCCACAACCGTTTTTTCTCAGTGTAGAAATTTTATGAACCTCCAAATATCAAACATTTGATAATCCCTAAACAAGGTGACTCATGTAATTCCTATAAAACTTCTAAAAATCAGACACTTTTGTTCGTATGAAATATTAAAATAACAGAGTAACTTATAAGAATGGCAGTGCACAATGGTGTTCTTCTACCGAACCTTATGCATGGAAGCGAAGCATGGAACTGGCTAAAGAAGGATGAAAGTATAATAAATGCAGTAGAAATGAAATCTCTTAGACGAATGTGTGATACTCTGTGTGTATGATAGAGTGTCGAATGAAAATATAATAAGTGAATGCGGTGCGAATGATGGTGTTATGAAAAAATAATGAAAGGATCATTAAGATGGTTTGGACATATGGAAAAATGAATGAAGAAAGAATGGTGAAAAAATTACATGTTAACGATGTAAATGGAACCAGAAAAAGAGGAAGACCGAGGAAAACGTGGCACGATCAAATAAATTAAATATTGAATGTCGGCCATGTGAGGAGTCAGAGAAATCGACGCGCATGCATGACACGATGTATGAATGTTGAGGAACCGAGAGAAATATGTCAGGAAAGAAAAGTGTGGCAGTGCATTATTTCTGCTTACCCCTTTGAGGAGACGGCGTGATGGTTGGTTAGTTAGTGTTACTTATACATTTTTCATAGTTTAAACAGAATATTAAGTATAGCAAATGTTCATTGTGTTGCCAACGTCTAAAAATCGCACTTAAAAAAATTCAAACTATAACTTTCACCGAGAAAAAACGCCATTAATATAACTTTTTCATTCTAATAATGAAAAAAATATTGTATTCGAGAGAGTACAGATAAGCAGGAGCGAGCTAGAACTCGTTCTTAATACTTTGCGGGTATAAAAATGAGTTTGTCGGAGAAATTAAAACTTTCCGCAGAGGGTCGGGAGGGTTAACGCGCCCGAGAAAGTAAAAATTATGGAAAACTACATCGTCTACACGCTCCCTACAAGTTTATGGCGTAATTTAAACTGGATATACATACGCAAATTAGCTTCCGTGAGGAATCGCGGGGAGAAACGAGTGGAGCAGGCACGACTCGAGGAGATTCTCGAACACCAGAAAAATAATACTTACGTATCATCAAATATGGTTCAAGAATATATCCGATAATTCACAAAAGAACGAAAGCTCTTATAAACACCTATTCAATTTCGTTCTGTTAGATATATTGACTTCTGAAATCAGGAAAAGTCAGTTAAATAATTATTTAGTTTAAGGTTAAAAGGCGGGCCACACTGTGATAAACATCGGTTTCCACCAACGAGCCAGACTAGAACAAACATAAAATTTGTCTTGTATAGGGCTTCTATCTCATTCTACGCCGGGTAAAATAATGCGAGGAAGAGAGATAAACGTACCATGTTTGTTGAAAGGATAACCGTATGCAGAAACCTCCGCGGTTTAACTCATGGTTTACTAAAATCGACGTTTTTACTACGTCTAGAACATGGTTTAAGTTTGAGTAATAACATTCAGTATACAAATTTTGGTTTCAAACCAGCTTGTTTATCACAGTGTGGCCCGCCTATTATTTTAAAGTTATTGCAATACGTGTTTGTGTACGATAATCAAATGATTTTACTGAAATCTCTTGATGGAAGTTTATTTTAAATAATAATTAAATAAAACGATGTATTTAACCACTTCCATTTTTGGCTTTATTTTGACAGCGACCAGTTTCGCCAGGCTCGCTGGCATCGACAAAGTGGTGACACTATTGAAAACTGAGTCATTTATATGTATATACCGATCAGGGGTGGTAAACATGATTCTGTACAAAAAATTTCTTAAAATAATTATGTAAAAATTTACTGAATGTATATATTGGTATTTAAGTTATTTAAGAGGATTCGTATTCAAAACAATGGATTTTAAATTTTATTAAAGCTAAATAATTTAAATATAACATTTGAAAAATTAGTACTTATTTTTTTATTATTTCTGTGTTATTATACTTTATTCACAATTTAAAATAAACATTTGAGGGGTGATGGTGATCCACAATCAGTGATTCTTCATAACAATATTAATATGAACAAAATAATGAAAGGTTCATTAAGATGTGTTGGACACATTAGAAGAAAAAAATTAAAAAAAGGGATGACCTAAAAAGTGTACGTAAAAGTTTTAAATGAAACAGGAAATAGAGAATAACTTGGCACAATCAAATATTAAATATTGGCCATGTAATAGTAAGAGAAATACGTGCATGATATGATATATGAACGTTGAGGAAACGAGAGAAATATGTCAGGAAAGAAAAGGTTTTCCATAGTTTCCTCAGATATAAGGCGAATGTCGGAACATATTATATATAGATAGCCCATGGACCCCAGAGCTTGACTGAGTCAGCTCAACAGAGTAGATAGTAAACACAAAATATAGAAATAAAATCAAATGATTTTACTAAAATCACTTGATGGAACATGCTCGCTGGCATCGACAGACCAGTCTGTCGATGCCAGCGAGCCTGGCGAAACCGTCACTGTCGAAATAAAGATAAAAGTGGAAGTAGTTAAAAAACATCGTTTTATTTCATTATTATAAAAATGAAATTTTAAAATAACTAGTAATATTCTTGAGAAAATCGCCAACAAGAATCAGCCTAAGATCAATTACTGGAAAAACCCTCCGAGATCGTGTCCGCAACGCAGACATAAGGAAAACCTGCGAAATAGAGGATATCGTAGTGGAGTAGATCCAGAAGAAGATACTGGAGGGACCATGTAGCCCGAATGGATGGTGACAGACTCGCATATACAGCCGCCTATGAAATCCCCTCCGGACACCGCCCACCTGGAAGACCGCCTAAGAGATGGAGGGACAGCTGGATCTCATCATCCGACGAGATATGATTTCTGTGTCACAGATCGTCAGATCTATTAAAAGAAGAAGAAGAAGAAGAAGAAGAAAATCGCCAACAAGGATCATAATATTTTAAAAACTCATAAAGGATAAAAAAATGTCGCAGAAACTTAAAAACTTTATTTTGTACAAACGAAAGACGAAACAACTATAATTTTTATAGCTCTCCACACAAGCATAACCAAATGCGGAATTACTATCCTAAATTAAGACATGTGACATTATACGAATATGATAAATGGTTAGCTTGTAGCGCAACACAATATTTGTGTTATTTTTTTCGTCCCCAGTACACACACGTACTGTGCAATAATTTATGAAGTTTTGTATCCTCGTGAGATATTGCCGGTTCACACGGTACCGGTCCATCTTATTCCAGCGTTAATTTCCCAAAAAGCTTTAATGGGCACCTAATAAATTATATCAGACACTACCGCCCGTAGTGGGGCCCGTGGAACTGGGGCTAGTGGTATCACAATGAATAATAATGGAAACATTATTATTTATAACTGGCCTCGCGAGCTTTTATACAATAATCAGCTTGGTCAAACATTAAGCTTAAAAACGATTTATAATTATTAAACCATAACGCTTTAACGATGTGGCTTTATCCCACTGCATTTCTCTTGGGCATGCTGGGGACCAATAGTTTACAGATAAGAAGGGATGGGTGCACACTTACCCATTTCTTCAGATTTATCAGGGGATTCTTTGAGAAATTCGTCATCTTGGAGGCTATCCATCTTTATGTTCCTGATGGTTATCTTCGACAGCGTCAGCACAGACTATTTTATCTCCTAGCATGCAGAACCAACCTGCCTCTGGTGATGCCGATGGGGAGAGCAATCAAACTGCTGAACATGATCGCTTCGGAGATCGATGTCTTTCATATTCGTGAAAGTACGTTCAGAAGACAAATACTCTTTACTTTGGAGAGTATCTTGTATTCCTAATGTCGAACCATCTCTCATGCGTTCCTGGTATTATATATTTATTATGTTTTACCTGTTCTCAATAGATGCCTTAAACTTTTATATAAAAAATGTTTTTAAGATAATCAAATGATTTTACTGAAATCTCTTGATGGAAGTTCATTTTAAATAATAATTAAATAAAACGATGTTTTTTAACTACTTCCACTTTTGTCTTTATTTAGACAGCGACCGGTTTCGCCAGGCTCGCTGGCATCGACAGACTGGTAACACTATTGTAAACTTAATCCTTTATATACATACAGATCAGGGGTGGTAAACATGATTCTATACAAAATTAATTTTCAAATATTTATGTAAAAAAATTTTTTTCTGAATTTAACTATTGGTATTACAGGTACCTGTAATACCAATAGTTAAATTCAGAAAAATTTTACATAAATATTTGAAAATTAATTTTGTATAGAATCATGTTTACCACCCCTGATCTGTATGTATATAAAGGATTAAGTTTACAATAGTGTTACCAGTCTGTCGATGCCAGCGAGCCTGGCGAAACCGGTCGCTGTCTAAATAAAGACAAAAGTGGAAGTAGTTAAAAAACATCGTTTTATTTAATTATTATTTAAAAAATGTTTGTAATGTCTTTTGAGAAAATAAACTGATTTGATTTGATTTGATTGGAACAATGATTGAGAAATCCATATTTATAAATAAATTCGAATGAGTTCGTCTTTTTTATATAAGTTTTATTATATTTTATGGGGATGACATGTTTCGCCTTACTTAGACGTTATCAAATGTGATGATAGACATTAAATATAATATAACTACTATAAAACAGTATTCTAGAAACAGATATGTGAATGACATGTCTAATGCCTTAGACAGACGCATTTCATTTAACATTTAAAAATGTTTTGGATAGGCGAAACATGTCATTCATATAAGCGTTTTGGCCAAAACAATGTACTATTACCTTATTTATTGTTTCTTGAACAATTATGTAAAACGACATATTAAAAAATAAAGACAAGCGTCTGTTTTCATGATGTTTTATTATATTTTATATGAATGTCATTCACATATCTGTTTCTAGAATACTGTTTTATAGAAGTTATATCATAGTTAATGTCTATCATCACATTTGATAATAGTAATAATAATAATATGCTAACTTTTATAGCGCCGTTTTTGTGATGTAATCACCTCAAGGGCGCATTAAGACGTGTTTTAAATCTAAAAATCTAAATTTTCGCGATCGGATAAAAAATATAGTAGAACAAAGTATAAATGTTTAAATTGGGTATGAAATATGAAACAGATGGGTTTTCAGTTTAGATCTGAAATCTGTCGGATCATTTATGCATCTGAGGTGTGAAGGGAGATTGTTCCAAGCTGATGGACCGGCTACCGCGAACGCTCGATCCCCGAAATTTGTACTGGGGCAACGCTTCGGCTCAACTAATCTTCCTATTGCCGAGGAGTTCCCCGAGCGAAGTGTGGATTTCCTTGTATTTAAGCTGTCCGTTATACAGAGTTTAGATATATAACTTGGTGCCATTCCATATAAGGCTATGAAGGCTTTGATAACGCTAAGCAAAACCGGTTGCTGTCTTAATAATGATAAAAGGTGGAAATAGTTAAACTAAGAGAGTGAAAAACACATTACGTAAAATGAACTTTCATCGGGAGATTTGAGTAAAATCATTATATTATAATAAAATCTATTTATTTCATAAGATTTGTTTAATTGTTGCAGCTTACTTCATATGTCTGGCGCTGGTGTCGCTGGCGAAATCCGAAAAAGATGACAAGAAATGGGTGTGGACCGACAATAACCGAAGATCTTCCGACGCCGAACCGAGTGACTCCAACAGCCTCAACAGACCTTCGGTTGGACAGATCAAGATCAAACTAGGGGACCAATCAGATGCCACTTCTAACAAATACACGCAACAGGGCTTCCTAGATACTCCAAGGTACCTCTCACATACACACAAATATCCCTCTCGAAAAAACGACTGATTTTTTATTACATTTATATCTAATATTACAATTATATTAAAAAAATGAGTTTACCACTTTTGACTTAATTTCGACAGCGACCGGTTTTGCCAGGCCCCGTCTGTCGATGCCAAAGAGCCTGGTGAAACCGTTCGCTGTCAAAATTAAGACAAAAGTGGAGGAAGTAATTATTATTGAAAATGAACTTCAATCAAAAGATTTTAGTAAAATCATTCGATTATCAATTTTTATGTGTTGCATAATTTCGTATTCATTATTTTAAATCTGTATTATAACAATAGTTTTGTATATATTTGGAATGGTTATTTGTTTTGGAAAAAATATAAGTTGGATATTGTCACAAGGCAGTATTACTGCTAAAACTGCTTAAAAATAAAAATGTTAAGTTAATAAACAGATTTTATTGAATGTTTATATTTGAAATACTATTATTATATATACGTATCACATTATATTTTATGAGATTTACGCGGCAGCCGTTTCGCCAACCAGTGTTCGCATCATCAGATGTTACAAGCACCTTCAGTTACAACAGATGACTGTAATATCTGATGATGCAAACTTATATTGGCGAAACAGCTGTCGCGACAATCTAATAAAAAATAATTATAATACGTATAAAAAATAGTGATATAATAATATCTATAATATTGAATAAATACTGTATATAAGAAGTGAATGCAGTGCATATGAAAGTATTATGAACAAAATAATTAAAGCAATATTGAGATGGTTTGGACACATGGAAATGAATGAAGAAAGAATTGTTAAAAAGTATATGTTAACATAGTAAATGGAACTAGAAAAAGAGGACAACTGAGGTAAATATGGCATGATCAAATAAATCAAATATTTAATGTCGGCCACGTGAGGAGTCGGAGAAATCGACGCGCGTCACGATGTATGATGTTAAAGAAGTGAAAGAAGTATGACAGGTAAGAAAAGTGTGACAGCCATTCTCTCTGCCTACCCCTACGGGGAGATGGTTTGATGGTTACTTAATTAGTTAGGTATAATAATAGTATTTCAAATTTAAACTTTTAATAATTCGGTCAAAACATTGGATTATCCAATATGATTTTAATAATGCTCCGTAAAAAGGTACTATAATTTTTTTTTATTATATCAAATTTTCACTGTTAAATTATAAAACAATGTTTTATTGGTATCACAATTTTTATATTTTATTTTCACGAAAATTAATTTTACAGATGGAAACACAATTTTTCGTGAATACCTGATAGGTTGACAAAACAGTTGTCGCGAAAAACAAAAAAAACAACAAAAAATAGAGATGCTGAAAAACAGCGTTATATAATTTAGTAGTTTAAAATATTAAAGTATCATAGTGTTTCCAAAATTTTATTAATTTTCAGCATATTCAAATATTTTTTGTACATTTGTATTTTATGAAATTAAAAAGCTTTGGAAGCTACATTACCACATGGGAATTCAGTATTTTAAATGAGCTTTACGTTTAATGATTTCGTCGAATTGCTTTCATTATAATATAATATTTTATGACATTTTCAACATTTCATTTCAAAATAATGTCATCACTTTTCATCACCATCCATTGTTTCATTTCGAGTATCATACGAGTATATAATTGTGTTAGCACAATGGTTGTACATAACAAGGGTGCAATAATTTGAATATAAGTATCCCACTGTAGAAAATCAAACGCTTTTATCCAAAAAGTAGATATTGGGGTTTTGTGTTTGCCTAGAGTGCCATAATTCCATTTTAAAAATTGGTTTATGAATAATATTAAAAGTGGAATATTCAAAATTCATGATTTGATTTATTTACTTTTGAATAAAGTGTAAATATTTTAAATAAAATTCGATGAATAGTATTTGTGCATTGTTTTTAGAAAGTGTATACAAATATTCAGATCAACATTTGACATAAACAACTGATTTGAATTTAATAGACTTATCAAAGTGCCAAAACAGTTGAATGGACACGACACTCAAAGAATCAAAACGTCGTCCCATAAAGCAAATTTGATTTTAAATCATTAATAAATGTATTAAATTTTATCAAAAATTGTATTAACCACAGAATCGTTATTATATGTGACGCCAACCGGTTTCGCTTATACCCAAGACAATCGGAACAATATAAAAACAGTCCGTTTTTATTTTGCCCTAAAATAGCTTGTCTTGCTTCCAACAGAGAAGGGATACAATATCCCCAAAATTTTTCACAGCGGTTTTGGAATATGCCTTTAAATACTTGAACTGGGAAGAAAAGGGTATCAAGGTAGACGGAAAAAACCTTAACAATTTAAGATTCGCGGATGACATCGTATTAATGTCTGAAGATCTGGATGAAGCACGTGTCATGCTGAAAGAGCTCATGGAAGTGACAAAAAAAGTAGGGCCCTGTATAAACACAACCAATACCAATATAACGACAAATCTGATCCTCGGCGATGCTATAGAGATTGACATTGAAGTCAAAGAATACAAGTATCTCGGCCACAACATCTTACTTTCCAGAGATAATCAGACTGCTGAACTTCAGAGAAGAATCGGCCTTGGGTGGGCGGCATATGGCAATCGGAAGAAGTTCTTTAATAGTAAGATTCCCCAGTATCTGAAACGCAAAATGTATGATCAATGCGTACTTCCAGTACTGACATATGGAGCAGAAACCCTAACCCTCACCAAGTCAACCATAAGGAGACTCCGGGTAGCACAGTGGAAACACGAAAATGCCACGCTACACATAAGACTCTCAGACCGGATAAGAAATACTGAAATACGTAGAAGGTCGGGAGTAACAGATGTTGTCGCAAGGGTAGTTAAGCTCAAATGGTCATTTGCGGAACATATTGCCAGATTGGCAGACGATAGATGGACTAGAAGGGTGGTAGAGTGGAGACCCCGCGAAGACAAGCGAAATAGCGGGAGACCCCCCACACGATGGTCCGATGACATTAGAAGAATTGCTGCACAAGACAGGGACACGTGGAGAAATATGGGGAGGCCTATGTCCAGCAGTGGACGACAACGGCTGTCTAAGTAAGTAAGTTAGTAAGTAAAATAGCTTGGGTACAAGCAAGACCGGTTGACGTCAAGTATAATTACGAAGCTATTGTTAATATATCATGTTTTTTTTCATATGAAGCACTCACCTTATGGTTAGACATTTAAAATTGTGAGAATAAGAATAATAGAACACCTTGTATTTAAGCACTGTATATTTCTAAAGGTAAACATGTATCGCTTATCCCTGTCCTCTTCTCCCACCTCCCTCCATCTCACTCCATCACTGTTTATTATATATATACATGTGAATTTGTGTTTTTGTTTAGTTTTCATATCGCCCTGATGAAGCTTGGGTCCAAGCTAAACTTGTTGGCCACTTTGTTAAATACAAAGTATTTTATTATTTTATTTCTACAATATATGAGTATATAAAATGTCTAACCACAAAGTAAGTGCTTCATATATAAATTAGATTTTTTATCGTTTTTCTTGATTTTAAAATAATAAACCAATTATTTTACTGAAATCTCTTGATGGAAGTTCATTTTAAATAATAATTAAATAAAACAATGTATTTTAACTACTTTCACTTTTGTCTTTATTTTAAGCCGTTGTCAGCAAGTCGCTGTCGAAATAAAGACAAAAGTGAAAGTAATTTAAAAAAACATAGTTTTATTTAATTAACATTTAAATTAATCATTTTCATTTTCAAAAAACATATTTACTATTTTCAATATTGTTTGATTACTTTTCTTCGCAAAAAATAAATAATTGCTGTAGAAATAAAAAAAATATATATTCGGTTTAATGTACTGTTTTGTAAATATATTTGTTAGTACAATGTAGTGCATGATGTAAATTTGTTGTAATGTAAATTTGTTACCCTTTAGCATCCATTTGCATAGGACACCGTAGATTGTACAGTAGCACTAACACCCCCACCACTCCCTCACGTTTCAGCTCCGACGATCCCTATGACACATACGATGGTGGTCCATTTGGTGGTGATTTCAGACCCCCTCCCCCCGATTACAGCAGACCCTACAACCCCGCGGCAAACATCTACCCCCCAGTAGGCGGTAACAACTACCCCGACGCAAACAGGCGTCCAGAAAACGACAGAATTCCCGGTAGATACCCGCCCAATGGAGGAAGATATCCAGTCAGTACCGAGCGTTATCCAGACAATAGATACCCTGGAAACAACGACAGGTTCCAAGGAGGATACCCGAATCGCTACCCGAGCCAAGGTTATCCTGGCGGCAATCGATATCCTTCAGATGGCAACCGATACCCTAATAGATATCCCAACAACATTGATAGGTTCCCTGGTGGATACCCTAATGATGGACACAGATACCCTTTGGGTGGACGGCCTTTCCCTTCCCCCGGACTTTTCCCAGATTATGATGCAGCTTCTGAAGGGTTCTGGCCTGGAAATCCAGACAACTTCCCCGATAATGCTTTCAGGTAAGTCATTTTGTAACATATATTCATTTTCGTTTTCTTGTTTAAGGTAATTTTTCCTTCTGAACTGTTTTTAAATTTTATACATATGAGCATGAACGTTCTCTCTTTCTTATTTATTGTTTCTTGAACAATGATGTAAAACTCTATATTTAATAATTAGTATGAATGAAAACGTCCGTTTTCTAGAAGTTTTATTATATTTTATGGGAATGACATGTTTCGCCCTTCTAAGGCGTTATAAAATGTCAACATTTGATAATGCCTTAGAAGGGTGAAACATGTCATTCCCATAACATATAATAAAACTTCTAGAAAACTGACTTTTTCATTCGTATTAACTGTTCTCTCTTTCGATTCGAATTCATTTAATTTTTATATAAGTTATTTAGTACTTCTAAGGATAATGTATTTTTGGCGATGCGATGGTTCCTTTGGTATATGGTTCCAAATTTGAATATATGATTATGGATTCATTTATATTCTTATCGACGAATTACTATATATTATTATTGTATTCGTATATATTTGATTATGGATTCGTATATATAAGTCTCAAAAGCAGTTATAATGTAACGATAGTACTAAAATCGGTGATGGATTATTATTGGAGTGAGAACGACAACAAAACAATATGTGTTTTAAATAGCATAAGGTCGTAATTCTGATCCTCTGTTGTTCATTTATATTTAATTCTGGTGTATAATACGAATGCATGTTTGTAAAAACGCTTAAGCGGTCCTTGTCCGGAAATCGATACAACGCGTAACTTGTATAATAGCGGAGCTTTCCGTTGTTAAAAGCATTAATTTAGCTTTGGACTGTTGCGATGAACAATGCGTCATTAGAACAATCGTGATAATTATGTGAAACGCTGACGTTCCTGAAAGCGTCATACCACGTGATAGGGCATGAAGGGGGAAACGCACAATTTGCTTTATCACAAAACAGTCCTTTTTAAATAATTTGTTTATTTTTAAATGTTTCATATAAATGGAAAATAACTTATAATTACAAATATGGTGTAATATTATATTGTATGGAGGAGGGATATACCCCGCTCGACCGGAGAAGAGCAGTTATCATGCCTTTGTACAACGGTAAGGGATCTCGGTTAGACTGCGAAAACCACAGGGCATTCGATATATTGAGCTCCGTTGATAAGCTGTATGGTAGGATATTGATAAAAATTACTTCCGGAAAGATTTAGGATGTGCAGGGAGCTTTTATGAGTGGACGTGGATGCATGGACCAGATTTTTGTACTCCGCAATCTAACAGAGAATTTTTTGGTAAAAGATCCGAAATTTTTCTGCGCGTTTGTAGATTTGCAAAAAGCGTATGAACGAGTTGACAGAGAAAGGCTATGGAAGGTTTTGGACGAGTATGGAGTAGGCACAAACCGATATGAGCGGTTGCTTACCTTTATGAAGGAAACACCGCGTGTGTCAGAGTAAACGGGGCTTTCAATTCTTGGTTTGATATCACAAAAGGTGTCAAACAGGATTGTGTAATGTCCCCGCGGTTGTTTAGTGGACAAGTATGGGCAAGTGTGGTAGATTGCAGTGAATGTAGAAGAGGCGCGAGAGTTATGTTAGGATAAAACAATGTGGCGATCCATCCTCTCTGCCTACCTCTCCTGGGAAACGGCGTGATGGTTAATTAGTTAGTTAGTTAGTTATTTATATAATATTAAGTTTTCACAACCCATTATTCCAATTAGATTAATTATATTAGATTTTTTTATTTTTTTATTTTAACTTAAAAACCAACCCTTTCAAAACATCCCATTAAAATCAAATCAAATCAGTTTATTATCTCAACAGACATAACAAACAATATCAATATTTAAGGCATCTATTGAGTAAAAATAAATATCCACACATCCAATACCAACGGCTAGTTTCAAATGTATCTTCAATGTTTATATAACATTCTTAAAACCCCTTTGAAGTAAGTAGCTCGCGAAAACGGCGTAATATCATACAAATTAGCCTTATTATCATTAATCATAGGGAAACATAACTATAACACAAATAAGTTACTGCATAATATTTCATAAATTAAATTAAAGTATTGTTTGACATATTTTTATATGAATTTAAAAAAATATATATATTTGAGTTTATTTTTCTCGACATGTTTCGAAGGTTTTATACCTCTTTCAATACCCTTAGAAACATGCCGAAAAAATAATCATTCTGACCACGTAATAAATATATTATTATTCTTTTAAATATTTAATATGGATGTACGTATTAAGTTTTTGAATTTCATACATTGATAAAAACTTTTCTGGCCAAAAAAACGCACGAGTTTATCGATTATAAAAAATCATGTGGTGAAAAGCAAATAAAATTAAGTTGTTAAAAATATTCTGTGAATATTCAAAGGTTTTGGAAAGGGAAGAGCAAATGACATTTTGTAACATAAGTGTAAACAGCGAGAACTTGGAGCAGGTGAGTGAATTTGTGTATTTAGGTAGCAATATAGATGGCGCTAGTGTAGATTGAACTAAAATATGTGAAATGTTTCTCAACATGATAGCATATACCATATACAACTTTCAAATGTAATTGTCAGACGTGGTGTTCGTAAGAAGGGCGGTATGGGGAATATTGTATTACATAAAGCGATCGCTTAACGGTCTAACGTTAAGCCTTAACCCAACCAAAGACAAGTCTGTTTCCACCAAATTCTGTTTCCAAATAATTTACATCTTCGTCTCTATTGACAAACAATTAACTTTTTTTATATTACGAAACTATAATTTTTTACCCTTGTATCCATTCTGCCTCACATCTCTCGAGTATAACGAACAAATTTATATAATCGCCAGTTTGCTCTTCGCCCAAAACGGTTCGTACGTGGAGTCGGTTCTGAATTTGTAATTTTCTACAAATTCCAAAATTAACAAGCGATATCGACTGTCAACACGGCCTAATTAACGTAACATAGCTATTGAACGGGGTGTTTTAAGCGTTACGATACCGAAGCAAAGCATGAAACTGGTAGAAGAAGGATGAGAGCAGAATAAATGCGGTCGAGGTGAGACCCCTTAGACACATGTGCGGTAGGACGATGTAAGACAAAATTTTAAATGCTGATATAACAAAGAAAAACAGAGCGGAAGATAGTATTGTGAAAAATGGGTAATTTAGATGGTTCGGACACATGAAAAGAATGAATGAAGAAGTAATTTAATACTCAATTATTCTGGCCTAAACCTAAGATGCTTCAACATTATTAGCTGTTAAATTTACAACACTGTTATAATAGCATTGTTTATTTTTTTTTTTTATAACATTTGAGTTGTTTGTAACACCTGATGATGCCAACATCGGTTGGCGAAACAGCTGGCGCGACATTCTCAAAATAAGTATTACAAAAATATTGATATTATAACCGTGTTCTAAATTTATAATAAAGAAATAATTGTTAAAGAAAGTTTACACAAAAATGCAAACAGGACAAGAAATAAAGGAAGACCACAAAATTTGTGGGGCGGTCAATTCAATCAAATATTAAATGTCGAACATGTGAGAAGTCAGGGAGTTCTACGTACATGCATTGGACGATGTATGAATGTTGAGAAAACGAGAGAAGTAGGTCAATATAGAACAGTGTGGCGGTCCATTATTTCTGCCTATCTTCCTAAAAGACGGCGTGATGGCTAGCTAGCTAAAAACAATTATTTGTTGCTTTGTAGTAAGGTTTTTAGTAACATTGTTGATGTTCTTTGGATAGTGTATACCTTTTTCTACCTTACCTATGTGGTATGTTTCTCTAGAGGGTAGCTCTTCCTGTGAGGTGGATTTATAGGAGGTCTTTTACGAGGACTAGTCCCATGAGGCTGATTATTTAGTTCAATACAGGGGAGACTGGTGTGTCCATTCTTTAGATAAGATTGCAATCCCTCCTTCTCTTTTTTTCGAGTTCAAAAATCTCATTGTGCTCAGAGCCCTATACAACTCATTGGTTCGGAACAAACTCGAAATTGGTTCTGTGATATGGAGTCCTCACCAGGGGAGATCATTCCGTTATGCTAGAGAGGGTTACCTATACCCTCTCTGCGAACTCCAAGCTTCACTTCCATACATATGAGTCAGCACTAGAACTTCTTTATATTAATCAGAGGATATATCGAGAACTCGGCCGTGCTGAATGTTGGTATTTTTGTTTTTGATAGATATCTCCGACAGCGACAACATATATTGTTTTACCTACCGGCCACTAGAACCAACCTGCCTCTGGTGACACTAGTGATCGACGTCTTTCATATTATTAAAAGTACATTCATTTTATACAACATTTTGAATGTATACAAATACTTGTTGACGAATACTGGATTTTATTTACCCATTGCGGGTTATCAATTCAAGGATTAATTTTATCTTAATAGTAGGATCGTCCATGTCAACATGTGCAACATCGGAAAAACATTATGTGTTATTACATTATGTGCTAAATTTAAAAAACGGTGGATCCGTGGAACATAAATTAAATAGACAAATGTGCACCATCTAAAAAGAACATTTTGTATTAAATTATTTTTATTTTGTTATTTTATTTTATATCATTGTATTTTATATTATTTGTTTTAGATTTATTTTGTGGGTGTTGGACGATCGAAGTGTGCGCGGGAGATGCCTATTGGTGGCGATGAGGTTCGCAACCCATCACACCGCGTCTCCCGCGGGGCGAAAAGAGAAGGATGGAGTGCCGCATCGGTTAAAGTGTGACAGTCCATTCTTTCTGCCTACCCTTTCGGGGAGACGGCGTGATGGTTAGTTAGTTAGTTAGTTAGTTTTACAACTTCCGAAAATTTGTCAGACATGGTGGTCATAAAAAATGTGGAATGGGGAATGTTGTAATTACATAAAACGTGCGCTTAACCCAACCAATGACAGGTCATAAGTCCTGTTAAAACCTCGATCACCATATTCAGTTTCCAGTTTGCATCTTCGTCTCTATTGAGATAAAATTAATCCTTACATTCATTTTATTTATATTGGTATTTGGACAAGTTTATTCTAAACCTTATTTTATGATTGCGATTTGTCCAGGTCGTATAGTGATTTTGACCGGTCGTTTAAGAACGAGATAGGTGTCGGGCCGAGTCCATTACGCCCACTCGGGTACCCCGAGAGCCACCGGGACGCCCGGACGACGTCGTTAGCGAATAAAAAGTTTCCGAACTATTTTGATGGTATCGGGCTCGCGCCCATTACAACAAAAAAAGCAGTAAAGTGCAAACTTTTCCAATATACGCGCCGTGTATTACCCTCATGTGTTTAGGTGCACCATTACAGGGTGCTATTAAATGACCTTTATCGTTTGAATTGGATACAACAAACAAGGCTTGTAATACAGAGTGTTACGACAAAATTTCAAATGCTGATATCAGGAAGGAATGTATAGAAAAAAAAATTATTAAGGGGTTGAATTGGATACAACAAACAAGGCTTGTAATACAGAGTGTTACAAAAGAATTTCAAATGCCGATATCAGGAAGGAATGTGTACAGGAAGATTGTGTTACGAACAAAATTATTAAGGGGTTACACCACCTTGCCGTTTTACATTAAAAACAACATTAAAAATTCACTTTATTTAGCACAGCCATTATATATAAAATAATCTTTATTTTATACATGAAAATAGTATTTGTTTTTTTTTAATGTATACGTATACTTGTAGACAAATACTAGATTTTTACCCATTGCGGGTTAGTCATTTTAAAGATTAATTGGATCTCAATAGAGACGAAGATGTAATTTTTTTTTTGGAAACAGAATATGGTAGTCAAGGCGTTTACAGGACTTATGACCTGTCATTGGTTGGGTTAAGCGATCTTTATATTAACAACATTCTCCATTCCTCTCTTCTTACGAACACCACGTCTGAAAAAATTCTTCGTCAAGCGTTTCGACGAATAAAGCATGGATGAAGAGTCGTGAAAAACCAAGAAAAGCATGGCGTGACTAAATGAATCGAATTAAAAGGTTATGTTTATGTTTTAAAGTCGGAAGGAAAAAATAATTTTAAAAAACTACCTAATATTGAAAAAAAAACGGTACGTTCAACAACAACAAACCATCACGCCGTTTCTCCGCAAGGGTAGGCAGAGAGAATGGACCGCCACACTACTCTATCCTGACATACCTCTCTAGCTTCCTTCACATTCATACAGCGAGTCATACACGCACGTCGATTCTTCCGGCTTCTAACATGACCAACCTTTAAAATTCGATTAATTTGGTCATGCCATGTTTTCCTCGGTCTACCTCGACTCCGAACTACATTTACATCGTTAACGCATACTGTTTTAACCATTCTTTATTCACCCATGCGCTCCATATGTCCGAACGAACGCAGCGATCCTTTCATAATTTTGTTCATTATACCTTATTTCGCTCTACATTGCTTTCGGTACGTTCAGAAGACAAATACTCTTGACTGTATAGATTTTCTTGTCTTTCTAAGGTCGAACCATCTATCATGCGTTCTTTGTATTATATATTTTATTTTACCTAAACTCAAAAGATGCCTTAAAGATTGATATTGTTTGTGAAATAATAAACTGATTTGATTTGAAAAATTTATGAGGCAAGCTGTGCAAAACCATCCACAATTGTGGAACCACATGGTATAGTATTATAGATTCATTATTTGTGTTACAGGACACCATAAAGGTGATTTTGCGACACCCTGTATATATATTATAGCATATAATAGGCGCCCTCGAGCAACGCTCGCTCTTAGGAATTTAAAAAGTTACAGCCGTTTTACAGGAATCTTCTTGTACCAATTTCAGGTCAAATCATTCGCGGATATTCGTCTTAAATTAATTTTAAAGTTTTAATATCATAAAAACATTTGATCCTCAGTAAAGAAAAATTTCAAAAAATTACATTTTTAATGTTGGAAATCTATTGCATTATAATATTAACAATAACATGGTTACCAATACCGAAGTCCTGGGGCGAGCTAGAGTTGACAGGGAACTGTTATCAACTATCAAGGTTCGAAAGATCTCACATCTGGGTCATATACTGCGTGGGGAAAAGTACCACCTTCTCCAACTGATATTGGAACTGATATTGATAGGGGAAAATAGAGGGACGCCGAGGGCCCGGAAGGAGACAAATGTCCTGGCTGCGAAACGTGAGGGAGTGGACCGGCATCCGAAGTGTGGAGGAGCCGTTCCGAGCGGCGCAGGACAGGGACAGGTTCGCCGAGGTGATCGCCAAAGTTGGGGGGACCTGACAGGGCACTTGAGGAAGGAAGATAATATTAACCATTATGTATGGAAGTGAATCTTGGAGCTGGCAAAAGAAGGATGAAAGTAGGATAAATGCCATGGAAATGAGATCACTGTGAAGAATGTACGAGAAAACTACTAACTAACTAACTAACCATCAGGCCGTCTCTCCAAGAGGGTAGGCAGAAATAATGGACTGCCACACTTTAATCGTTGCGGCACTCCAGTCTTCTCTTTTCGCCCCCGCGAGAGACGCGGACGAAAATATGTAAGAAATGAATAAACAAAATTTTCGGTACTGGGCGGAAAATAACCCATGGCAACTTCACGGGAGACCTCTTCACTCCCCAAAAGTGACTGTGAGGTGTACGATTTCCAAATTTTGGGTGATTGGGCCGTATTTTTTCGAGGAGAATGGACGAACCGTGACTGTCAACGCTCAACGTTATGTTTCCAATTCCACTTCAACGAGGCTATTTTGCACGTACCTTTGGTCCTATGCTAAATAGCCACGTTCAAGTGGAATTGGGCCGGTCATATAGCAAGGACAACAGATAATCGGTGGACCAGACGCACCCTGAAGTGGCAACCGAGAACCGGCTACAGAAATCCTGACAGACCACAAGCAAGATGGTCTGATGACATCAAGAGAGTGGCAGGAGGTCAATGGCACAGAGAGGCGAGGGATAGAGAGTTGTGGAAGTCGAGAAGGGAGGCCTTTTTCCAACACTGGACGACTTAAGGTTGATGATGATGATGATCAAGAAACGTACACTGTAAAACCAAAATCATCCTATATAAAACAATCATCCGAACAGTAGTGACCTATGAATGTGAGGCGTGGACAATGACAGCGAAATCCGCAGAGCGACTGGATACTTTTGAGAGAAGGGTGCTGCGCAGAATTCTGGGACCTGTGAATGACGGTGAAGGCTGGAGACTGCGGCATAGTGACGAGCTCCATATTTACAAAGCTCCCAGTCTCTCCACCCAGGTCAGACTGAATAGACTGATATGGGCCTCGCTTCGCGGGCTGGGCTTCGCTAACCCCAAAAAGATTACTGGAGTGGCACCCAGGTGGTAGAAGACCAATTGGACGACCAAAGCTGCGATTGGAGGATGAATTTGGGAGAGATGGGGCAAGATTGTTAAGAGTGTCAAATTGGAGGGTCGAAGCGGAGGACAGGGGGAGTTGGAGGCGAAGAATACTGGAGGCCAAAGCTCGATATGGGCTGTAGGGCCATCGAAGAAGAAGAAGAAGATGATGATGATTATGATGATATTAAACGTAAAAAATGTCCCGCTGAATAGAGTGATAATTTATTTATATGAGGAATTCTCGAAAGGGCTGAAATGCCTGTAGGTAGGTACAGAATTGAATCGTTGCCAAAGGAAATGGTTTAACAACCATTAATATGATTTACAGATTGTTCTATTGAAATGCATTCTCGAATAAATCTGCTACTCACAGTAGCTATGCATTTATAGCGGTCCATAGTAACATTGCCAATTTTTCCAAGTGACTATTATAGAAATATTATTATAGTAAAAAAAAAAGTATATATAATAATTCATAGTAATCTCCTATAAACTAACACTTAAATTAATATATTATATATAAAAAATTAATTCTAACTAACTAACTAACCATCACGCCGTCTCCCCGAAAGGGTAGACATAAGAATGGGCTGCCACACTTTTCTTTCCTGACATATTTCTCTCGCTGCCTCAACATTCATATTCGATTGTCTATTTAAAAAGAACATTTTGACTTAAATTATTTTTATTTTATATAATTGTATTTTATATTATTTGTTTAAGATTTATTTTGTGGGTGTTGCACGATCGAAGTGTGCGCGGGAGATGCCTATTGGTGGCGATGAGGTTCGCAACCCATCACACCGCGTCTCCCGCGGAGCGAAAAGAGAAGGATGGAGTGCCGCATCAGTAAAAGTGTGACAGTCCATTCTTTCTGCCTACCCTTTCGGGGAGACGGCGTGATGGTTAGTTAGTTAGTTAGTTAGTTAGTTATAAAAATGCGATTTTTTTTATTAACCGTATTTTGCACAGTAGTAAATTTATTTCCCACTATAATACAAAAAGGTTTTCTCTATGCGGTTGTACAAACACTCGTGAAATCGAACGACTCCGATCTCAAATCATTCAACAAGTTTAGTAGTACTAGAAAACTCCGCTTGATGGTGGGACCTAGAGATTGTACTCGGCCGAACAGAGAACAATAAAAAAATAGTGGGCCTAACTAATTCCATTAAAGATACTTTGGCATTCTACCCTCGGATTGTACGACGTAATAAACCAGCGTTTAATCTCCCCGGGAAACATTCCATTCAATCTTCACCGAGGGAATTCATCTCAGTTTATGTACGAGGCGATTCTTACAACTCCGCTCAAAACTTTATTTTTTTAGTTTTGTTTCACTTTGGCTTTAGATCAGTGGTTCCTTAAGTGGTCCGTACAGATCCCCAGGGGTCCCTGGGATTATTCAGGGGGTCCATGGAAAATTAAAAATGATTTAGAGTCCCTGAACAACGTCAGGGGGTCCGCGCAATGTTTAATATAAAATAATAAAATTGTGACCGTTTTATTACTATGGAAGTTATAAAATAAATCGTCGGTTCAAAGGTAAAACTCATTAAGTGACATTTAGGTCAAAAAAATTATTTTTGCATTTTCTGTATCAGATTTGTGAATTCTACGCCAGGAAATAATCACCAAGTGTATTTATTAAAGAATAACTATTATTCTTTAATAAATACACTTGGTGATTATTTTCTGACGAAGAATTCACAAGTCTGATACAGGAAATGCAAAAATATAATTTTTTACCAAAATGTCACTTAATGAGTTTTACCTTCGAACCAACGAAATATTGTCCATTGTTTTGGCCGAAACACTATGATACTTCAACATTATTGCTGTTAAAATTTAAAATACTGTTATATAATATATCAAAATTTCCTTTTATTTACTGAGGGTCGCGATAGCTGTTTCGCCAACCGATGTTGGCATCATCAGGTGTTACAATAAACTTTATTGTAACACATGATGATGCCAATATCGGTTGGCGAAACAGCTGTCGTGGCGAGGGTGGCGTGTCGTGGGTAAAGTACAGCGGAGCATAGAAGTGAGATTGAGTAGATTAAATGTGGTCTGGCACCCCTTTGTTGTTGCCGTATTTAAATGTAAGTCCCGGATGGACCGGGGACAGGCCCAGGGAGTGTACGAGCGAGGCTGATAAAAGGGCACCGCTACGCCCTATAACAGCCTTGGGTATGTGGCGGGAACTTCTATGTTCCTTTAAAAAATAAAAATAAATAAAAATAAAAAGCTGTCGTGGCACTCGGTAAATAAAAATTAATTGTCATATATAACACTGTTTTAAATTTTAACAGTTATATATTGTGAAAATCGGATAACGAATGAATGGTCGACAACGAATTATAGATTATTTTTTCTATTGGCCTAGAAATTCTCATTAAATTCATTTTATAGTTATTCTCATTTTAAAGTTATAGGTGAATTAGTACAAAAAACAATATTACGAAAGTAGAGGATATGCACAAAATAAAATCAGTTAGGGGTCTACGGGACAAAAAAAGTTTAGGAACCACTGCTTTAGATGGAGTTTTGTACTAAATAGTAGTTTAGATATTTTAGTTGCAAAAATATAACTATAACATTGGAAGATAAACAGAAAATTTCATCAGAAAGCTATATGAAAAATATTACATAATATATTGGAACTTTACATAAAATTAATTAACTAACCATCCAAGACGCCGTCTATCCAAAGGAGTAGTCAGAATGAATAGAATGTCACACTGTTCTTTCCTGACATACTTCTCTCACTTACTAGATATTCATACATAGTGTCATGCACACGCGTCGATTTCTCCGAATCTTCACGCGGCTGGCATTCAATATTCGATTTATTTATTGGTGCCACGTTTTCCTCGGTCTTCCTCTATTTCTAGTTCCATTTATATCATTCACATACTCGTATACGTCTTTACCATTCTTTAATCATTTATTCTTTCCATGTGTCAAAATAATTTTAATCTTCTTCTTCTTCATTTTTCTTGTTGTAGACCTATGTGGTGTGTTCTCCAGAGTGTTGCTCTTCCTGTGAGGTAGACTCCCAGCTGTCCTTCCATCTTTTATGAGGTCTTCCATGAAGACGAGTCCCATGGGGCTGATTATTCAATGCAATATAGGGGAGTCTGGTGGTGTCCATTCTTTGAACATGACCGTACCAGTCCCTTTTTTGCTGTCTGTTCCGTCTTATAATATCCTCAACCTCACATATCTCTCTTATTCTGGTGTTCCTCACGCGATCTCTCAGTTTCTTGCCTGCTATCGTCCTTATTGTCATTTCGGAAGTCCTTAAAACTTGATCTTTACTGTGTCTGCCCTTGCTTCGACGCCATATGTTATTATTGGTCTTACGCATGCTTTATATTGTAGATTCTTATCTCACTCTTAATGGCCATGTCTTTGTTTTTCTATATTGTGGGTTTTAGAGCGCCAGAGATTGCAGCTGCCTTGTAATATCATAATGATCCTTTAATTATTTTGGTAATGATTTTAATAATCCTTTAATTATTTTGTTCATAACACTTTCATTCGCACCGCATTTACTTCTTATATTTCCTTTTGACACTCATTCATATAGAGATTATTATTATTATTATTGAGAAAATTAATAAATTACTGAAAGGCGGATGTATACGAAGTCGGATCAATCGACGAGGGTGCGTGTAGCGGTGTGTGAATGTTGAAGAGACGAGAGAGTTATCGGTCTATATATAACGGTATATTTATAACGGTCCATCATTTATCATTTTTCATTCAAGTGTTTTTTTTTGCTGAACAGATTGGATCGTGGAAAGCTTCTGTGAGATTCCAATATTCGATTAAGCTAATGTTCATCGTATTAATTTATGCATATTTTCGATACTTTCCCGGCGAAAATGTAGGTTTAATAACAACCAAACATGGCTATAGTTAATCACCGTATCAATTCATTTGATAGCGCTGTGTTTGAACAAACCGCTACCGTAAACCGCTCTGGTCATCATATTTTTTTTACTCCCAATATAAATAAGGTAAACAAAAGCCCAACCCCATACATTTTATTTATTTTTCATCCAAAAACCATGTACGAGTACATGCAGAACATTTATTTTTTTAATTGTATAAATATATCTATGTTGAAATGGGATTTTTTGTTAAAGAAGAAAAAAGAAAGAACTGTCGTGTTCATTTGTATTAACAATTAATTATATTTCCTTTTAAATTATCCCGACAGCTGTTTCGCCAACCGATATTTACATCGTCAGGTGTTACAATCAACTGATTGTAACACCTGATGTTGCCAACATTGGTTAGCGAAACAGCTGTCGCGACAATTTCAAAAGAAATATAATCAATTTTTATATTCTATAACAGTGTTTTTATTTAAATAGTTAATAAAATAATATTTGTTAATGATGTAAACGGAACAAGAAATAAATAAATATCGACGAAAACGTGGCACAATCAAATATATGTAATATTATATATATGTCAACCACATGAAGAATCGGAGAAATCGTCATACGTGCATGAAATAATGAAAGATATACTGTTCAGGAAGCGATAGAAGTGTGGCAGGAAGTAACAGTGCGGTGGTACATTATTTCTGCTTACCCATTCAGAGAGACAACGTGATGGTCAATTAGTTAGTTAAAATAATAAAATGATCCATTATTTTTTGTGCTTACTATGCAAGTTAACCCATGGAGCATAATTCACTATACTTTCATCGCACAAACTAGCACATCTTTCATTTGGTTCTTTGCGCTTACATATCTCAATAGAAAAAGTACGACAGGACATTAGATTGGTAATAAACGATTTCAGAACATCCATACGCTCTTAACAAAAACTATCCCGCTGCAATAGATGCATACATAATAATCAGTCTTTCTATCGATATATGTAACAGAAATTTAGTCGAGCTTGCTCTTTGTCAGCCGAATACAAAGATTATTTAAAACGGGAAATTCTTATAAGATATTTCTGGCACTTTTCCAACACACTCCAATCGGATCTCCTGATGAAAGATTTCAATACGACTACAATTTTATCTTTATAGTTTTATAACTATATTACTTACTTAACTATAACTTCATAATTTTCTATTTACTAAATTACAACTGAGATAATCATTATTTATTTGCAAATATCATCATTATTTTTTCTCTTAATTTTCTATAATATTCGCTTCTACTAATTAGTTATATTCATTTTTAGATAAACTTGAGGCGTTAACACTGTTGAATTTCTTAATGAAGATTTTTTCATGAATTAAAACTCGTTTTTTTCTACTATAGAGTTTATTTTTCTCGACATGTTTCGAAGGTTTACACCTTCATCATCGAAAGGATGGTATCAGTTCAATGAGTTTTATATCATTCTTCCGATGATCAAGGTGTAAGTCTTTGAAACATGACTATGAAAAAAACTCAAATGTGAAAAAAACAGTTAGATAGGTGAAACAAGTCATTCCTATAAATTATAATGAAACTTCTAGAAAAATGATGTACTGAATATAACTAAGATTTTTTATGAATTAAAACACTGTTTTTTACCACTTTGGAGTTTATTTTTTTCGATATGTTTCGAAGGTTTACACCTTCATCATCGAGAGAATGGTATCAGTTCAGTGAGTTTTATATCATTCTTCCGATGATCAAGGTGTGCGCCTTTGAAACACGACGAAAAAAATAAACTAAAAAGTGGAAAAAACGGTGTTTTAATTCATAAAAAATTCGTAATTATTCTCAAATATTTTAAGAAATGTAACATACTCGTATGTTCCTAAAATATAGTGAATCGTTAAAAGTGCTTTGAACTACGTTTTTTTTTAATTAAATCAATAATTAAATAAATTTAAAAATAAATAAATGAAATTAATAATACGAAAAAAATTGTCAGTTATCTAGAAGTTTCATCATAATTTATAGGAATGACATGTTTCGCGTTTCTAAGACATTATAAAATGTTTAATAATACTTTTTCGTATGCAGCATTCACTTTGTGGTAAGACGTTTAAAGAATATATATTAATGTTTATAATAAAATTAAAATAAAAACACTGCACTATGTTTTTCACCACTATGCGGTTATATTAATTGCCGACTTGTTTCACTTGTACATAAGCTTCCTCAGGGCTTCGTAATAACACAACTGTTAAATTGTTATTACGAAGCTGTTAGCAACTGTTATTACGAAGCCCTGAGAAAGCTTATGTACAAGTGAAACTAGTCGGCAATTAATATAACCGCATAGTGGTGAAAAACAAAGTGCAGGGGTTTTATTTTTATTTTATTTTAAATATAAATAATAATAAAAGTTTAATCATTCCTTAGTAAGGGGGAGTATGTCATTCCCATAAATAAAAACGATTTTTTTTTTATTCGAATAAATTATATTTGAAAACATCTACATAGAGAGTAATTAAATAAAGTTGAATGAAATAATTGTTTAACATATTTTATACTCAGACTCAGCGATTCGTAGTTAATTTATACGAAGTTTTAAAAAGTTGAAGAAACACGATAATTTTGAAGACTTCGCTGTTTAAATGCAAGATTGTCGTAAACCCCGAGAGAGCAAGACAGCGGGTGAGTAAACAGCCCAAATTTCGGTAGTTTTCAATACTTGCTAAAGTCGTAAAACCGAACGTTTATTTTGAACCCCTCGGTGATGTCTGGCCTCTCTATTCAGACGGGAATTTTAGTGCAGACGAGTATCTAGATCGTGAATGAAAGAAGTTATAATAAATTGGAAACGAAAACGGATAAAATCCACGTTTTATGAGTCGTCCATTCATATACGCGAATCAGAAAATGTACAGAATAAATTTATTAGACGCACCTAAAAAAAAAAAATAATAATAATAATCAAGTAACACGTTGGGTGCCACGGTACTTTTCAGAATTCCGGTGTAAATACCTAATTAAATTATATCAATATCTTCTTCTTCTTCTTCGTCTTCAGATTGTAGATCTTGCGATCTTTTTATGCAGGATATCAACTTTATTCCTATGATGAAGACGACCAGCCTACTCTCCATCTCTTTGGTGGTCATCCTGGTGGTCAACGGCCATCTGGAGTCTCGTGCATCACGATATTAGGAATTCTTGCTGGACCCATTCTCTCGATGTGGACCCTCCAGAATCGTATTCTCTGCCTACTTCATCTCACTATGTCTTAAATTTTGCAGGATTTGCGAATTTCTTCATTGGATATCCTATCTCTAAGGGTTTTCCCCATAATAGGTCGCAATGTTCTCATTTCTGCTACTCATGAGATGTTTGGTTCTGACAGTGTCTGCTCTTGCTTTGATTCCGTATGTCATTATGGGCCTGATGCATGTTTTATAAATTCTAACCTTGCTTTCCACTAGCACATGCTTATTGTCCCAGACAGTTTCCCTAAGACATCCGGAGATAACTGCAGCTTTATCAGTCTGTTTTTTTAAGTTCATTATACAGATCGCTGCAACTAGATATCTCCACACCCAGACATCTGAACTTCGTGACCTGTTCTATGGGTTTATCATCTACAACCAATTTGCATCTGATAGGCTGTCTGGATATTGTTAGACATTTTGTTTTTGCG
Source organism: Lepidostoma basale (assembly GCA_022606425.2). NCBI lineage: Eukaryota > Metazoa > Arthropoda > Insecta > Trichoptera > Lepidostomatidae > Lepidostoma > Lepidostoma basale. Next base: position 1,516,130 of record JAHDVF020000363.1, on the reverse strand, counting down.
ACGAATGTCATCATATAATACCTCTCAGACGCAAGATGGAGCCTATAAAGCATTCTTTGTAGATCGTCTTCACAAGAATAAGCAAAGATGTTTATAAAATTTGCTGCCAACCAATCTTAACTTTAAATAAATGAACTCTGTAGATGTAATGTAAAAACGAAGTACACAGGTGTTTTAAATCGTTTTTAATAATGCCGCGCCATATTTTAAGTACTTTATATAATTTTAATAATTTGTTCAATATACTTTATTTAAAACTTTTTGATTTTTTATATTTTTAGGCCCTTCAGACCCAGCCAGTCCTTCAACCCGAGTCAGGTGAGGCCCTACCCGCCCTACCCGAGTGGTCCCGCCGGTCAACAGGGGGGCGGACCCGGAAACAAGTGTGCCTGCGTGGACCGCTACCAGTGCGCTACCCCAGGAGTCCTCGGAGTAAGATCATTATTCCTTTTAATATAAACGTATCGCAAAAAAATTCATGTTGTTAATTGAGATTTCATGATAAAAATTCATTTTGAATAAAGAAAAAAATTATAACATATAGTTAATTCTATTCCACTTAGTTGATTCTATTACAAAAGATATTTTTTTACTATTATTTATATGGACGCATCTATTCACAGAATTTTAGTTTTTTGCTGAAGACTAACACCAAGAATCTAAATCGTTGGCAATCAATACGAATGATGACGTCAGTTTTCTAATGACATGTTTCGCCCTTCTAAGGCATTATCAATGGCACTATAAGGCCCCTTCTAAGGCAATGATAATGCCTTAGAAGGGCGAAACATGTTATTCCCATAAAATATGAGAAAACTTCTAGAAAACTGACGTTTTCATTCGTATTAATTATTTAATACGGAGTTTTACATCATTGTTCAAGAAACAATAAATCATTGGTATTAGAATATATTTCACAATCTCCAATATGAGCAGAAAATAGCTCATTATTATGAAAACGGAATCTGGTCATGTCCAGGCTTGAATCCAAATCTCCTAAATCAGGAGCCAAGGATTATACCCCATAGACCACCACCCGATTCAATTGTTGTATGTATACTCGTATAATATGTTCATTCGAAGCGTAAATTCTAAATTTGAAAATCGTTCTAATTATTTGGGATATTTATTCTCGATTTGACATTTGTGCACTCCAAATTTGAAATTTTCAGGGTCAGTGCGCCCCCGGTAAGAACTACTGCTGCATCAACCGCCCCGGCGGCTTCAACCGTCCGGGACACGTCCACCATCCAGCCAACGGTGTCTTAGCGGGCCCCGGGGGCCCCGTGGACCACCTTCAAGGTCACAAACAATCCTCTGACAGCCTTGGACAAGGAGCTAATGCTTTCCAAACTCATTCCACTGGTAACGGGTTTCAAGATCGCAATGGCATCGTGCACACCAACTGCCAACAGTGCAACTGCGGCAGTTTATCATCTGACGTCACCGATCAAAATAACTTTTCCATCATCAGGGTAAACGGGGGTTATGGAATGCACCAATGCAATAATTTTAACGCTTTCACACCGGTTAACTATAACAACAATGGTATCGTTGGTAATTCTCAACCAGAAAGACTCGCAAATAACAATGGGTTCGTTGATAACATACATTCGGATAGAGTTGTCAATAATAATGGTTACGTTGATAATAATGTTCAATCACAAAGAGTCAGCAACAGCGTCAATAATAATGGTTACGCTGACAACAATGTTCAGTCACAAAGAGTTGTCAGCAACAGTGTCAACAATAATGGTTACGTTGATAATAATGTTCAATCACAAAGAGTCGTCAGCACCAGTGTAAACAGTAATGGGTACGCTGACAACAATGTTCAGTCACAAAGAGTTGTCAGCAACAGTGTCAATAATAATGGTTACGCTGACAACAATGTTCAGTCACAAAGAGTTGTCAGCACCAGTGTAAACAGTAATGGGTACGCTGACAACAATGTTCAGTCACAAAGAGTAGTCACCAACAGTGTCAATAATAATGGTTACATTGGTAATAATGTTCATTCACAAAGTGTCAGCAGTAACAACGCTAACAATAATGGTTACACTGATAACAATGTCCAATCACAGAGAATCGTCAGCAACAGTTTCGATAATAATGGCTACACTAATAATAATATTCAATCCCAAAGAATCGGCAGTAATAATGATTATCTTAACAACAATGTTCAAGCACAGAGGGTTGTGAGCAATAGCGCTAACAATGGTTACGTTGATAATAATGTTCAAACACAGAGAGTAGTCAGCAATAGCGGGAACAATAATGGTTACGTTAGTAATATCAATTCGGATAGGGTCGTCAATGGCAATCTTAATAACAATGGCTTTTTTGATAATGTCATTCATTCAGAGAGAGTCGTCAATAGCAATGGCTTCGTCAATAATATTCGTTCCGAAAGAGTCGTCAATAATAATGATATTGCTCTCAATTCTCAGTCAGAGAGAGTTACTAACAACAACGGTATATCTACTAATGGTCAATCGGAGAGAATTGTTAATGCTAATGGTTTTGTAGGCAATGCTCAACCGGAGAGAGTCGTCAATAGCTTTCAGCCATCTTTTGGATTCCAAGGATTTATCCCCAATCTTAATAACGGTGGAACAAACAGCATAAACCCAAACGGATTTGGAGGAGTTTTTGGTATCCAGACCACGAGCATTCCAAATATAACACCCAACATTAACTTATTTCCAACAATAAACAGTATTCCTACTAACGGAATATCTTTTGGAATTGGACAAGGGGGAGTTATTCCAAATGTAAACATAGGTGTACCTCAAGGTGTGCAACCAGGCATTGGAATTGGAGTTACGAGACCTGTTATACCAAACGTGGGTGTAACCATTGGCGTGACACCACCAAATATTACTCCAATAACAAATGTAAATAATCGGATCCCCATTGTACCCAACCAGGCAAATCCACTAAATCCAGGTGTCGGCGTTAATACTTATCAAAACAATATAGCCATAGGTGGAAACTCAGTTCAGAGTAATATTGGAATCGGAGGAAATCACGTTCAAAGTAATGTTGGCATTGGACCAGGAGTAAACAGTTATCTCAATACAAATGCATTAGGAATCAATTCTATCCAAGGAAATGTTGGCATAGGAACAGGCGCTAACACATATGGCTATCCCAACAGTGGCTTTCCTGCATATGGCCACACTACTTATGGTTTACCAGGCCCTGCAGTAAATAATGGATTTAAACCAGTGAACTCTAATAATGGGTGGGTTGGAGTAGGGTTCCACAATAAGCCCACTCCTTCAAGCCATAATAATTCGGGTGGATTGACTCTAAAAGTGAAAATAAACAGCGGATCGAATATATCCAACAGTGTAGTCGGGCAAGATCCGCTCTTCAACGTGAGCCAGGGAAAGCCTCTAGTGTTCAGAGTGATTGGAGCAAAATATGGACCACCGAAAGCGGGTGCTGTGAGGGTAATAAACGCTAGTAGGATCTCGAATGTCCGGCACCACGGACCTCACGGGTATAGGACGATAGACGACCGGGAGTACGCCAAGCATCCAGCCGGGTGGCTTGACGGAATGGCAAAAGCTTTCAAGATATTCTTTCGCATCATCAGTTAGTTGCACCTGCTTTATTACACCGCAAGTATGCTCCATTGTTTCGAGTGCCTAAAACACAAAAGTTGCATCTGCTTTATTTAATTAGAAGAAAAATGCGTTGTTTCGGAGCTTTGCAATTCATATGAATTAACTTTTTTAAATTGGGCTTTAAAAACCTTATATGCTTTATTTTAATTCCTTCTGTATTCATTACTTTTTGTTGCAGATTCATAATTGAATAATATTTTTTTCTTTTTAACAAAACACTTAATTTGACCCCATTCATGAAAAAAATATTTAAACATTTATTTTGTATTAATAATAATTTAACTACACTAATGAAGGGCTTCTATGTCCCGAAACATGTTTGGGTTAATGTGTATTTTTTTATTAATAGTATAATATAATATTTGAAAAATATGTGAAGTGTTTTGTTTAAAAAATATTATTCAACTTCATTTTAGTTTTGATTAAAACGTTAGTTTTCTAGAATATTTTATTGTATTTTTCGGGAACAACAGTTTCGCCTTGCTAAGTCATCATCAAATGTGTTTAGCAAGCCAGAATATGCATACAATAACAAAATTACTAGAAAAGGCAATGTAAAATATAATTAGACACTTTTAGAAAACAGACGTTTTCATTAATATTTAATATAGAATATGAAGTTAACAGCTTTATTTAAGAGCAATCAATAAAAACAATTAAATGCTAATCATAAATTGCATATTTCTAGAATCCGAATTAACATATTAACCCTTATCGGATGCTAGCTTTTGTATCTTTTGTTTATGTTTTTCTGTCAATATTTAGTTTTAAAAAGGCACTGTGTATGTTAATCTCTCTATTATTAATATTAAACTGATAAAGTAATTACGCAGAGATTCCACAGACAATAAGATTCAACATCATTTATTTTGTCACCTCACATTTGCCATACGAACACAGGGATAAAGTTCTGCTGTCACGTCAGAGGTGACTTACGTCCGTTAAGGGTTAATAACTTTTTTTTTATTCATTGTAAATTCAATATTTAAATTATTATTGCACTATTTTATGCAACTTTTGTGTTTTGAGTTCTCAAATTTCTTGGTATTTGTCGATTAATATGTATATTTTTTATTTCTTATTATAAAAAAAATCCAAAGCAGTATGTGAAATCTCTCATACATTATTTTCGATTTAAAATTGACAAAAATCAAGATGTATTAAAAAATCTAATTTTAATCACATTCATTTCCATCACATTAACTATTATATTGCACTTTTTTAATCTTATTCGTAATATTAACTTTCACAGCTTGTTCTAAATGTTTACGTGTGAAGATTTTAATGGTTGACACAATGATTCCTCGGGTCTCGGGTATGTCCGTGTATTGTGAATTCTTTCGCGATAGACGTTTCGGAGATCATTTTAGTCTCCATTTTCAAGGCGATTGATACGTTTATCTGTCATGTCGTAGGAAAAAAAATAATACACGAATACGCTCAATACTCGAGGAAATATTAACTTTAACCTCTAACTATCCATTTTAATAACACGTCATTATTTCACAGTTTCTTGCATGTATATTTCGTTCATTCGTGTGTGGGTAAGACGAGAACATTTAATTTTGTTTTCAAAGATCCAAATAAACAAAGATTCGATCTTAATTATACGTAAGTATTTACTGTTGTATTTAAAAACTGTTATAATATCAAATTGTTTTTATTACATTTCCAGAAAATTGTCGCAACAGCTGCTTCAGCAACCTAAATTGACATCATAAGGTGTTATAATCAAAACTGTTATGCCAACGTTGGTTAGCAAAACGACTGTTGCAACAATTTCGCTGAAATTAATTAAACAAATATTAAATGGTCCATTATTTTGGCTGAAACACTATGATACTTCAACATTATTACTGTGAAAATTTAAAACACTGTTATAATATCACAATTTCTTTTTATTCACTGAGAGTGTCGCGACAACTGTTTCGCCAACTAATGTTGGCATCATCAAGTATTACAATAAACATTTATTTTAACATCTGATGATGCCAACATCGGTTGGTTAAACAGTTTATTGTAACACCTGATGATGCCAATATCGGATGTCAAAACAGCTGTCGCGACACTCGCGAAAACATTTATTGTAACACCTGATGATGCCCACATCGGTTGGTTAAACAGTTTATTGTAGCACCTGATGATGCCAACATCGGTTGGCGAAACAGCTGTCGCGACACTTTCAGCGAATAAAAATAAATTGAGATATTATAGCAGTGTTTTAAAACAGTAATAAACCAATTTTGATATTTTAACAATGTTAGAAATTAGACACACTGTTAATTATATTGAAGCATTATAGCGCTACCGACAAATTAATGGATCAATGAATATATTTATAAGTATATTTTTTATGAAACACGGTTTTCCCGCTTCTGAATTTATTCTTCTGGAAAGATTCTATACCTTCATTATCATACTTTACAATGTGTAAGTAAGTTAATACCATATAATTAATATCAGGCTTTAAAACAATAGGATAACTACATAATATTGACATATGGAACGAATGGCAGCGGGAAGAATAGCTAAAAAGAAAAGGACGTAATTAATGTAAATTTAATTTATATTTATAATGGTGCACTTAAAGTTGTCATCGCAAACAAAAACCTATCCAAAAAAGCTAGAATGGCAGTGCACAATGGTGTTCTTCTACCGACCCTTATATATGGAAGCGAAGCATGGAACTGGCAAAAGAAGGATGAAAGTAGAATAAATGCAGTAGAAATGAGATCTCTTAGACGAATGTGTGGAAACTCTGTATATGATATAGTGTCGAATGAAAATATAAGAAGTGAATGCGGTGCGAATGATGGTGTTATGAACAAAATAACGAAAGGATCATTAATATGGTTTGGGCATATGAAAAGAATGAATGAAGAAAGAATGGTAAAAAATATATATGTTAACGATGTAAATGGAACCAGAAATAGAGGAAGACCCGATGAAAACGTGGCACAATCAAATAAAGTCGGCCATGTGAGGAGTCAGAGAAATCGACGCGCGTTCAAGACACGATGTATGAATGTTGAGGAAGCGAGAGAAATATGTCAGGAAAGAAAAGTGTGGCAGTCCATTCTTTCTGCCTACCCCTTCGGGGAGACGGCATGATGGTTAGTTAGTTAATTTATATTATTAGCACACTATCGATATACGACAGAATCTCAAATGCTGATATAAGTAAGAAATGTAGAGCGGAAGAAGGTATTATGAAAAAAAATTATGAAAGGATCGCTGCGTTGGTTCGGACATATGGAGCGCATGGATGGAGAAAGAATGGTTAAGAAAGTATACGTTAATGATGTAAATGGGGTACGGTGTCGAGGCAGACCGAGAAAAACATGGCATGATCAAATTAACCAAATTTTTAAGGTTGGTCATGTTAGAAGTCGGAGGAATCGACGTGCGTGGATGACTCGTTGTATGAATGTGGAGGAATCTAGAAAGGTTTGCCAGGGTAGAGTAGTGTGGCGGTCCATTCTATCTGCCTACCCCTTCGGGGAGACGGCGTGATGGTTAGTTAGTTAGTTAGTTAGTTAATTTATATTATTACCACATTATGAATTAACATCAGATCATTTACTGGAAAAACCCTCCGAGATCGTGTCCGCAACGCAGACATAAGAAAAACCTGCGAAATAGAGGATATCGTTCAGTGGAGTAGATCCAGAAGAAGATACTGGAGGGACCATGTAGCCCGAATGGATGGTGACAGACTCGTATATACAGCCGCTTATGAAATCCCTTCCGGACACCGCCCACCTGGAAGACCGCCTAAGAGATGGAGGGACAGCTGGATCTCATCATCCGACGAGATATGATTTCTGTGTCACAGATCGTCAGATCTATCAAAAGAAGAAGAAGAAGAAGAGAAGATGAATTAACATCAAAGTATTCGTATTAATACTATGAAATAATATAAGCGCCTTGCGAAAGTTAGTATTTCTATTTGAAAGACAAAGTGAAAATACTAAAGACTCCATTGTACAGAATAATAGATGCTCTAAACTAAAACCATTATTATAATAGTATTTCTAGTGTTTGACATTCAACAGTTCCCAACTTCTGGAGATCTCTCCGTCCTCAAAGAGCTATAACAATAATTCTAACTTCGAATACTATCAAAATATAATAATATAATAATATAATGTCTCAAAGATAACATCAGAGTGGATTGGCAAAATGAATTAACCACAAAAATCACGAAACTCATATAATCTTTTTTTTTTAATTCGTCTTTACTTTACATGTTTTTTTTTTACATTTTATAACACAGAAACGATATCTTGTGATATTATTAGGATATTTAACGAACTAACTAACCATCTCACGCCTCTTCTATATACACATACCGTGACACGCACGCTCGTCGCTTGTTGTTCCGACTTTGAACATAGCCACCTTTTTAGTAATTGATTAATGTGGTCATGCTATATCTTCCTTGGCCTACCTCGACTTATTTTTATATACACTAACTAACTAACCATTACGCCGTCTCCCCGAATGGGGTGGCAGAAAGAATGGACTGCCAAACTTTTCTTTCCTGACATTTTTCTCTCGACCCCTCAACATTCATACATCGTGTCAAGCACGCGCGTCGATTTCTCTGACTCCTCACATGGCCGACATTCAATATTTGATTTATTTGATCGTGCCACGTTTTCCTCGGTCTTCCTATTTTTCCAGTTCCATTTACATCGTTAACATACTCGTATACTTTTTTACCATTCTTTCTTCTTTCATTATTTCCATGTGTCAAAACCATCTTAATGATCTTTTCATTATTTTGTTCATAATACCATCATTCGCACCGCATCCACTTCATATATTTTCATTCAACGCTCCATCATACACGGAGTTTCTATACATTCGTGTAAGAGATCTCATGTCTACTGCATTTATTCTACTTTCAACCTTTTTTGCCAGATCCATGCTTCGCTTCCGTATATAAGGGTCGGTACTAGAACACCGGTGGGCACTACAATTTTTGCTTTTTTAGATAGGTTTTTGTTTGCGATGACAACTTTAAGTGCACCATTCACTTTGACCTGCCCCAACTCTTCTTTCAATATCCTTCTCCACTCGCCCATCTTGTCTATATTTTTTATGTATTTTTAACCATTCTTTCCTCATCCATTAATTTCATATGCCCAAACCATTTTAGTGACATTTTCTATATTTATTTAGAACGCTCTCATCCGAGTTACATTCTTTTTTACTTCTTTATTCGTTATTCTATCGTTCATTTTTTCTGCACATAATTCTAAGTGATCTCATTTCTACGATATTAATTTATCCTAATTTAATCATTATTCTGTGAACTCCAAGGTTAGAAATACGTATTATATTTTAATGTTAAGTATAACCATTCAAACTTCAGTTTTAAGCACTTAAACTGTTTTTCAATTTCTACCGTCGACAAAGTCAAACATGCCTGAAAATAATTTCATAGACGAAGATAAACATACCTTCGGAGAATTGGCATCAAGATTTTGAAACGCTATAATAACTTCTAATGACAGAATCAGCAAACAGAGCAGTTTCTCAATATAATTATTCTAATTTTAAATTAACTAACAGAAGGTAGCAGGGAGTTACCAAATTTGGTCGAAACCATAAACTTTAGTGAAATTTAGCTCAACATATATTTTTAAAATATTTAAAAAATACATATATACTTTCATTATTTACAATGAACTTCGACCATCAAATTTTTTAACTAACCCCCATGCTGTCTCTGCGAAGGGGTGAGTAGAAATAATGGACCACCATAATCTTTTTTCCTGAAGTATTTTCTCGTTCCCTCAACATCACACGCCGTACCTATGCATGGAAGTGAAACATGGAACTGGCAAAATAAGGATGAAAGTAGAATAAATGCAGTGGAAATGAGATCTCTAAGACGAATGAATGTGTTATGAAAGAAATAATAAAAAGGGTCATTAAGATGGTATGGACAAATGGAAAGAATGAGGGAATACAGAATGATGAAGAAGGCATATGTAAACGACGTGAACGGAGCTAGAAATAGAGGAAGACCGAGGAAAACGTGGCACGATCATATCAATCAAATATTAAATATCGGTCACGTGAAGAGTCGGAGAAATCGACGTGCGTGCATGACAAGATGTATGAATGTAGAGGAAGCGAGAGAAGTATGTCAGGACAACAGTGTGGCGTTCCATTCTTTCTGCCTACCCCTCCGGGGAGACGGCGTGATGGTTAGTTAGTTAGTAAGTTCATTTAATCAAAACCATTTTGTTGGGTGATTATTAATATATTTTTTTCAAATTCCTTCTAACAGGTGAAAAGAGCAATTCAGAGAGCCGTGTTTCATTTCAAGGGAACTACAAACCAAAATATGTTCACATTGGATCTGGTGGATACGGGCCTGGTGCCTCGCTGAATTACCTACACGGGACAGATCATTTGCAACCCGATGTTAAGGAATATTCGAACACTAGACCTGATTTCAATCAAGGAAATGGAATAAAGTATCCTGGTAGAATACTTAAGAATATTTTAAATAAAGAATTATTACATCCAAAAGACGGACAGTTAATAAGTTACAAAAAAAATAACAAACATAAATTAGATAACAATATGGAGGTAAAAGAGTTTATACTAAATAAAAAATTTAATAATAAAGATAAAGAAGAAAATCGTCATTTTGAAAAAAACAAAAACATACATAACACAGTTCTATCAATTCACGATAAACCGTTTGACAAGTTAAAGAAGAGTAAAGATTACGAAGTCGATAATGGATTCAAAAATAAAGAAATTTCAAATGATGTCAAAGATTCTGTGATCTATGTTTTTCCAAAAAATAAAGAAATTTCAAACGATTTCAAAAATTCTATGATTTATGTTTTTCCAAAAAATAATGAAAAATCATTCGAAAATGATTTAATTAATTTTCTAAATGGATATAATGATTATATAAAAAATAAAAGTGAAATTAAACAAATTTTCATAAATCCCAGAAAGACAAAAGACAATAAGAATAAATCTAAAAATTCTTCTGAATCAAAAGGAAAAACTGATGAAAAGAGCATTGACTTAGAAAAACAAAAGCAAAACTTGAAATCGACCAAAGGTCAGAAAGAATCTGAGTCAGTGTCTAAGTGATACATGTGTCCAATGGTTGCAACTCAAACGCCAAAACAAACGATGATAGATCGAGTTCCAGGTTTAAATTTAACATTTTTTATGTGTCTGCTTTCGTGTTTACGTGTGCTATAAGGGTCGCTTGCTTTAAGCTACTATTTTTCTGCAATTTAATTAATCTAGTCTCAATATCACACCTTGTGTTTAAATATTTACTATTTTTTTATGAATTATACACTATTTTTCTATTTTTCTCGATGTGTTTAAAAAGTTTACACCCTCATCATCGGAAGAACGAGTTTATATCGTTCTCCAGATGACGAAAGTGCAAAACATGTCGAGAAAAATAAACTCAAAAGTGAACAAAAACAGTGATTTAATGTAATCAAATGATTTTACTATTTTAAATACAACGATGCTTTTAACTACTCCTATTTTTGTATATTTCAACAGAGAGCCTGGCAAAACCGGTCGCTGTCGAAATAAATACAAAATTGGAAGTAGTTAAAAAAACACATTGTTTTATTTTATTATTAGTGATTTGATTCATTAAAAAATGGAATTACGCCTAAGTTTTCTGTGTTTTGCTTTGTTTTAACCATAAATAACTTTCATCCAACCGTGTACTCATCAGAGTAAATATTATCCAAGTAGGTACAATGTTTCCCCATATCTAAAAACAGTATGAAGCAAAACATGTAAGTAAATAATTGCATACTTTCTGCTTATTCCTCCATGATGCTAAATAGATTAAACATAGTAATATGTGTTTAAACAGAGTAAATATCAGAACTGCATTAATTATTAAACGTTTATGCATATTATTGTTTTCTATTCCATTTGTTGCTTTTGGGAACAGCTTTAGTTAACTATTTCAGCTTACAAATATTGTTTTTATAAAGCACATTAAATGTTAAGTCCATATACTGCTTTTTTGTGGCCACCATAAAATGATGATATTAGTTGTACGAAAAGTTTATTTTAATAACTAATTACGCAAAATAAAAACAACAAAAAATACAACTTTTTCACTTATGAGTTTTTTATATCTTAAAATGTGTTTATTGTAGTAATCAAACACTTGTAACATCGAAATAAATCTTTGTATCGTTTTTTGAGGAAGAAGGTACTTGTTAACTTCATATGCATCAAGTCGATATAAATAAAAAAATATAAAATATTATAAGTGTTCAATATTTTACATCGGTATCTAAATACTTAAAATTTCTGAAGATTTTGTTCAATCGAATACCACAGTTTAAATAACTTGAAAAATTGTATACAACAGACCGATCTCAATTTTACTAGTATATAATTTAATTTATAGCTATTATATTGATTCTCATGACATGTTTAGGTAGCTAATCTATCGCCATTTTATTGTCACGTGAATTCTACACCAGACCAAAGACAGTCCGACAATCACACTGCCATCGCCGGAAATCGATTCCGGGATCTTCGGTGTGGCAGTAAAATGACTCATCAAATAATGGCCACATACAGCACTTAGAGGGTATGTAGAGTCATTCATTCTGTATTTTCCAAGATTCGAATTACATTATACATTAATAATGGACATGACAGAACAACGTTATTAAACGCAATAAAAGTAAACAATATGCTTTTTTGTCTTTGTACATTCGCACAATTGCTTTGCCACACTTCGTTCAAATACTCTCTTCTTACTTACATTGTGTACTTGTATTTTCGAGTTGTGTTTTTCAGGAGCTTTAAGCAGATAATAAGCTTAGGGAATTACAGCAATATGTGTTCATTGTGTTTGCACCACTTTAAATTATTATTTTTTACAGTTTCGTTCTGTTCTCCTCCAAACAAAGATTTCCCTACCTATTTGTGTTTAACTGTAATGGTACTAATTTTCAAAGTGAGGTGAAAATTTCATCACTTTTCAACAAAATATCTAGTACGTATTCAAGATAATCTGATGATTTTACATAAATATCTTAATGGAAGTTAATTTTAAATGTTTTTTAAATAACTACTTCCACTAACTGTCTTTCTCTCGACGCTGCATGTAAGTAGAAGTAGTTTGTAAATAAAAAAACATTGTTTTATTTCATTATAATTTAGTATATCTTCTTCTTATTCTTCTTCCTCAGCCGATTCCCGTCCACTCCTGGACAAAGGCCTTCGGTTCCATGTCACTCTGTATTGTGCAGACTGCATCCAGGTTATTCCGACGTGTCTATTCAGATCATCGTAGTTGCGGTCGCCCTGCAATGATCTTTGCCCCCCACGGTCTCTAAGTCAGCAGTCTTCTTGTCCATTTTTCATCAGTCTGAGCTTCTGGCTACGTGACCTGCCCATTGCCATTTTAGAGTCGCCACCCAGTGGATGATGTCAGTGACCTTTGTTTTTTCTCTCACCGTATAGTTTCTGCCTCTGTTTCTTAATCTTATTCCTAACCTCTTTGGGTCACTCGTGGTTTCTCGGCACTTTGTTTGGACAATGTTACAGTTTCAAGACCATAAGTACCAACTGGCAGAACACAGGCTTCATAGACTTTTCGTTTCAGGTTGATCGGTATTTTCCGCTTTTTTAGGATGTAACCCAAGTTTCCGAAAGCTGCCCAGTAGTATTTAGTTAGTTAGTAATAAGTTAACTTTAAAAATATCTAAAATATAAAAAAAAATGTTTCAAGTGCTATCATAACTAAATGTATTTCGATCACATTTTCTTCAGCGAGTATTTCACGACCTAAGCTTCCATTACATGTACTAGTATGTATGTGTATGTGTATTTGTAGCAACGAGGTTGTGTGATGAATACAGATTCGCCCTAGCTTTCAGAGTCCGGCATGCACCTTGTGTACAATCCAATGACGCAAATGATTCAAAGGATCTCAATTTACAATATTACAAAAAAAACTCTTTGGAGTTCTCCAAACAATCCCGCCGAAAGCGCAGACGTGTGCTTTGCTAGGGATGTACCCGTTCATATTCGCATCCGCGGATTAAAAAAAACTGCGAATAAAATAAACCTTAGAAAATTGAAAAACTTTGTTTAATCAAGAAATTATGACAGTCTGCAACATTAGCGTGAATGGTGAAAATTTGGAGCAAGTAGATGAGTTCGTGTATTTAGGTAGTATGTTTACAAGAGATGGGCGAGTGGGGGATATATAGGGTTGGGGCAGGCAACAAAATGAACGGTGCTCTTAAAGTTGTCATCGCAAACAAAAGCTATCCAAAAAAGCTAAGATACATAATGGTGTTCTTGTGCCGACCCTTTTGTATGGAAGTGAAGCATGGAACTGGCAAAAGAAAGATGAAAGTAGAATAAATGCAGTTGAAATGAGATCTCTAAGACGAATGTGTGGTAAATATTTATACGATAGTGTCAAATGCAAGTATAAGAAGTGGGTGCGGTGCGAATGAAAGTGTTATGAACAAAATAATGAAAGGGTCGTTAAGATGGTTTGGACACATGGAAAAAAATGAGTGAAGAGAGAATGGTGAAGAAGGTATATGTAAACGACGTGAACGGAGCTAGAAATAGAGGAAGGCCGAGAAAAACGTAGCACGATCAAATCAATCAAATATTTAATGTCAGTCACGTGAGGAGTCGGAAAAATCGAAATCGAAAGAAATGTAGAGAAAAGTCGAAGTAGTTATTAAAAATACCGTTTTGTTTTATTATTATTTAAAATGAACTTCCAACAAGAGAATTCAGTAAAATCATTAGATTATCTCTAATGAACAGTTAAGCGAGCTACATATATCGCAAAGGAACTGAATCCTACAACAGCAAGTAACTCGTCTTCTTTCGGCTGACCATTTCCCGTTATTTCCTAATACGTTTCCTAATCTACAAATTTTAAATGTCTATCCATGAAGTTAGTGCTTCATATAAAAATTTATAAAATATTGTGCGGATTTACTGTCTTTGTGTTGAAACATCCCTTGTTCAGTCATAAAAATGTTTCAAATAACAACAAAAAATTCTTTATTATTTCATTCAATTTGCATCGGAATATTTCTCTTACTACGGAGGGCGGGTGGCGATAAATTAAAAACAGAGAAGCCTTTTAGTTCTTTGGGAATCCTTCATAGACACGCAGGAATTATAAATTCAAATAACATTACAGACAGCGGCGGCTCCACACAATACCAGACAAGGAGCATTACGTCACATTAACTCGCCTCCAAAAATAGCGCCAACGTTTCGGGTAACTTTGGACACCAATGAAACTTAATGTGAACGTCACAAATTTATAAAATTGTTTTTAATTTTTTTTAATCATAATTTAAATATTTAAAAAAAAAATTATTTACATTAAAAGTTGATTACGGTTGTACAGTGAACCAAGTTTATAAGGGGAAGGAAATATTTTTCTTCCATGAATATTTCACGGGTTGTAACTAATATTCTATCATATATTCGTTTAATTACAAATTAGCTAAATAAACATATATTTTTTTCATTCCAAACAATAAAATGAACCAAAAGAACACCTCAGTAGAAACGGATTTAAAAAATATATTTTGTTTCAACAATTTGGAACATTACGTGGAAGTATTCCTACGCACATCTATTGCCTAACTAACTAACTAATTATCACGCCGTTTCCCCGGGGGTAACTCTCGCGCATCTTCTACTTTCACACATCGTGACATTCACACATCGTGACATTCACACATCGTGACATTCACACATCGTGACATTCACACATCGTGACATTCACACATCGTGACATTCACACATCGTGACATGCAAGCTCGTCGATTGTTCCTACTTCGAAAATGGCCGCCTTTCATTAATTGATTAATTTAGTCATGCCATGTCTTATTTGGCCTTCCTCGACTTCTTTATCCATTTACACTACTTGTATGTATCTTTTTAATTTAATTATATTTCTCTGTAACAATTGAATTTCAATATATAGGTATGCAACAAAAAAGCAATGTGTATCATATATTTTTGTATCTTTGGATTAATCCCACTGCATTTAAGCTGTTATTAACAATTACACCAGTCTTAATTGATTTGAAACAAATTATCAACAAATATAAAAAAATATATAGTAATTTAGAGCGGTAGAAATGTCCAATGTTCTCCTGTATCATTAATTTTTAGCTAACCATGAAAACTAGGAGTTGAATTGTATTGTTACTATAAATTAGAAAACAATGCTGATGAATACCAATGAAATTTTCAAATATTGTCCAATGTTTCCCGAAAGCGTTCTAGTGAAATACTTTATTTCTTATTGAAGCAACCCTTTTTAGTGAACCCGCATTTTTTTATTGTTAAAACAATTTGTACTTTGTTCAAGCAGATAAAAAATAATTAGAAAAATATGCTTTCATTATCTATCCCGGAGATTTATAAATGGTAAATTTCTTGATTTAAAATTTCATATAAACTGACTTCTTGTTGCAGTATTTGATTTTATGTAATTATGTATTTTGATGAAAGCAGGATAAACGCCGTAGAAATGAGATCACTAAGAAGAATGACCGGGAAAACGTTGTATGATAGAAAAACGAACGATGAAATAAGAATGAAATGTAATGCAGATGACTGTATCATGCATAAAATTAAAAAAGGATCCCTGAGATGGTTTGGACATATGGAACGAATGGATTAGAAGGTTAAAAAGTTGTACACAAGCAGCGTGAGGGGGACAAAGAAGCTGAGGATGACCGAGGAAAACATGGCATGACCAAATTAATCAATTACTAAAAGGCGGTCATATTCAAAATCGGCAAAAAAATATTCAATAATCGACGTGCGTGCATGGTACGATGTATGAATGTAGAGAAATCCCTAGAGGTATGCCAGGACAGAGCATTGTGGCAATCCATCCTCTCTGCCTACCCCTCCGGGGAAATGGCGTGATGGTTAGTTAGTTAGTTAGTGTGTATTTTGATTATTTTAGTATATTTGTTATAAGTATTCACGAATCCGTGCACCTGCTAACCGGAAAGTTTTAGTAATCGCTCTGATGTAGAAATAAATGATATCATACCTAACCGGTAGCAAACAGTGGTTCACACACTTATTCTTCTTTTTATACTAGACAAAGACCGCTAAAACCTGTAACAACTCTTACGATGTAGACTCCCAGCTGTCTTTTTATCTTTCCGGGGGTCTTCCAAGCATCCTTCTTTCTTCTGGTTTCTCATGTTAGGCCAATTGTGATAGTCTTAGAGCGTCCATTCTTTTCACGTGGTCTCTCCAATATCTTTTTCTTTAACTCACCCAACTGACAACGTCCTGGATATCACACATTTCTCTGATCGTGGTTTTTTTTATTCTGACGCGTAGAGTTATGTCTGTTATTTTTCTGGGGGGTTTCATCTCTGTGGTTTTGAGAAATGATTTAGTTCAATTTAGTAAACTGACACAGTTTACACTGTGTGAGTTCTTGCTTCGATTACACACGGTCGATTATACATCGGTCAATAATCGATTATACATCGATATGACACAAGTTATACGAGTATATGTGTATTTGGACTTAATTTTTCCAGGTTTAAACATAATTAATTACATATTTAGTTACAAGTTCTGAAAACTTGGGTTCTCAGCTACATATCTGCCAGAACTCGATCCTGACATACCTACTTTTCTAGCGTCCATAACATTCGTGTAAATTTTTGAGACTAATCATGTTGCGGCAATTTATTTATTGATGGTTGAGGTATTAGTTTTGTAAAACTCCAATATTAATTTATAATTTAAATAGAAGAATAGTTAAGTCGCTCAAATGTCATCCATTTGGTCTTCTTAACGTTGATTTTCAAGCCCAGACCCTCTCCTGCTACCTGCTATCTTATTTCTATTTCCGTTTAATCTATTTTCGGTTTAATTTGTCTATTTCATTTTAATATGTGTCAGTTATGAATTCAAAATGTTCATTTGCAATAACAGAAGCATAAATTTCATGATGTAATTTTCCCATCTTCATATTTGTCGTTAATTAGTTTCATTTGTTAGACGCATTTGTGTTTGCGGTGATAATGTCGGTGGCCATTTTGTGCACGCGACTGCGGCCGCCATTTTGTTCGCGTATCGGTGGCGGGGCCGTCGCTGCAGCGGTATCTGCATATGAAATACAATTAATCACGTACGTTTCAACTTCCAGCCGCATTTCAGCCATCATCAATTAGATGGCGTCAGTCTTGCTTCACTAAGGAATGCCGCCAGGACGATAAGTAGGGTGACCAAAAAGCTAACTCGCAACTCATACGTATTTTTTGCACAGAATTATTATTCATATGTCATAAAAGTATTATAGTAATAATAACTTATTGTATTGTAAAATATGGAAGCTTAAAATTTCTTATAACGTTTTCAATCGGGTGGTGGTCTAGGGGATAGAACGCTTGGCTCCTGATCCAGGAGACATGGGTTCAAGCCTGATACTACCAGTTTCCTTTTTTCTAAATAATGAGCTATTTTCTGCTCACATTGAAGATTGTAAAAATAAATTCTAATATTATTGATTTAATTCCTTGGCATAAGTCTTTTTTATGTGTTTTGTGATGATTATATTATTTTAGACTATGTAGATGTCTAATGTTAAGAAATCGAAATAAGTATGTCAGGAAGGAACAGTGTGGCGGTCCACTATTTCTGCCTACCCCTTCGGAGAGACGGCGTGATTGTTATTTGGCTAGTTTGGAATTGTAAAAAGTAATAAATTATAACTAACTAACTAACTAACTAATCATCACGCCGTTTCTTCGGAGGGGTAGGCAGAGAGAATGGACCCCCATACCGGTCAGTCCTTTCTAGCCCTTTACACATTCATACATCGTAACATGCACGCTCGTTGATTTTTCCGACTTCGAATGTGGCCGCCTTTCAGTATTTGATTAATTTTGTCATGTTATGCATTCCTTGGTCTTCCACGGCTTGTCTTTCCACTCACACTGCTTGTATACAACATTTTAACCATTCTTTTCTCGACCATTCGTTCCACATGTTCAAACCATCTCAGGAATCTTTTATTAATTTTACTTTTGATGCAATCATCTGACATATATTTCTTCCTTATTTCGTCGTTCGGTATTCTATCATATATCGTTTTCCCGCACGTTCTTCTCAGCGATCTCATTTCTACGGCATTAATCTCACTTTCATCATTTTTTACCAGCTCAAAGCTTTCCTTCCAAACATAAGGGTTGGCACCAGAAATCCATTATGAACTATCTTTAATTTAGTTCAATATTTCTATTTGCAGTGATGACTTTGGGAGCGCCATTAATTATGTTACCAGCAGCGACCCTTCTTTCGATATCTTTCTCCATTTTTCAAATATATCCACAGAAGCAAAGATGGCAGTACACAATGGAGTTCTAGTGCCAACCCTCATGTATGGAAGTGAAGCTTGGAGCTGGCAAAAGAAGGATGAAAGCAGGATAAACACCGTAGAAATGAGATCGCTAAGAAGAATGTGCGGGAAAACGTTGTATGATAGAATACCGAACGATGAAATAAGAGAGAAATGTAAGGATGACTGCATCATGGATAAAATTAAAAAAGGATCCCTGAGATGGTTTGGACATATGGAACGAATGGATGAGAGTAGAATGGTTAAAAAGTTGTACACAAGCAGCGTGAGTGGAAAAAGTAGCCGAGGACGACTGAGGAAAACATGGCATGACCAAATTAATCAATTACTAAAAGGCGGCCACATTTGAAAAAGGAATAATCGACGTGCGTGCATCGCGCGATGTATGAATGTAGAGAAAGCCCGAAAGGTATACCAGGACAGAGCATTCTGAGGATCTATCCTCTCTGCCTACCCGGGGAAATGGCGTGATGGTTAGTTAGTTAGTTAGTTTTTTTTTGTAAACATGCTTCCCTATAATTCGAACATTTTAATTAATATTTGTGTAAATATTATTAATATTATTCGACAAATCATGGTCACCCACACATATTCCTAAATTACATTAGAGTCTCTGACTAGCGCACAATTTAGTGCAGAGGAACACCTAGGGGTGTACCTCCCCTGTACCTTCGCATCGCGCCATTTCACTGAATGTCATTCCACATCCGCCATTTTAAATGAACACCTTCCGAAAAAGTCCAAAGCGAGTAACGCGGGAAACAAAAAAGTTTTTTTCTTTTAATTAAGGGGCTAGGTGCAGTCAGTGGTATGAAGAAAACAAGTGTTTTAAATTTTTAAAAAATATGTAATTTAATTTATTTGATAAAACCAACAATATAAAATTATTATGATATGTTTTAACTTGATTTGACCCAAATTTTATAAAATATATAATATTAATTACATATGAAGTTATCGCCATATTTGTTGGACCCTGTTCCATAATGCGGTGTCCGTTATAACTTCTTACAGGTTCATCTTAAATCATTCAAATAATAAAAATAAAAAATATTTTAATAATTAATCCAGCGCCTGATCGAAGGAGTTTTTTCTAAATATAATAATAAAACACTTTTAGTAATTTGTATTAACACCACTTTATTTGGTAACACCAACCGGTTTCGCTCCCGCCGGAGCTTCGTCAAGGTGAGAGAATTAACTGGGTAGTAGAATGAACTTAGTTTATTCTCTCACCCTGACGAAGCTCCGGCGGGAGCGAAACCGGTTGGTGTTACCAAATAAAGTGGTGTTAATACAAATTACTAAAAGTGTATTCTTATTTTATTTCATAATGCCATACCACAAATTAAGTGCTTCATACGAAAGATTTTTTTTTCTGTTCAAAAACTTTTTTTTATAAACAATTAACTGTTGCATTTTTCCTTGAAAATCTCTAAGTAAATTATCAGAGGCCGGTATTTTGTTAATTTTGAAAAAAAAATGCTTCGATCAGGCACTAGATATTAAAATAATATGTTTTTTATATTTGAATGATTTTAATTGAACCTGTAAGAAGTTGTATTAGTCACCGGACAGCACCACTTATGGAACAGGGTCCAACAAATATGGCGATAACTTCATACATGATGTATATACTTTTTTCAAATTTGGGTCAAATCAAGTTAAAACATATCATAATAAGTTTTTGTTGTTGGTTTTATAAAATAAATTAAACTATTGAGAAAAATATATATGATGAAAATACTTGTTTTTTCATACTTCTGACTGCCCCTAACCCCTTAAGCCTCGCTCACCGGGGCAAATGAAAAGAAAGTTTTGTATTGTCAAGACCGTTCAATCGAATATGGATCATATTTTGCTCTCATGTTATAAAAGTAAATCCAAGGGATTGGATTGCAGCGATGTGTCACATTTTTGCTGGATCTTAGATACCAATTGTTCCTTTAATGTGGTAGTTTCCCGTTGCTTTCCTCTTTTGTATACACCATTTTTTTTTAAACCAATTACTGTATACAACTTTTTTGCTTTTGATTCTCATGACATGTGATAGACGTTTATTCTACACCAAACCAAAGACACTGTGACAGTCACACTGCCATCCCAGGGAATTGAAGCCGGGACCTTCGTTTTGGCAGTCATTACTCTTGCCACTCTGCCACGAAGGTCGTCAATTTAGATTTTGTGACAAAAATTAAAATAGTAATATCTTTTTTTTAATTCAAAAAATAATGCCAATGAGGAAGCTTCTTATGGTATTTTAATTAATAACTTAAAACTATCTAACTAACTAACCAATACGCAATCTCCCCGAAGAGATAGGTAGAAAAATGGACCTCCTTACGGTTCTCTCTGACATATTTCATTCGAGATTCAAACATCTTGTCATATTCAGCGCCCTTGAGATGACTAGACTAATTCATAAAAATGGCGCTCTATAAATCATCCAATTTATTATAGGTACATACTATTATTATTATGCTAGCACGTCTATTTCTTTGAGTCTATTTGATCGTGCCGTGTTTTCTCAGTCATCCTATATTTCTTGTTCCATTTACATCATTTAACACATAGTTTATTTGTCATTCTGTATTCGTTAATTCTTTCCACGTATTTAAATTCTTTATGACCATTCCTTAGTGACCCTTACATTATCGTGTTCATAACACTTTCATTCGCACTGTACTCGTATACACTACTAATATTTGCATTTGGCACTCTATCATACTCGTATAAGGACACACATTCGTCACACAGTGAGTTCTCATTTCTACTGCATTTATTCTACTTTCTTCCTTCTTTTACCAGTTCCATGCTTCACTTCCATACATACAGGTCGATTACGATTACGTTGATATAATAATAGCTTTATTATTACAAAAAGAGTCTGAATTTTAAAAATTTAAAACTTTTTATAGAACCGTTCCATTATTCAAATAAAATTTGACATTCTGGAAAACAACAAAAAAGTCCTTCGCATCCGGTGACGCCTCCTTATTATCAAATTCTCCGTTACTTTTAAGCATTCCGGATAGGCTAGTTAATATTCACGGCACCGTAACGCCATCTGGCGACGGCAGTAAAAATGCAAAGTTGCAAGGGTGCCGAAATAAAATTGGGACGTTCAAATGAGTTAAAACGAAGTGCCCAAAAACAGAGTAAGCCTACAAATGTCACGTAGCAAACGTATTGTGGATTAAGTGTATAAAGCCAAGAAACTTCTTAAAGAGTTTTTAGCCTCCTTAATGATTTTTCGCCAAGCTCCTTGATCCTGCGCCTTTTGCTCCCAGCAGTCCGATTCGCCCAACCTAGCCAGGTCAGCCAGAACATTTTCCATTAGGCGCTGTCTAGGCCTTCCTAGAGGTCTTACTCCAGTCGGTCTAGACGCGAACAGGGTCTTGGTTACTCTGGTCTCTTCGGCTCGGCATACGTACCCAATCCATGCTAGGCGACCGGCTCTCACGGTGCTCATTATATGGGGCTGCTGGGTCATCGTACGGATCTCTTGGATGGTCCTATGCCTCCAAGTTCCCGCTGCAACACCGGGTCTGGGTCTCAGGATAATTCTAAGTATTCTATTCTCAAACCAGTAGATTCTTTGGTGTTCTTTAAGAGTCGTTGTCCATGACTCATGATGGTGTTATAAATACGCCGCTTGGTAGTTCTGGATAGAAGCTTGAACTTTAGGAACGTTCGCAAGGAATTACCTCAGGCAGGAGGTACGTGACCACATTAATTCATTCATTTCTCGGCGCTACACTCCGGTGTGGGACTTTGCCTCCTCCACAATGCTCCTCCACTAACTTCTGTCCCTAGTCATCTCTCCATTCCCCAGCTCCTTCCATTTTCTCCCAATCTTCTTACACGCAATCAGCCCATCTTTTTCTCGGTCTGTCTCTTGGTCGCTTTTAGCGGGGCACCCATCTGGATATTATTTTTGATGTTCTACCCTCTAGCTTTCTTTCTGATGGCCAGCCCACCGTAGGCGTGAGACTTACAGAATCTTACTACTGTTTCCTGGTTAATCGGTACTTCAAGTTCGAGGTTTCTTTTAATTGTGTAAGTCCCATCCTCCAGCGTGGGTTCAATTTTTTTTCTCAGTATAATATAATATAATAGGCGACCTTCGTGGCAGAGTGGTTAGAGCTCTGACTTCCATACCGAAGGTCCCGGGTTCGATTCCCGGCGAGGGCAGCGTGATTGTCACACTGTATTTGGTCTGGTGTAGAATTCATGTGACAATAAAATGGCGATAGATTGGCTACCTATCGCATGTCATGTGAATCATCAATATAATAGCTAAAAATAATGTGTATACAGTAATTGGGTTTAAGCGACCTGTTGTATACAAGAAAAAAGAATAATAATAATCATCCATAATACAAAGCTATTGTTTGGTGTTGTGTTAAACACCAAACACGTGTTGTGTTTGGTGTTTGTTTAAAAATAAAATTAAACACTTTTCACTTGCAAGGGGGGAGCACGACATGGGAAACTAACCTCGGGATGGGATTTTTCGGGATTCTAGTACCCCTTAAGAGTCGTCCATAGTCAAAGTAAGAAAGTGCAACAGCCAACCAATTTCTTTAAAAAGAGAATAGAATGGACCACCACACTATTCTATGAACACACCTCTCTAGCTTCCTCTGCATTCATACAACGAGTCATACACGCACGTCGATTCCTCCGACTTCTAACAAGACCAACCATTAAAATTTAATTAATTAATTTTATTATTTTTCATAATAATATTCATACGCTAACTTTTGAAGCGCCGTCTTTGTGGTGTAATCAAATCAAGGGCGCATTAAGTAGTGGCGATAGTCCCATAGAAACCCAGAAGTCCGGCTTGCGTAAGAAATTTTGAATCGAAACCCCAAAATCTAAGTAATCATGCCCCCGCATAAACCAAAAACACAGCAAATTACCTACCAACAATGTTCCCTTCAGACGTAAGAGGAATAGCCACAAGAGCCGAACCTCTGTAAGCCAGGAGAGGTTTTGATTCAAAATTTACGCAAGCCGGGCTTCTGGGCTTCTACGGAAGTACCGCCACTGGCATTAAGACGTAGTTTAAATCTAAAAACTCTAAATCTGAACGCTGCATATATAATATTACGTATTGTATTTTTTACTGCGTTATTTTATTAAAATAAATAACAGTTTCCCTACTTTTATTTATTCATTTTTTAAAGCCTAGTCAAAAGGGAACTGAAATAACGCGAATAAGATGTGTTTCTAATGAAAAGCACCCACTGAAAAAAATATTATGTAAATGCGATAAAAGTCAATGCGACCGGAATAATAATTTTCGTTACTTTTTTAATCAATACATCTGCACGTGGTGATAACGTAATTTTTTTTCTTTACTTAATAAGACCTGAAGGTCAAACAGCTCTAAAGCGTCTCATAGACGGACCGTAAATTGGCAACCATTTACGTGATTGACGATTTTAATTGAAGTGCGATTGACGTAACATCAATCCGACGCTCATGATTCTGAGCGAACGTCAGAAGAAATGTAACATTTAATCTGTTAATTTACTTGTATAATACTTTCATTTTACTTTACAATTAACAATTTATAATATTAAATGTGGAAAATGATCTTACGGAGCTCAAAGAAGATTATGGAACATGCTCAGAAAACAAAAGAAACCCATAAAAGAATATATACAGACGAATAAAATTTCTATATCAGAATGGGAAAACTATTTACAAAATCTATTTGCAAGCACGACACAGACAAGAACAGTAGAGTTGAACAATGAAGCAGGTGTCAACGTGACCCTAAGTTATTATGAGGTAATTTCTGTGGGACACGTATCACCGGAATATGGCGATACAGTTGGACATCTACATCCCAGGAACAGGATACGAGAAATGACAGGACGCAGTCCTAAATAAAGCAGAAGAAGAAGAAGATATGTCGGCCACGTGAGTTGTCGGAGAAATCGACGTGCATGCATGAATGTTGAGAAAGCGAGAGAAGTATATCTGTAAAGAACAGTGTAGTACTCCATTATTTCTGCCTACCCCTTCAGTAGACGGCATATTGGTAAGTTAGTTAGTTAGTGTGGCTAACAGCCTAAAGCTGTATTACCTCAGGCAGTATGTGGAAAGTGGTAATTATTAGTATATTAGTGTATCTTGATTTTTATTCTGCTTGTTATAATATTTTGGTGTTTGTAATAATTGTGTGTTCTGTCATGAATATATTATATATTATAATCATTGTAATTATTTTAAGGCCCAAAATGAGTTTATTATAACTCATGGGGAATACATGCTTTGTTATGTATTTTTTATATAAATAAATAAATAGTTATTTCTTAAGAACCCTACAGATATACACGCATGAACAACTTAAAGAAATATATTTTAAAGTATATTTTAACGACGTAAACGGAACTAGAAATAGAGGAAGATCGAGGAAAAAGTGTGACAATCAAATATTAAATGTCGATCACGTCAGGAGTCGGAAAAATCGATATGCGCGCATGACACGATTTATGAATGTAGAGGAATGAGAAAAATATGTGTGGCGGTTCATTATTTCTACCCACCACTCCTGGGAGACGGTGTGATGGTGAGCTGGTTAGTTATTTCTTGAGAACCCGTTAATTATTTAATATTTGATTTATACAAATGTATACAAATATTTAATTAATTAATTTGAAATTTATACAAATACTATTCAGATGGTGTGGACATATGGAAAGAATGAATGAAGAAAGAACGGTCAAAAAAATTTATGTTAACGATGTAAATGGAACTAGAAATAGAGGAAGACCGAGGAAAACGTGGCACGATCAAATAAATCAAATATTGAATGTCGGCCATGTGAGGAGTCAGATAAATCGACGCGCGTGCATGTTGAATGATGTATGAATGTTGAGGAAGCGAGAGAAATATGTCAGGAAAGAAAAGTGTGGCAGTCCATTCGTTCTGTCTACCCCTTCGGGGAGACAGCGTGATGGTTAGTTAGTTAGGTTTTTTTTTACAAATGAGTGTCCACTCCAATGGAGACCAGGTCAGAAAAGGTTTGACATTTGCTGAAGGGGCGACCCTAAGTTCGGGGGAAATCGTAAATTTAATTAAGTATTCAAAAGATTATTCTCCTTAATTAAAAGTTCCTAATTAATATAGCACTGCGCCGGTAATGAATGCCAAATAAATACTTTGACCATTCCAGAACAACATTTCCGGAAGTTTTTTTATGGGCCAGGTACGTTGAAAATTTTTTGAAAATTTCGGGAATATTCCCTAAAAACTTTTTGTCCGGCTTTGATATTTCTGTTCAGTTTTCATTCAGAATAACCCACTCATTTAAACTAATTAAATTCGGCGAATGTATAAACAAGAATAAAATATGGTAAAAAATGTTTTGAACTAATTCTATTATATTTCAGATTGCAAAGGTCAAAATATAATATTAGGTTGCGGAAAAAGTAATTTCGTATTTTTCGCTTTATTTCAATGCTTTATAAAAAGTGTTACAATCATCCGATTTAATTCAAATATGCGCCGTTCTATTTGACAACTTGTTGCAAACGAGAATTTAACTTTATAATGCCCCTCTTGTAGAAGCCCTTGTTCCTATTGGCAAAAAACTCGGAAAACCAATTTTCACAGGCCTCTATTGAGACCAAATATGTACCTCCAAGCGCGTTGGCCATAGATAGGAACAGGTAGTAGTCACTTGGTGCCAGGTCCGGACTATAGGGTGGATGCATAAGAACTTCCCATCCGAGCTCCCGGAGATTCTGGCGCGTCATCAAAGATGTGTGCGGCCTGGCGTTGTCCTGATGAAACACGATTCCTCTCCTATTCACCAATGCTGGTCACTTCTGTTCGATCGCCAGCTGCAAACGGTCGAATTGTTCACAGTAGAGGGCAGAATTAAGCGTTTGGCCATAGGGGAGCAGCTCATAGTAGAGTATTCCCTGCCAATCCCACCAAACACACAGCAACACCTTCCTGGCCGTCAGTCCTGGCTTGGCCACAGTCTGGGCCGCTTCGTTGGCTTTCGACCACGATCTCTGTCGCTTGACATTTTCGTAAGTAACCCACTTTTCATCACCAGTCACCATCCGCTTCAGAAATGGGTCGATTTTGTTGCGATTCGGCAGCGATTGTCAGATGGAAATTCGGTCCATGAGGTTTTTTTGCGTCAGCTCATGTGTCACCCAAACATCGAGCTTTTTTTTTAATCTTCTGCAAATGGCTTAAAATGGTTTTATGGTCGATATTCAGCTCCTGGGCGATGCTACGACTGCTAACATGACGGTTTATTTCGATATTTTCCATGATTTTATCGACATTTTCGACGACAGGCCTGCCAGAGCGTGGTGCATCATTCACCTCCACTACACCAGAACGAAATCGCTCGAACCACTGTTGTGCAGCACGAACCGAAAGAGTATCGGGCCCGTAAACATCGCAAATTTTTTTGATCGCTTTTGACGCGTTTTTCTCTTTCAGGTAGTAAAAATGTAAAATATGGCGAATTTCTTCCTTTGAGACCTCCATACCCGACGCACGATAGTTCACGACTTAATCGACCAAGCGTAATACTGCCAAAGAAGCGTTTATAGTATACACTCACACCTTTACAACGCCGTTTGTATGATCCGATGTGACCAATAATGAACGAGATATACTTAGTAGAAAAAAAGGGCGCGAAATACGAAATTACTTTTTCTCCAACCTAATATAATAAAGATTATTAAGTATATTATTTATAGCTTCTTAAAAATGATGTAAAACTCCATATTAAATAATTAATACGAATGAGATGTTTTCTAGAAGTTTTATTATATTTTATGCGAATGACTTGTTTCGCCTATCTACAGCATTATAAAACGTATGAAAATGCCTTGAACAGACGGCGAAACATGTCATTCACATAAAATAAAATTAAACTTTTAGAAAACAGATATTTTCATACGTTTTAATTCAATTATCTCGTGTTACTAAACTGAATTTAATTAAAATCGATATTTAATAAATTATTGCAATTGATCTTTTGTAGAAATATTTTTATTTACCATTACTACGATAGTTTTGACCTAGATCTGATAGAATCATAAAATAAATTCGTAAAAATTCAATACAAAACGTATAATATTATACCTTTTTAGATTCCACAAAAGTTGGTGAATTCTCTGAATACATCGGAGTGCGCTAAATATATCAAAAGTCCCAAACAAAGGGAGGACCCATTGACGGATTGAATATTTTACAAAAATCCATTTTCCATTTAAAAACTGCGAATCAAATGTGAACAAACTCGGAATACTGATACCGTGGGCTCTAACGGTAAATAAGGGAACTCTATTTTATGATCGCAAACAAAAGCCTATCCAAAAAACTAAAATGGCAGTGCACAATGATGTTCTTGTACCGACCCTAATGTATGGAAGCAATGTGTGAAACTGCCAAAAGAAGGATGAAAGTAGAATAAATGCAGTAGAAATGAGATCTCTAAGACGAAAGTGTGGAAAATCTGTGTATGATAGTGTCGAATAAAAAGAAAGTTGAAGAAAATAATGAAAGGATCATTAAGAAAGAATGATTACGAATGAATGTCCAAGGTAATGATTTTTGAAAAAGAAGAAATCATGACAGTCTGCAACATTAGCGTGAAAGGTGAAAATATGGAGCAAGTTGATGGGTTCGTGTGTTTGGGTAGTGTGTTTACAAAAGAAGGACGAGTGGAGAGGAATATTGAAAGAAGGGTTGGGGCAGGCAACAAAATGATTGGTGCACTTAAAGTTGTCATCGCAAACAAAAACTTCACAAAAAAAGCTAAAATGGCAGTGCACAAGGGTGTTCTTGTACCAACCCTTATGTATGGAAGCGAAGCATGGAACTGGCAAAAGAAGGATGAAAGTAGAAGAAATGCAGAAGAAATGAGATCTCTTAGACGAATGTGGAAATATACTCTGTGCATGATAGTGTCGAATGAAAATATAAGAAGTGAATGCGGTACGAATGATGGTGTTATGAACAAAATAATGAAAGGATCCTTAAGATGGTTTGGACACATCGAAAGAATGAATGAAGAAAGAAGGGTAAAAATGTATATGTTTACGATGTAAATGGAACTAGAAATAGTGGAAGACCGAGGAAAACGTGACACGATCAAAGTAATCAAATTTTAACTCATTGAAAGTTAGGGCATTGACACTGTGGAATTCCATAGTTATATACTTTGGAAATAAAAAAACTGTGTTTAATCCACTCATTTTTAATAAAAAAAACACCACATGTTTGGGAGGATACCTAGATCTTCAGGTGTAAAAATATAAGACTAATAAAAAACGCATTTAAAATTCGATACAATAATTCAAATTGTATAACTACTTATAACAAAAAGCCCAGGTAAATTTTTAAATTTGAATTATTTTATCGAGTTTTAGATGCGTTTTTATTTTTACACCTGAAGATGGAGGTATCCTCCGAAAAATTTCGTGTTTTTTTAATATTTTTTATACAAAAATAATGGATGAAACAAAGTTTTTTAATTCCCAAAGTACAACCAAATATTGAATGCCGGCCAGGTGAGAAGTCGGAGAAATCCACGCGCGTGCATTACACGATGTATAAATGTTAAAGAATCGAGAAATATATTATATATCAATAAAGAAAAGTGTTACAGTCCATTTTATCTGCCTACCCCTTCGGAGAAAAGGCGTGATGGTTAGTTAGTTAGTTGATAAATATATAAATTGAAAAGAGTTACTCCTCAAGCCAGTGGAGCCGTATAGATGGCGACCTTGTGCAAATGATAAATAAGCTTGACTCCGTAAAACAATCCCTGAAACAATATTTCTGATACAGTCCCATCTATTTTTGCAAGTTCCCTCGCTCTCCAAGTATAATATAACAGATCTCGAATAAATTCTCTTTCTATACTTTTATAAATAAAATATAGCCACAACCTCCTAGGGGTCTCAATAAACCGATTCAAAGATGGAAGACTCGGAATGCGGGAGAGAGTATTTCGGAATGTTTTCTTTCCATCTCCCATAGGCTGCTCGAGTCCGAATGTGCTCAGATGTAAAAGTAGTAGGTACATGGATTAATTTTATCTCAATAGAGACGAAAAAACTGAATATGGTGATCAAGGTGTTTACAGGACTTATGACCTGTCATTGGTTGGGTTAAGCGCACGCTTTATGTAATTACCACATTCCCCATTCCTCCTTTTTTATGACAACCATGTCTGACAAATTTTGGAAGTATATATGTTAATATCCAACACCACAATTCATATGTCAATTTCAATGCGCCATCTATGAAGATTAGATTTAAGCACTTAGCAGAAGATCTTTATAACGCAATGTGAAAGGCTACCGCCTATTATCGCACTGCTAGATAACGCCTGGAAAAATAGTAGGTACATTGTAAAATTACCCTGAATTGTTCAATCCTTCTTCTTCTTCTTCCCCCGTTGATGAAGAAGAATAAGTAGAAGGATTGAAATGTTTCACCAACATATATTGGGATCTTCAGGTCTTACAAACAATGGTTGGCGAAACAGCTGTCACGACAATTTCAT
Source organism: Lepidostoma basale (assembly GCA_022606425.2). Classification (NCBI taxonomy): domain Eukaryota; kingdom Metazoa; phylum Arthropoda; class Insecta; order Trichoptera; family Lepidostomatidae; genus Lepidostoma; species Lepidostoma basale. Next base: position 1,485,496 of record JAHDVF020000363.1, on the reverse strand, counting down.
AATAATAAATAGTGATATGTATAATTGAATTCTGATATATACGTACGACAGAATCTCAAATGCTGATATAAGAAAGGAATGTACAGCGGAAGAAGGTATTATGAACAAAATGATGAAAGGATCGCTGCGTTGGTTCGGACGTATGGAGCGCATGTATGAATAAAGAATTGTTAAGAAAGTATACGTTATCGATGAAATTGGAGTACGGAGTCGAGGCAGACCGAGAAAAACATGGCATGACCAAATTAACTAAATTTTAAAGGTTGGTCACGTTAGAAGTCGGAAGAATCAACGTGCGTGCATGACAGGATGTATAAATGTAGAGGAAGCGAGAGAAGTATGTCAGGACAGAACAGTGTGGCGTTCCATTCTTTCTGCCTAACCCTCCGGGAGACGGCGTGATGGTTAGTTAGTTTGTCAGTTTTAGCTAGTTCAAATCAAATCAAATCAAATCAGTTTATTTCATCAACAGACATTACAAAATTAATGTTTAAGCATCTATTGAGAACAGGTATAATAATATATTATGTATAGTATACTACCAGAAACGCATAAGAGATGGTTCAACATTAGGAAGACAGGATACTCTCCAGAATTATGAGTATTTGCCTTCTGAACGTACTTTCACTAACATGAAAGACGTCGATCTCCGAAGAGACCGCGTTCAGCAGACTAATTGCTCTTCCCACCGGTGTCACTAGAGGCAGATTGGTTAGTTACTAAATGTGTATTATTATTTTATTTAATAAAAATAGTGATATTATAACAGTGTTATAAATGTTAACAGTAAACAATGTTGAAGTATTTCGGCCAAAACAATGAACTATTTAAAATACTATCAAACAGGAGTATTATATGGATGTGGTATGTTTTAAAAAATTCTGCATTATAGAGTTTCGACCAAAACAATCGATTATCTAATAAATTTTCTAGTTTCTAATGTTACGCAGGCAACAGGCAGAAAACGCTTCTAACCGACTTCGTTTATTCACTTAAATCAGTCTCCATTATAATTCCTCCCGTTTCAATCCAACGAAGTCCATTTGTTTTCCAATCCCATTTTTCTATTCAAATTCCATTTCCATCGGTTAATTCAATTGTTTTCGCCTGACGTCGGTTATCGCGCCGCGGCGTATGAAATATGCGACCGTACATCTGACGTGATGAATTTATTGATGTTTGTTTGGTATTAAAACGAGTTCGGCCGCCATTCCATCCAGTTTCAAATGATAATTCTCAACGTAACAGTTTGCTGTGAATTAAAAACTCGTATTTTAAACGCCTCCGTGGATATTTTATTACTATTTGATTAATCCGCTTAATACTTTGGATGGATATTGCGAGGATAAATCTTTCAAATGGACCAAAGTGTACGTTTTATTTAACAAATACCCGGTTTGTGTTAAACCAATTGTTTTCAATGCGAAATGTCGTGATTCTGTACGTGGTGTTCTAAGAGTGTTTTTAACAACAAAAGCTTTATTCAACATTTTGTTTTTCTTGAATGTTACCAATACTTGTAAACAAATACTGGATTTTATACCTCGCATGACCGACCTGTAGCTTACACCTAATCTTAATAGATAACGCTAGTATAGATTGAAATAAAAAAAGTGTAGCAACATTGTAGCATATCCTTCCAAAAAATTGTCAGGCGTGGTGGTCGTAAGAAGGGAGGAATGGGGAATGGTGATAACATAAAGCGATCGCTTAACCCAACCAATGACAGGTCATTAGTCCTGAAAACGCCTCGACCACCATATTCTGTTTTCAAAAAACAATTTACATCTTCGTCTCTATTGAGATACAATCAAGCTTTATTCAAGTTTAGATTTTTGATAAAATTAAGGTGTTGACAATTGTGTGGAATTCCAGTCTCCAGTTTATATCGGTCTCCCGTTGATGGAGGTGAAAATTCTTCGAAACTTGTCGAGAAAATCAAATTTAAAAGTGGAAAAAACAAGGTTTTAATTTAATCAAATGATTTTACTGAAATCTCTTGATGGAAGTTCATTTTAAATAATTATTAAATCAACCGTTTTTTTTAACTACTTCCACTTTTATCTTTATTTCGACAGCGACCGGTTTCGCCAGGCTCGCTGGCATCGACAGACTGGTGACACCATTGCAAACTGAGTCCTATATGTACATACAGATCAGGGGTGGTAAACATGATTCTATACAAAAATAATCTTTAAATATTTATGTAAAATTTATTGAATTTAAATATTGGTATTACAGGTATTCAAGAAGATTTGTATTCAATATATTGCCAGCGAACCTGGCGAAACCGGTCGCTGTCGAAATAAAGACAAACGTGGAAGTAATTAAAAAAAAACATCGTTTTATTTAATGTTATATTTAATTCATGAAAAATATCGGCTGTAGTTTAGATTGTTCAAATAGATTTAATATATTTGTGATTTCAAACATCATTTAAAATTCCATCCAAATCCTAATAACTCTCAAATAAAAAAGCAACAATATTCAAAAGTAATTAATAAACATTTACATATTTATGAAACTGTGAGAATGGACCGCCACACTACTCTATCCTGACATACTTCTCTAGCTTCCTCCACATTCATACGGCGAGTCATACACGCACGTCGATTCCTACGGCTTCTAACATGACCAACCTTTAAAATTTGATTAATTTGGTCATGCTATGTTTTCCTCGGTCTACCTCGACTCCGTACTCCATTTACATAGTTAAAGTTTACTTTTTTAACTATTCTTTCTTCACCCAAGCGCTCCATATGTCCGAACCAACGCAGCGATCTTTTCATAATTTTGTTCATAATACTTTTTTTCGCTTTACATTCCTTTCTAATATCAGCATTTGAGATTCTACCGTACATCGTTCTACTACCCATACGTCTTAGGGACCTCATCTCTACCGCATTTATTCTGCTCTCATCCTTCTTCTGCCAGTTCCATGCTTCTCTTCAATACATAAGAGTTGGGACCAGAACTCCATTGTGAACGGCCATTTTCGCTTTCATTGATAAATTCTTGTTTCCAAAAACTATTTTTAAAGCTTCATTCACTTTGTTCTTTTATGATAAAAATAGGTAAATTTGCAGTAGGTATAAATACGTATGTACAAAAGGGTTCAGATGGATTTCTTAGGGGAGAGAAGGAAAAATTATCCCGCGGGGATATTCAGACCCTTTTTAGGTCCACAAATTTTCTTCAGATGGATTCCCGATAAGTAATCGATAGATAATGTAATAAATCGGTTAGCCTTACATTTGCATGGCCCTTGTGAGGCGGGGCCCGCTATGAATTTATTGGTCGGTTACCTGAGCTACTACTATCTACCGTGCCGTGCCACAAAAAGGTATCGTCGATTTGCATCTCCCGTATTTGTAGGATTAAGATACGACTTTGGGTAATAAACAACAAAATGATACCTAAGTAAAGCTGTAAATCGTAAATCTGTTATGTTCTTGTAATATTCAATTATTTTTTCATTCCAAGGGAATGGTGTGGTCCAAGGAATCACGTGGATTCTACCAGGCTTAAGATAGCGTGATTTTTTTTCACACTTATCACCGGGAATCGAAATCGAAAAACCTTCGGTCTAGCAGTCGTAGCTGTACAGTCGTAGTGGATTCACATTTGAATCAATGTATTTAAACTTCTTATTTTCACAAAATTGCATTTTTCTTTTAACAGTTGGGATCATTTTTGTTTTTCGAAATACAAATTTTCAAATTTGAACATCGAAGAAGGTTGCGTCACAACCGAACATATCTGTTAAAAGAAAAATAAAGATTAATCGTATCTCAATAGAGACGAAGATATAAATTGTTTTTTGGGAACAGAATATGGTAGTCGAGGCGCTTACAGGACTTATGACCTGTCATTGGTTGGGTTAAGCGATCGCTTAATGTTTAACAAGATTTTTCATTCCGCCCTTCTTACGACCATCACGTCTGACAACATTTTGGAAGATGTATAATATATATGCTAGAATGCTACGGTGCACTTCATATTTTTTAGTTCAATCTACACTAGCGCCATCCATTAAGTTTGGGAAGCATTAAGCAGAAAATCTTTATTAATGTACTGTGAAAGGCTTTGCAATTATCATACAGTACTAGATTACGCCTGGAGATGTCTCTCCAATTTTTATGCTTTTAACTTGGACCAGTTATTTTATACAACATTTTGAATGTATACAAATACTTGTAGACAAATACTGGATTTTACCCTATTGCTAATAAATAAATTATTTTTATAAGGATTAATTGTATCCCAATAGAGACGAACATGTTAATTGTTTTCTTGGAACAGAATATGGTAGTCGAGGCGCTTACAGGAGTTATGACCTGTCATAAAGGGTTGTGAAAATACAAAGTGTTTGAAATTTTTGCTTTTAAACCACTTTATTTTGTTTTCTTTCAGGGTAACAAAACATACTGTTTGTTTGTGTTACTCTGATGAAGCTTCCGTTTAAGTAAAACCTTTTGGTAGTTTAAAATATCAAAATAAAAAGGTATTATCATTCACTTTAAAATATCACTACATATTTAATTGTTTATAAGAATGTATATTATTATTTTATATTGATAGCATAAATCGATTTGATCGACTATATTATTAATATAGGGTGTTTTTACTGATACTGGCAAAAGAAGGATGAAAGTAGAATAAATGCAGTAGAAATGAGATATCTTAGACGAATATGTGGATAAGCTGTATATGATAGGAAGTCGAATGAAAATATAAGAAGTGAATGCGGTGCGAATGATGGTGTTATGAAAAAAAAAAGAAAGGATCATTAAGATGGTTTGGACGTGTGGAAAGAATGAATGAAGAAAGAATGATAAAAAATATATATGTTGACGATGTAAATGGAACCAGAAATACAGGATGACCGAGGAAAACGTGGCAATACTCGTATATCGATTGAATGTCGACCACGTGAGGAGTCAGAGAAATCGACGCGCGTGCATGACACGATGTATGAATGTTGAGGAAGCGAGAAAAATATGTCAGGAAAGAAAAATGTGGCAGTCCATTCTGTCTGCCCACCCCAAACGGCGTGATGGTTAGTTAGTTAGGGTGTTTTTTTAGAGGTTTGGTTTTTAAACTGGCAACATTGTTTCTACAGACTGTCAATTTGATAGTTGACAGTTGATTTGTAGTCAGCATGTTTTGCCATTTTACCATAAATAGAATGACGTCAGATGCAGAAATAAAAAAAAAACATTGCTAATTCGCTGTAGTAATATTATTAAGTATCCATTTTCTCATTTTACATTTTTTTTTCATTTTTACTGTTTGTACTGTAACATATTATTCGTTTTTTAATAGTAAAATGGATCACCCTTGTTCAGTTTGTACGTGATATATTAATCCACTACTTCGGGCCATTGCACTAGCTGTCTCTTGAGTCTTGTAAACATGAATAATGTGCTCGTTTACTCTCACATTACTGCTTTGGTCCGGGAAGTTTTCGTTAAGTTTAGCATTTCTTGTTTTGGAAAATTAATTAGACAGTATACGAAGCACTGCATTCTCAGAGGTTACGCTAAGTAATGAAACATGTATATACATACTTGAAAATATAACTAATATTTGAAAACGTATTATATTTATTCAAGATGGAATAAATCTTTGAATTACGTTGTGTTCTTTTTTTTACGAACAAAAGTACTAAAAAGTGGTTTAACACAGTGTTAAATTTTATTTCTAAATTATTAATCGTATTCCACAGTATGTACGCCTTAAACATGAATTATCATAAGGAGTTTAAATCCGTATATGAGGGTATTAGTTGCAAACCTGGCAAACTCCATCATTAGATGTTTTGAGTAAATCGCAAAAAACTGATACGCTAATAAAATGCGCTTTTTTACGATATTTATATTTTTCATCTCAACCAGTTAGTATTTTAAAAGTAATCAGCCATGAAATAATCATCATTATATTGATAATTAATCTAAAATAATGAATTTCATTTTGGAGTTGCAACACTAAAGTGGAGGTTGCCATGTTTGCAACAAACCCTATATTTTAATAGCAAAATTCTTCAGAATGAAACGAATTTGAAACTGAAAATCAATAAAAATTGTGTGCAAATGTATTATGAATAAGACCCAATTCATATCTCAATTTTGATTGTTGGTGGAGTTTGCCGGGTTTGCAAATAATACCCTCAAATTTATCAATTCTTACATATAATGGAGAGCTCAGTTGTAAATATACAATTAAACTCTAAACAAAAAAAGACACCAGGTGCAAAATATTTTAAATTAAAATAGAATATAAACAGCGTAATTATTTCAATTCCAAGTTTATTACAATGGAATTCCAGTGTTAATGCTTTAACCTTCACTGAAGCTTTGTTTTAGTATAATTCTAAATAACACACCAACTTTTTTTTTGGTTAAACTTGTAATTTATCAGCTTATGATCTTCGTCCACATCTATATGTCAATGGGAGGAACCTTTCATTTTCGAAATTAAGTATTTGTAATATAATATAATGTAAAAAATAAGTACTAAACTAACAAAAAATCTTAATTTACTGACGTGTAAATTCTTACTTGATAAAAAATTCTTAATTTGAAATAATGTTCCATTTTTCAATTTACAGGTTCGCTAACAGGAAATATATTTAACCGTCCCTACGGAGGACCTTATGGGGCTGGGGGTGGAGGGGGTTATGGGGCCGGACAAGGATATGAACGCTCTGCTAAGAAAAAAACTACTTAAGTTTAAAATATATGAAAATCTTCTTTGAGCTTATATTGTTAAGAACCTTTTTATATCAAAAACAGAATTTTGTGTTATAAAATAAAGTTTATATTTTCTTACAAAAGTGTATTTTTTTTATTTCACTACGATTTTAAAGATAATTTAATAATTTAAATTTTTTATGAACGTAATTTTCTTCTTGTGGTATTCTATGCTGATGATGCAACAATAGTGGAAGAAAGTGAAGACGAGCTGCAGGGAATGCTTTATGGGTTCCGTCTTGCGTCTGAGAAGTATAATATGATGATATCCGTCGTAAAAACAAAATGTCTAACAATATCCAGACAGCCTCTCAGATACAAATTAGTTGTAGACGATAAACCCATAGAACAGATCACGAAGTTCTGATATCTGGGTGTGGAGATATCTAGTTGCAGCTATCTCCCTAATGAAGCTAAAGTCATCTCCGGATGTCTAAGGGATACCGTCTGTGACAATAAGCACACGCTAGTAGAAAGCAAAGTTAGAATTTATAAAACATGCATCAGGCCCATAATGACATACGGAATCGAAGCAAGAGCAGACACTGTCAGAACCTAACATTTCTTAAGAGTAGCAGAAATGAGAACATTGCGACCTATTGTGGGGAGACCCCTCAGAGATAGGATACCCATGAATAAATTTGCAAATCCTGCAAAATTGAAGACAGAGTGAGATGGAGTAGGCAGAGATAACAATTCTGGAGGGACCACATCAAGAGAATGGATCCAGCAAGAATTCCTAATATCGTGATGCACGAGGTTCCAGAGAGCCATCGACCACCAGGACGATCACCAAAGAGATGGAAAGAAGGCCGGTCGTCTTCATCACAGGAAGAAAGTCGATATACTTCATAAACAGATTGCAAGATCTACAATCAGAAGAAGAAGAAAACTGTTCTTCTTCTTATGCCATATCAGGTTTCCCCCATGTTAGCCATCTCTAATATATAACTCCCTATTCCAATCAAATCTTTACCATAATCTTGCACAGCCAAGACGTTTGCCTTCTGTCAGAACCCACGACCTAAATCATAACTCTCTACCTTATGAAAAATAACCCATTACCACCAAGTTATCCACTATCGTTCAGTCCTTTACCCCTCCCGCAACCAATGCGGATAAAAAAATCCTCCCTACATGGTCTCACGCAGGATGCTATCTCCTACCACAACTCCATCCAGGCACTGCTCCTTTCTGACGCAACCCATCATACTCTACAATGCCAACTCTAACTGGTCTTCCATTCTCTGACCATGAATAATATATGATTTTAGAATAAACCCTAAACCCTCCCTCGCCCTCTTCGGAGGAGCACTCCGGACCACACAACACCCCCCGCAAAAACAGCTACCAAATCACATTCCTACAATGTTTTCTACAGACGTAAGAGGAATAGCCATTAGAGCTAAACCTCTGTAAGCCAGAAGATCCAAGTCTAAGTCTGTCAGGACAACGGCATCCTTCAATTTTGCCTATTATCAGTAGTTGGAGCATCTCATATCTGCATTCACGCAAAGCGTGGCACAATAAACAATATACTTCTTATTATGTTTGAGATAATTTATTCATCAGTACTTGTTTATCTTATTTAAATACTACGTAACTTCATCTTATTATCGGGTCATTTTTTTGTTTTTGTGGCAGTTGATAAACACGGTTGTTACCATAAGTTCTTGGTTTGAATAAAATGAGTTTTAAAGATATAATATTTGCACACGCACGTATTTAAAAAACTAGCATTTTTGGTTTCTTCAGAAATCAGTCTTTCTGAGATCAACGCAGGTTCTACCATTAAAGAAACCGATCTGCATAACATCGACAATAGGAGATACTCAAATATAATATACCGAGTATATACCGAAACCGAAATATTTTTAATGTTAAAAACATTTAATAGATGCATGTTTGTTAGGGGACAAGAAAGGTGTGTCCACGTGTGTTGTCACTAAATTAACAATAGCTGGCGCCTCTGGAAGCGGCACAAAGTCGGAGAAACCTTTCACCACAATGGTAATAAAAAAAGGGACAGATAACCTTGCTATTGACATGACGAAGAAAAATAAATTACATTTAAGAGATTCCAGGATTAATGCTCTAACCTTTCATTGTGTTTTTTGTGTTTTTCGTGTAGCCATTTGTTTAAAATTAAAATTCGTACGTTTCATGTTTATATAAGAGCGACAAGAATAAATTTTAAATGTACAAATAAAGTTTAAAACTATTGTACATTATCCAAAAAAAATAGCCGTGCAACTTACCTATGGTGGTGATGACGATGATGGAGAAGAAGAGTGCCCCCACGAAGGTCCATTGGATGACTTCAGGATTCTCGTCTCCGTCCCATCCCTTCTCCTTCATCGCCGACAAGATGGCCTTCTCGAAGTCCTGCGGAGTTAATAACAAAAATACACATTATATATGTAATAAATACATAGGTAAGTATTATATAAAACAAAAGTGTGTACAATTGTGTCTTCATTTTACGTACTTGGTACATAATAGAGATTGCTTAACGAATAACAGTGTTAACAATATTGTCATTTTTTACTATTCACGCTAATGTTGCAGACTGTCGTGATTTCTTCATTTTCGAAAATCATTACCTAAGATTTATTCACATTCATCGTCAGATCATTTCGCATGCATATCTCATACACACTATGAAAACATAATTAATAATCAGATTCCTCATTTTACTCCTGTTATCATCAAAAAAATATAGTCTTTCTTCGTCTAGTTTTTATTATATTTTTAAATCTGAAAATGGAGGTATCCTCCGAGACATGTCCTGTTTTTTTTAATAATTTGTGGATTAAATAAAGTTATTTTCAATTTCCTAAGTATATTACTATGAAATTCCACAGTGTTAATGCCTTAGCGTTCAATAAGTTGATTTTTTTTTTATAAACGAAAAGGTTATTGTAAAACCTGATGACGCCAACATCAGATAAAAAAATATTAAGATAATATAAAAATGTGATACCGTAAGAGCTTTTCAATTTAAATAGTTAATAATGTTGAAGTATCATATTGTTTCGGCCAAAACAATGGATTATTTATATGAATTGATAATCAATTCAAAAACTAATATCGAATATATTAAAGATGGTTCATAACTTTAGTATTACAATGAACGTGAAACATTATATGATGTAGGTAACTTCAAATTTGTATGTAGTCTCGTGAGTCTGGCCATAGTGAATAAACAAAGTTCGACCTTCGGGCTAAGGATATCCACAGAGAATAGAGTGTGCGAAGGTACAGCCGCCGCCCCAAACTTGCGGACCGCTTTATATTCCGGCAGCAGACTGTACAAATTTATGGAGACATGGGATCAACTCGGACCCCCGTTAGGTCAAACATGTCAAATGAAGGAATCGTTTATCAAAATTAACACCAAACATTGCAGCGCAAAATTAATAACATCGGAGATTAATCACCCTAATATCCTTGCTGCCATTGTCAAGACGGTCCAATGTTTGAATTTCATCGAAGCAAGGAACTGGTAAAAGAATGAAGAAAGTGAAATAAATACTGCATAAATTGGATCTCTCGGGCGAATGTGTTGTAGATCTGTATTTGATAGAATATCAAAGACAAATCTAATAAGTGAATAAAAGTGTAATGAACAAAATAATGAAAGAATCTCTAAGATATTGTAGATTGCACACATGGAAAAATAAATGTAGAAAGGATAGTAATGAAAGTATATGTTAACGATGTAAGCGGAACAAGAAATAGGTATTGTTTGAGAATGCCGGCGCAAGGTGAAATAAATTTGTAACATAACTTGTAATTATATTAATAAAGCAACGTAAAACCAAAAAATGAATCTTGTTTTCATTATACATTTCATTGTCCATCGTTTGGGCCGAAACACTATGATACTTTAACATTATAAACTGTTAAATTAAAAAAACTTTGTTTTATGTATCATATCATCACATCATCAACATATTTTATTTTATGCGACAGCTGTTTCGTCAACCTATTTTAACATCATCAGGTGTTAAAATAATATATCAAATGTCAAATTTTCGACTTTTATAAAAATTGGACATTTATTTATTTACAAAGTTATAAAAAAATACAGAAATATTTTACAACTTATAAAACAACATTTTATATACAATTACTAATATATAAAAAACACAAATGAAAAAAAAAAAACTTAAAAACATCGGTATATTATTATCGGTATGTTGATATATCATTGTAACACCTGATGATGTCAACATAAGTTGACGAAACAGCTGTCGCGTAAAATAAAATACAATTGTGATACATAAAAAGAAGTTTTATTATTTAACAGTTTATTATACATTTCGAATATTTTTAATATATTATAACAAAATTTAGGATATATAAAATTAATATCTAAAACTTACCCCCAACTTCCCGACGACTGTCGTGGTCCAATTTTCCTTGTGCAGCACCCAGGTCGTTTTCGTCAGCTTCCAGATGTCATGTGTGAAATTTCCGCGAATGTCTTTTATACTCAATTTCACCTGAAATCATTTTGATATCATAGTTTATTATAATTGTTTCTTGAATAGCTATTTACATCATTACTGTGTGAGCCAAATCGATATAAATCATGTGAATTGAAATATGACAGTTATATATTTGTTGCTCTTATCGTGAGGGTATACACGAATCCCCTTTAACTATATCTAATGAGGTCTATCTCACATGCAACCTCGTTTAGAAGACGAATTGCCTTAAACACAAGAGAAACGCCTCTGTACGGCAATTTAGGGCATAAAACAAGATATTCCCGGGACATAAAGGAAAATTAAATATATATAACAAATTTATGCTATATACCTGAAGTTGCTAACCACCTCATAGAAAAGGATCATTCATTTAATAAAGATATTGGCGTTGAAATTTTGCATGTTAATAATAGAAATATAACAATGAGCAATCTCGAAATTTTAGAAATTATAAAAGCTATCAAAAATAGAGAAAATATTATAAATAATCAAATAAATTTTACGTCAAATCCAATCTTTAATTTATTTCTTTTGGTGTAAGTTATTACCTGAACCCCAATAATAACTTTAATATATTATTTTAAATTTTAAATTGAATCATAATATTTGTTATAACAAAAGCATAAACGGTCCAAAATAAATCTTCATAACATCTGTCAGATCATGTAAACAATTTTATAATATTTTTTAAAATGTATCTTTACTGAAGAAGGACTGTTTGTCCGAAACATGTCTATATAATTTTATTTTTATTAATATAAGTGTTGTATTTACAAAGTGCATAAAAAAGAAAAATAGAAATATATAACAAAATTGGGGTTTTCAATAAAAATATAAAACCATAACTAAATAAAAATAATAATGGATTCCTAAATATGTCAGAAAAGAGAAAAAAATGTCCGAAATGATGACGCTCAGAAATATATCTAGCAAGACACTGCAAGAGAGGATAAGTAATACACGGATAAGGGAGATATGCGAGGTCGAGGAGGTCGTTAGGTGGGGAAGGCAAAGGAGAAGATACTGGTATGCACACGTGAGGAGAATGGATCCATCCAGACTCCCCTTCATTGTGTTACCCGGCCAGCCCCATGGTAGACGACCCCGACAGCTGGGAGTCGACTTCGCAGGAGGCCAATTCCTTTTAAGAAACAGGTCACTAGGCCTACACTAAGAATAAGAAGAAGAAGAAAAGGATTCCTTAACTTACTAACTAACTTACCATCAAGCCGTCTCGCCGAAGGCGTAGGCAGTAAGAATGGACTGCCACACTTTAACCGATGCGGCACTCCATCCTCCTTTTTCGCCCCCGCGGGAGACGCGGTGAGATGGGTTGTGAACCTCATCGCCACCAATAGGCATCTCCCTCGCACAGTTCGATTCTCCAACGTTCACAAAATGAATCCAAAACAAATAATATAGAATAAAATGATATAAAATAAAATAAAAAAATCAAATAACACATAATGTTCTTTTAGATGGTGCAAATGTTGGCAGATGCACTATAGGGGTTAAAAGACAATGTGTTTACAAAAACACATAGGAAATCTTTTAAATCAACTTATTGAACGTTAAGGCATTAACACTGTGGAATTCCATAGTACTATACTTAGGAAATTTAAAATAACTTTGTTTAATCCACTAATTACTAAAAAAAACACGACAAGTTTCGGAGGATACCTCCATTTTCAGGTGTAAAAAAAAAAAAAAACTGAACAAAGAAAGACTAATATAAAAATTTATTATTGTATCGAATTTCAAATGCGTTTAAATATTAATGTTTCTTTGTTTAGTATTTATTATATTTTTACACCTGAAGATGGAGGTATCCTCCGAAACATGTCGTGTTTTTAAATATTTTTCAATAATTAGTGGATTAAACATAGTTATTTTCAATAACCTAAGTATAATCTTTTAAATGTCCACACCTAACTGAAAAAAAACACATGAAAGCTCCGATGGCAAGCCGCCACAAGCGCCCAAAATCGATCCTGTTCACAGGAACACTCCGGGCCACACAAATCAAGCCTCTGCATAAACCAACAATCTACCAAATCATCTTTCCAAGAATGTTCCCATCAGACAGAAGAGGAATAGCCACAAGAGCTGAACCTCTGTAAGCCAGAAGATCCAAGTCCAAGTCCAAATTAGTAAAAAGACTTAAAAATATGTCACACAATTGCGTAGATTTTCACGGTTGGTATGAATTTGTTTATATGGATCTTGGAAAATCCATGTTACTCGTCTTTCTGGACCGACGTTTCGGATATCGTTGCAGTCTTCATCTTCATCGTCATTCTCTCTACCTACCCCTGCGGCGAAACGGCGTAATGGTTTGTTTGTATATTTCTGATCTGGCTCACCCTGTAATGCTATATGAGCTGTTCCACAAAATAATAATAATAATTATACCCTTTACATCGACTTGGCTCGCGCTGTGATGACGTGAAGAGCCAAAAAAATAGGTTATATTAAATATTTTTTATCTCTTATTACTATTTTTTTAAGTAACTAAATTTTTAATTAAAATCGTTTAGAACAAAGAATCTAAGCTGACATAAACATTTATAAATAATAACAAAAAAATCCTTCTACCAGCTTCGTATAGTTTCAGATTGGCTTAAATGTGGGTTAAAACTGCAACAATCTTTAAAACGTCGGTTCAGAAAAACGAGTTATACCTATTTTCCCAAGATCCAAAAAAACAATTCACATGCCGTGAAAATTTGGGCTGTAGCACCACTACTGATTATGATGATGAATTTCATTACCTTCCTTTCATAATCCGCCTCGAGGTGCTCAAAGGTGAAGGCGCCCAAGATGCAGTAGGACACGACGAGAGAGACCAGCATGAAGTGCGAGAAGACGCAGGTGCAGAACTTCCACGTGTAGTACAGGAACCTGGCGCACTTGCTTGGAGCGGCGGGCTCAAACTGCTCCTCGCCCACGGGAACTATCTGCTGCTGTGGCGCCTGCCGCGACCGCGACATCTTCGAATTTCGAACGCACTTTTCGAATTTTGAAAATCCTTAATCCATTTCTTCGGTGTTGTCACATGTGATGGTTCAACAAACAAGTACCAGTACAATTCATTAAATAATTGGAACACTTAATTTAAATGTTTAAAATATTTTTATGTTATACTTTACGCACATATATAATACATTAATACATGTGTATACAAGTATCGACAGCAAGATCAGAATATACAAAACATGCGTGCGACCCATCATGACGTACGCTGTAGAGACGCGGGCTGACACTGTGCGAACCAAGGGACTACTTAGAACATCGGAGATGAAGGTCCTAAGATCAATCACTGGAAAAACCCTCCGAGATCGTGTCCGCAACGCAGACATAAGGAAAACCTGCGAAATAGAGGATATCGTTCAGTGGAGTAGATCCAGAAGAAGATACTGGAGGGACCATGTAGCCCGAATGGATGGTGACAGACTCGCATATACAGCCGCCTATGAAATCCCTTCCGGACACCGCCCACCTGGAAGACCGCCTAAGAGATGGAGGGACAGCTGGATCTCATCATCCGACGAGATATGATTTCTGTGTCACAGATCGTCAGATCTATCAAAAGAAGAAGAAGAAGAAGAAGAAGTATACAAGTAGAATGAATGCAAAATTAAGATAAAAAGAAAATTAATTTGTAAATGCGTATTATGTTAAAGATTTGATAGCATCATGAAATATTATAGAAAACAGTGCGAATAAAATAAGAAAAAGTGTTAGTAATTAATTAGAATCTTTGGTTAAAGCTCACTTTAAACCATGCAAAAAAATAGTAAAAAAATCCTCTGTTATGTATTTGGGGTGTTTTTTTTAGAGGTATACAATACATATTCAAAATGAAAAAAAAAACACATTAAAATAATGTTAATGTCTATGATATTGGTTTTATTTAATCGAAAATTTAATGCCATTATTATTTTAATATGATTTTGGTCCAATTTTACGACAATTGTCGTCTTTGTGGATACGTATCCACTAGAGTGTACGTGGGGTGAAAACGATCCTTGGTCTTCCAAATAACTTGCTCGGATGAACGATTATATCGACCGTGAAATGGACGTAGTGCACGATAAGTTTGGCGAACCAAATCAATTTGCACAATTTGCAAGCCAGTCTATTTATGGTAAAATGGCAAAACATATTGATTACAAATCAACTGTAAACTATCAAATTTACAGTTTGTAGAAACAATGTTGCCTGTTTAAAAACCAAACCCCTAAAACAAACTCCCTATACATTTAGATTTATTCCAATTGATTTTTAGCTTTGACTGGTTTGAACAGCCCCCTGCCATCTTCTGCTCCAGATAGCAGCAAACTTAACAAAACATGTTGAATCTAAAAAGCAAGTGGAATAAAAATAAAAACGTATTATTAAAAAATAATAATAATAGTAATTAATAGGCCGAGGAAAACCTGATATAATAAAAATTGTCAACTTATAAAAGGCAACCACCTTCACTAAAAAATGGTGTAGGGTGTATTCTTACGTATCCATTTGAAGAAACGGCTTGATGGTTAATTAGTTAATTTAAACAGTAATTACTAAATACATATATATTACACAACTTTCGAAATCGAATATATTCCAACGTGTGATAATGTCATTATTTTATACAATTTGCATAACTGACTAAAATCTGACTACTAAAAATATAAAGGAATTTTGGTGAGTTGTGTCAGGATAGAGTAGTGTGGCGGTCCTTTTTCTCTGCCTACCCTTCCGAAAACTGTGTGATAGTTGGTTGTTTATGTATGATATGGCGCATATATAGTTCCTTCTGATGGTATTGCATTTTGTGTTGCAATATTCAATATTCCATTTTTATGCAATATTTGACATAGCATTATTTGCATTCTCGTGTCGCAATATTAAATATATCACTCTAAATATAATAATAGACACTCAACACTAAGAATATTATATTATTACAAACCTATTATTCAATTTTTCGTGGAGATACATAGATAGATTGTGCGGGTAGACCGCCACAATGTTTTATCTCGATATTAAAGACTTTTCAAATATGATTGATTGATTTGTGCGTGCCATGTTTTCTCCAGTATTACACTGAGAAACTAACTAACTAACCATCACGCCGTCTCCTTGAACGGGTTGGCAGGAAGAATGGTCTGCCATACTGTTCTTTCCTGACATAGTTATCTTGATTCCTCAACATTTATACATCGTGTCATGTACGAACGTCGACCTCACATGAGGACGTTAACACATCAGTTTATCCAATTTGTATTTCTATATTATTTAATATTTTATTTTTGGAACACTTTTATTATATGTGTCACAATTTATGTTTAAGAGATTGTCATGACAGCTGTTTCGCCAATCTGTGTTTTCATAGTTAAGTGTTACAAGATAATATAAAAACAGTGTTTCAAAATAAAAACAACATAAATAGAGCATAGAAAACTATCGTATATATCCGCCTTCACTTTATGTTGTGGATTAATATGTATATGTATAAATATTACCACACTTTTCATTTTTACTTTTACAGGAATGTTTAGGTTATGACAAAACCTTTTTCAATGTACAAAATTTTAACGTTGATTTTTTTTTTAATAATAATTATGAACAACGTTAAAATTTTGTACTCTGAAAAAGGCTATTTATAAGACATGAGTGCGACCTATCATGACATACGCTGTGCAAACCAAGGGTATACTAAGAACATCTGAGATGAAGGTCCTAAGATCAATTACTGGAAAAACTCTCCGAGATCGTGTTCTCCTCGCAGACATAAGAAAACTTGCGAAATAGAGGATATCGTTCGGTGGAGTAGATCCAGAAGAAGAGACTGGAGGGACCATGTAGCCCGAATGGGTGACAGACTCGTTTATATAGCCGCTTATGAAATCCCTTCCGAATACCGCCTACCTGAAAGACCGCCTAAGAGTTGGGGGGACAGCTGGACCTCATCATCCTACGAGACATGATTTTTGTGTCACAGATCATTAGATCTATTAAAAATAAGAATAAGAAGAATATGGTTATGTTATAACCGAAATATGTCTACGAAAAGTGAAATAAAGTGTTGTAAAAATGCTAACTGCAGTTATATTTATCCAAATTGAAAATTTTAATATGTTCATTATTTGTTTTTTATAGCAACGCACAAGAGAAATATATTTTCAATAACCCTAATCCATTTTGCGTTGAATTCGCTGAATTCGTTTACTGCACCATTCACAATGGGATGAGTGAAAGTAAGTAAGAATGGTAAAGCCTTTTGATAGCACTATCCTACTTGTAAAGGGTACATTTATAAATTGTTGTTTTACATTAACATAAAATAGGGCCAGAAAGATGCCTCACTATCCGATGTGTTACTATCATTAATGCACCAGGTGCCCCTGGAAATTATACGTTGTTGTAAAGTTGAAGAGAAAAGCATTGTCTGCATAAGCTTTATATGAGACGATTGCCAAATGCAGATATATATTTGCACTGCCATTAGCTTCTTAACATATTATGTTAAGAAATTAATGCAGTGCAAATAAGAAAAGTGTTATGAACAAGATAATATAATAATTAATACGAATCAAAACGTCAGTTTTCTAGAAGATTTATTATATTTTATGTGAATGACTAGTTTCGTCCTTCTAAGGCATTATCAAATGTCATTTCATAACGCCTTAGAAGGGCGAAGGGGAAGGCTAAATGGAAGCAATTAATTAATGACGGAGGAAAACGTGGCACGATCAAATAAATTAAAATATTGAATGTCAGCCACGTGAGGACTCGGAGAAATCGATGAGCGTGCATGACACGATGTATGAATGTTTAGGAGAAAATTTTGGCAGTTCATTCTTTCCGCCTATCCCTTAGTTAGTTAGATTTGTACGTATAAGATGATATACAAATATTTTAAAAATACATTTTTGCAGTATAAAACTGAAGAAAATATGGCACGAACAAATCGATCAAATTTATAATAGTAAACAAGATTGTTAAGTGGTTTTACTTGGATCTAGTGAGTTTGAGAATGCCCTCGCAAGGCGAAACAAATTTGTCACAATTTATATAAACTAAATCCAAGTAAAACCACTTAACCAACGTGTTTTCTATTATAAATTAATAATGGAGTTTTACAAAACTAATACCTCAACCATCAATAAATCATTCAAATTTGAAAAGTCGTTTATATCGAGATAAAATATTGTGGCGGTCTATCCGCACTATTTATCTCCATAAAAAAACTGAATAATAGGTAAGTTAAAATCTAATGTTTAACAGAAAGTCTAATATTATATTTTTGGGATATATTTAATATTGCGACACGAGAATGCAATATTTAATCAATATAATGCTAAGACTCATATTATACAAAAGTGAAATATTGAATATTGCGACACAAAATGCAATATCATCAAAAGGATTTATATATGTGACATATCATACATAAACAACAAACGATCACACTGTTTCCCGAAAGGGTAGGCAGAGAAAAAAGGCTGACACACTACTCTATCCTGACACAACACACTAGATTCCTTCACATTCATATATCGAGTCATACATGCACGTTGATTATTCCGTCTTTAACATGGCAAACCTTTAATATTAAAAATTATTTTGTCATTCATACTTTGTTTTCCTCGGTATTCCATGATTTCATACTCCATTCACATGGTTTAGAATATATTTTCTTAAACATTGCTTTTGCTATTGCGAAATGTCCTACCTGATAAAAATTCAAGCGATTATAAATTGAATATCATTGTTTGTAAATCAAAGATGAAAATAAAAAAATAATGTATATAAGATGAAAAAAATATATATATTATTTTTTGCACTAAAAAATTACTAACTAACCAACCATCACGCCGTCTCCCCGAAAGGGTAGACAGAAAGAATGGACTGCCACGCTTTAATCGATGCGGCACTCCATCCTTTTCTTTTGGCCCCCGCGAGAGACACGGTGTGATGGGCTGCGAACCTCATCGCCACCAATAGGCATCTCCCACGCACACTTCGATCGCCCAACATCAACAAAATTAATCTAAAACAAATCATATAAAATACAATGTTATAAAAAATATACATACAATAACAAAATAGAAATAATTTAACGCATAATGCTCTTTTAGATAGTGCACTTGTTTTCAGCTGGACGATCCGGGCTGTTTATTTAATTTATATTCCACTAACAACCGTTTTTTTTTTAAATAGACTGTTAGTAGGCACTTAAAAACAATCTAACACCAGCAAGAACTTTGAAATATTATTGAAAAATTTATTCAAATTGTCATTGACACAAATGAAATTTTTATTTTTACACCGGTCAAATTTCTTTATATAAACGAAAAAACTTATATAATTTTAACATCAAAACAGTAAAAACTTATTTCGTTTCACAACTAACTATTGTAAAGTACGACAATAATAAAAAAATTGTGTATTGTTAATTTAGAAATGCTTTATAATTCTATTAAATATGCTTTTTTAAAAGAAAAATATAAAATGTGTGTATAATATAAAAATAAAAAAATGCAATAAAATTTCTAAAATTATTGAAGCCATTTTCTTCAAATGGAGTTTAATGTTTCTACAGGTAGATAAAACAGATTTCTATGTTGTGTGTTAATAACAGAATAGTAGCTTTTCAATTTTCTCCATAAATGACAATACTACTATTGATTAAAGATCAAAATTTGTGAATCATGGCCAATTTAACAGCTCGTTCACCATCAGAGGTATATTATTTGAATGTTAATTGCTAAAAATGAGTTCAGGTGAAGACTTTAATTCGTCCAGTGCATGAGACTTTACGAATTAGTTTTGGGCGTTTATACAGGTGTTTGAAGAAAACAAGTCTAAATTCAGTGACAAATGAAACCCGGGAAGTCAGTACCAAGTGACCATGATCAAAGTGAGGAAGGTTTTGAAAACGATGAAGTTATTTACGATTAACATTGCTCTATTTTGATTTTTTAAAAAGGAAAAATTTCAGAATAATAGTGAATCATGTCCATTTTATTTTATTTTATATGTACTTTTAATATTAATAAAGCCTTTGTGTATCTTATTTTTTGTCTATTTATTTAAATTGATTCATGTACTACCAAAATAAATTAAGTGTTTGCAGTGAAAACATCCCTGGATTTTACAAAAGTCTTTCAACTTTAGGTCTAATCATCTCAGAATCATGATCGATGGACTTGATCCATTAATATTCTGAACCACCCAAATATCACTCACAATTACACAATACATATTAGAGTAGTTAATATCATATTCAGATAAATAAATTTAAAGATTTTTTTAACTATAGAAAAGTAAATAATCATTTTAATATTTAAAATTTAAATATATATGTCATATTATATTATTACACAATTTTAATTACTGTGATAAACAATGTTATTCTTACCAAACTAATTTCGTTAGTATATTTGGTTATTTATTAAATTTTAAACATGGAACACTTTGGATAAATTAAACTTTATACGACGCGTGTCAAAATATTTTAACGAAACTTTTAAAAATAGAACGCACGACTAAAACTTCTTTTTGCAAACAAAAACTTAAAATCACATTCGGCCACGCGGTCTGACAGGGTAACTCAACGCCTGGTGTAATCTAATTATTTCGCGACACAACAATTACACATTTTAAATGGCGAGAGTGCCGTGTTTTGTACACGGCGTTTTCTCAAAAACTAACATTCTAACATACACACAGGCGCGGAGAATCTAACGTCGACGGAAAGCTATTTTTGTTCCTAAAATATCGCGGTCGGGCTAAGAAGCCGCCATTGAGGCCGAACACACTACAATATTCCGCGTTTGAAAATATTTAGAGTGCGCTGTCAGTATTGTTGTAATTTCGAACGATTTTGTTTTTCGCGTTGAAAGTTAGCATACTCTGCAATCGGGCAACGCACCTGATTTATAAACGAGTGTAAGTAAATTTACGGTGCCGAAATGTGCAAACGCGTATTTACCACAATAAATCATTTACAGTCATTGGATACGTATCTAAAAATATTAGAAATAATAATTTATGAAAATAATTTTCTTAAAAACTAACTAACTAACTAACCATCACGCCGTCTCCCCGAAGGGGTAGGCAGAAAGAATGAACTGACACACTTTTCTTTCCTGACATATTTCTCTCGCTTCCTCAACATTCATACATCGTGTCATGCACGCGCGTCGATTTCTCTGACTCCTCACATGGCCGACATTCAATATTTGATTTATTTGATCGTGCCACGTTTTCCTCGGTCTTCCTCTATTTCTGGTTCCATTTACATCGTTGACATATAATTTTTTTACCATTCTTTCTTCATTCATTCGTTCCATGTGTCCAAACCATCTTAATGATCCTTTCATTATTTCGTTCATAACACCATTATTCGCACCGCATTCACTTCTTATATTTTCATTCGACACTCTATCATACACAGAGTATCCACACATTCGTCTAAGAGATCTCGTTTCTACTGCATTTATTCTACTTTCATCCTTCTTTTGCCAGTTCCATGCTTCGCTTCCATACATAAGGGTCGGTAGAAGAACACCATTGTTCACTGCCATTCTAGCTTTTTTGGATAGGTTTTTGTTTGCGATGACAACTTTAAGTGCACCATTCACTTTGTTGCCTGGCCCAACCATTCTTATTATTTTCTTATTTGCACGAAATTGTAATAAAATAAAATTGGGGTAATATGAGACAGAGAGATGGAGCCAATAGAGAGCTGTTGTAGAGTGTGAAGATTAGAAAGGTCTCACATTTGGGTCATGTTTTAAGGGGAGAAAAATACCACCTTCTTCGGCTGATAATCATGAACAAGATAGAGGAACGACAAACGACAAGGACCAGAAAGCAGTTGTTCTGGCTGCAGAATATAATGCCTCATTTTACTTCACAGGTTTCCACTTCAAGACTCTGGATACCCAACTATCTGTTAATTAAAAAAGGATCCCTGAGATGGTTTGGATATATGGAACGAATGGACGAGAGAAGAATGGTGAAAATATTATATACAAGCAGTGTGAGTGGAAAGATAATTCGTGAAAGATCAAGGAAAGCATGGCATGATCAAATTTATCAAATGCTAAAAGGCGGCCACATTCGAAATCAGAAAAATCGGCGAGCGTGCATGTTACGATGTATGAATGTAGATCATCTACAGCGCCCTTGAGATGAGTAATTCATAAAAATGGCGCTCTATAAATTATCCAATTTATTATTATTATTATATTATTATTTAAGAAGCTAGATAGATATGTCAGGACAGAGCAGTACGGTGGTCAATCCTCTTTGTCTACCCCTCCGGGAAATGGCGTGATGGTTAGTTAGTTAGAATTTTAAGAAGTGCATCAGATAAATTATGAAAATAAAAAATATATTTCGTTTCATCTTGCTACGGCATGGTCATACCACAGAGCAGTTGGTGGTCCATCCTCTCTGTCTACTCCTCCGGGGAAACGACGGGATGTTTAATTAGTTAGAATTTTAAAAACTGCATCAGATAAATAGCGAAAATCAAAAAAATATATTGTGTTTCATCTTGCTACGGCGTGGTCAAATGTTTTTTTTATATAGCGATTCCATGGAAAAATATCCCACTCCCATATATTATAGTATACTAACATTTTAAGAAAATGATGTTTTCATCAATTATTAATATGTGATATAGATGGATTGTTTCTTGAACAAGGATGTACAATCCATATTAAATAATTAAACTAACTAACTAGCTAACCATCACGCCATTTCCCCGGAGGGGTAGGCAGAGAGGATGGATCGCCACAATACTATGTCCTGGCATACCTCTCGGGCTTCCTCTACATTCATTCATCGTACCATGCACGCACGTCGATTATTCCGACTTCGAATGTGGCCGCCTTTTAGTAGTTGATTAATTTGGTCATGCCATGTTTTCCTCGGTCGTCCTCGGCTTCTTTTTCCACTCACGCTGCTTGTGTACAACTTTTAAACCATTCTTCTCTCATCCATTCGTTTCATATGTCCAAGCCATCTCAAGGATCCTTTTTTAATTTTATCCATGATGCAATTATCTGTCTTACATTTCTCTCTTATTTCATCGTTTGGTATTCTATCATACAACCTTTTCCCGCACATTCTTCTTAGTGATCTCATTCTACGGCGTTTATCCTGCTTAATACGAATGAAACACCGCGAGGGTGGATCCAGCGAGGATTGAACGTCTGAAGACGGACTGATGAATCACAGGAAGAAATTTGATATCCTGTATGAACAGATCGCAAGATCTACAACGGAAGAAAAAGATCAAGAAACTCTCTGTCTTGTAAATTTTTTATGTTTTATGGGATAACATTTAATAAAACAGTTTCAAAGCGAAACATATCATTCCTATGAAGTATAATAAAACTTCTAGAAAACAGACGTTTTCATTCGTACTAATTAATTATGTGATATACTCGTATAGAGTTATACATCATTGCTCAAGAAACAATAAATAAATTGATATGTAGTTTCACACAAATGGCTGAAGCAACAGTGAATAAATATTATCATTGTGTTGTTGTTTGCCTAGTAAAAAAACAAACATAAATATCGCGAGTTTAAGCCGATATGATAAGGCTTTATGGGCTTTTTGTAATAAACAAACAAATAAATAAATTATTACGATATCTTACGTTACGTAAATACCTCAAGAAATTGAGTTTTCTCCGTTTTTGCAAGCCTGGCACGGGCATAAAACGAGAAACCATCGTCTATAAATTATCAATAAAACTAGATAAGCCCATAAAAAAGTGTTAGGGGTTCATAAAACGTGCTGTTTATTTACCAGGGAAGTGTATCGGGGCAGTTAGACTTCTTGTTGTTTTATCGCGTCATTAAAGAGCCCACAGCTTTATAGCGAAATTGTAAAACCTCTCTGAAATATTGATGGGTTTACATTTAATGTACTTTCGAGGTAAAATGCGCTCCAACCTTCAGTTTCATTATATATTTTGTATTATTTAACCTATTTTTTCAACTCATATACTGCAATTTAGTTTCTTATGTAAGTCATTCATTTCGTTAGCAAAAGGCTTCATTGTTCACGTCTGTTTTCTAGAAGTTTTATTATATTTTATGGGAATGACATGTTTTGCCTAACTAACTAACTAACTAACTTACCATCACGCCGTCTCCCCGGAGGGGTAGGCAGAAAGAATGGAACGCCACACTGTTCTGTCCTGACATACGCCTCTCGCTTCCTCTACATTCATACATCTTGTCATGCACGCACGTCGATTTTTCCGACTCCTCACGTGACCGACATTCAATATTTGATTGATTTGATCGTGCCACGTTTTCCTCGGCCTTCCTCTATTTCTAGCTCCGTTCACGCCGTTTACATATACCTTCTTTACCATTCTGTCTTCACTCATTCTTTCCATGTGTCCAAACCATCTTAATGACCCTTTTCTTATTTTGTTCATAACACTTTCATTCGCACCACATTCACTTCTTATACTTGCATTTGTCACTCTATCATATACAGATTTGCCACACATTCGTCTTAGAGATCTCATTTCTACTGCATTTATTCTACTTTCATCCTTCTTTTGCCAGTTCCATGCTTCACTTCCATACATAAGGGTCGGCACAAGAACACCATTGTGCACTGCCATCTTAGCTTTTTTGGATAGGCTTTTGTTTGCGATGACAACTTTAAGTGCACCATTTATTCTGTTGCCTGCCCCAACCCTTCTTTCAATATCCTTCTCCACCCTCCCATCCTTTGTAAACATACTTCCTAAATAAACAAATTCATCCACTTGTTCCAGATTTTCACCGTTTACACTAATGTTGCACACTGTCATGCTTCCTTCTTTTTCGATAATCATTACCTTAGACTTATTCACATTCATCATCAAATCGTATCGCTTGCATACCTCATACATCCTAGACACCAGGGCTTGCAGTTCGTGCTCGTTGTCTGCAAGTAGCACAGCGTCGTCCGCATACAACAAACAGCTTACTGAAACATCTTCCATTTTTGCACCTGCTTCCAACCCTTTCAGCTCTTTCATACACTTGTCCATATATAGATTAAACAACCATGGAGACATTACACACCCCTGTTTGACACCTTTATTGATATCAAACCAGGCTGTAAGATCCCCATTTACTCTGACACTAGCAGTGCTTTCTGTGTACAGTGATGTAATTGCCGTGATCAGTTTTGTGTTTATTCCATATTCCGACAATATTTCCCACAGTTTACCTCTATCTACGCGATCATATGCTTTTTGCAAATCGACAAACGCACAGAAGAGTTTACGGTTTTTGGCCATAAACTTCTCTGTCACTGTACGAAGTGCAAAAATTTGATCCATACATCCTCTGCCATTCATAAAGGCGCCTTGCACATCCCAAACTCTATCACTCGTCGTCTTTCTTACTCTTTCTATTAAAATTCTGCCATAGATTTTACCAACAACACTCAAAATACTAATAGCTCTGTAGTTTCCACATTCCATATGGGATCCTTTTCCTTTGTACAGAGGCAAAATAACTGCTCTCCTCCAGTCGAGTGGGGTATATCCCTCCTCCAAGCATTGGTTGAACAGTTTACATATCCATGCGGAAACTACTTCGCCACCGTTTTTGATAAATTCTATAGCGATGCAGTCATACCCTATGTTTTGCCAAAGTAAAATTTAACAATCCTATCAATGTATTATATTATAATAAAACATCTGTAAAACAAACGTTTACATTCATATTCAGAATCCAGATTTTTAAACCCCTTTTTTCAAATATCAATATGTTTTTTTTTAATCTTGAAGATCCATGTATTCCGTCATTCTCGACCAACGTTTTTTTTAAATCTTTGCAGTCTGTATCTTCAGAGTAGTCATAAATACCCTGAAGATGAAAACTGCAACGATCTCATATTTTCGTTTTCGTACAAATTTTCAGCGTGAAGCGTGAGGTGAAGAAAAATAAACACAAAAATGAAAGAAGAAAAAAGTATTTGAATTTCTAAAAAAAACATTTTTAAATTTAATTCTCTTGAACAATTATGTAATACTCCATGGTATACTTTATTTTACGTTAATGTATTTAGCCTTGTTACGGCATTTTCTGATGTCTTATAATACCGAAGCGAGATGAAACATGTAATTCCCACAAAATACAATTGAACTTTTAAAAAACATGCCTTTTTATTAGTATTAATCATCAATTCATTGTTAAAAAAAAATTCACTTTGTTTATTTATTCTATATTTGCCTTCATTTTGTGCTGTGGATTCATATTTAAATAAATATAATTACACTTTGTATTACAACACTTTTTATTTTCACTGAACTCAGACACGTTTCGGTTACAAGTAACCTTTATCGATGTAGACAATTTTAATAATAAAATAAAGCAGAGTGGTCAATACATTTCAGATACATACTAAAAGATTATATACATACATTAAATATATTATGGGGGTGGAGTTATGTATAAAAGTGGAGGGGGTATAATTAGGATTGAGGAGAGGGGAGATATATCATTTGGACTTGAATTTATATATATATTTTTTTTTTTTAAAAGACTTTTATCAAGGATTTACATCAATGGTATTAGAATTAATTTTACAATCTTCAATGTGAGCAGAAAATAGCTCATTATCATGAAGAAGGAATCTGGTCGTGTCCAGGCTTCAACCCATGTCCCCTGGATCAGGAGCCAAGCGTTCTATCCCCTAGACCATCACCCGGTTTATTATACTTAATTAACTGGTTTATTATATTTTCAATATTTTTTATGGCTTTTATAATTTCAAAAATTTTTAAATTATTTAATTTTAAGTTTTCATTATTAATAAGCAAAATTCTAATACAGTTTTCTTTATTAACCACCCTACGTATTTGAACGTACGTGATACGTTCACTGTGACTGTACCATTCTGCGCTATCCCGTATCAGGTACGCGCTTGAGCAAAAGTAATGTACCTAAAATGTATAAACTGTTAGGGATACGCGCGTGTGCCAACAACACTCGAGTACGTACTTCATAAATATGATAGTTTTACAAGAGGCAGGCGAAGTGTGCGGCAGAGTATTTGACGTTTCGTAATTTAAAAAATAAAATTAATATATAATTAAAATTCACTAATAAAAAAACCTGCTTTATTATGCACGTTTTTCGGAAAATAACCCAAAGGTAGGGTGGTTAAAAGTATGATTATTTTCAATTTAGTATTTTGCCAACCGAATCCGAGAAATTATTATTAGAAAGGCATATAATGTGTTCATTTATTCTTATTTTTAAAACATAGAGAAAATAACGCGTTATTTACATTGATAAAGGCTACTTGTAACCGAAACATGTTTGTATTAAGTGGAAATAAAAAGTGTTGTAATACGATAACATATTTGGTCTTCACGCTCTTTACCTCCAATATGAAGCACGCGTACGTCCGACTACGGTAACTATTGAAGTGAGGTCAGATTCATCATTTTTATTCCCCTCGGCTGAGTTCATTTGTCTGGAAATAAATATACACCAGAAATGTATAGGCAAAATCGAATAATCGATGATGTCTGCATTTAGCCTGGTCTGCTATTCAACAGTTAACTGATTTATGGCGGCTCACTCTGGCCACTGCATTTTTGATACAGCTTTTATATTTCAATTTAAAAAATATGTTTTCTCTCATTCGTAAAATTTTAAACTTGTTAATGGAATCCTGTTGGTCTAGGAAACAAAACGCTTGCCTCCTGATCCAGAGGACTTGGATTGAAGCCTGGACACGACCCAATTCTCACTCCACACATTCTAGTGTCTTAAACAGTAATTAATATTAAAGGATTAATATTATCTCAATCGAGACAAAGATGCAAACCGGAAACTGAATATGGTGATCGAGGTGTTTACAGGACTTATGACCTGTCATTGGTTGGGTTAAGCGCACGCTTTATGTAATTACAACATTCCCCATTCCACCTTTCTTATGACCGCCATGTTTGACAAATTTTTGGAAGTTGTATATATGTTAATATCCAACACCACAATTCACATGTCAGTTTCAATTTACAGACCAGCGCCATCTATGAAGATTAGATTTAAGCATTAAGCAGAAGATCTTTATAACGCAATGTGAAAGCCTACCGCCATTAACACACTGCTAGATAACGCCTGGAAATGTCACTCCAATTTATATGCTAACTTGGACCAGTTTTTGTTTTATACAACATTTTGAATGTATACAAATACTTGTAGACGAATACTGGATTTTATTTACCCATTGCGGGTTATCAATTCAAGGATTAATTTTATCTCAATAGAGACGAAGTAATTAATATTGTTTGTAATATCGGTTGAGATAAAAAAAATATTCAATAATAATGAGCTATTTATGCTTGGTAAGGAGATTTTGTAATACAATTCAAACGCCATTGATTTTAATCTTTGGTGTAATTCATCAAAATATTATTTTAAAAATATATGACTGCTTTAGCAATTCGGCGTTATTTTCAAGTGTAAATAAAAAAAATAATCAAATCAGTTTATTTTCTCAAAAGACATTACAAACAACAATTATAATTTAAGGCATCTATTGAGAACAGGTAAAAATAAAATACTCGTATATAATACCAGGAACGCTTGAGAGATGGTTCGACTTTAGGAATACAAGATACTCTCTAAAGTCAAGAGTATTTGTCCCCTGAACGTGCTTTCACTAATATGAAAGACAATCTCCGAGGAGACCGCGTTCAGCAGACTAATTGCTCTTCCCACCGGTGTCACCAGAGGCAGATTGGTTCTGGCGGCCGGTAGGTAAAACAATCTATGCTGTCGCTGTCGGAGATATCTATCGGGGACAAACAGACCAGCATCCTCCAGTACGGCCGAGTTCTCGAAGTATCCCCAAATTATTCTAAAGAAATCGGTTATTAGATGTTCATCTCTTCGAAGCTGTAGAGAATTGGTTCCGAGCATTCCCAAAAGAAATGCCGTGGGATAGAGCCACGGATAACTACCATACTCCCTCATGTCCCATATAGGTCACTGTAGCTACCGATCTCTATGCCTAGGTAAGTGAATCGCATGACTTGCTCAATAGGTGTGTTATCGATGATCAGTTTACATCTGAGCGGCTCTTTTTGCTGCAAACTAATCTCTAGAATTGAAATATAAAAAAGTACTTTTGCTATAATATATTATAGAAATAATATACTATTATAAATCCCTACGTCATAAATCTGCAAAACAAAAAGAATATTATTTAAAATGAGAATGTATTTTTGTGTCTGATTTATGTGAATAATTCCGTTATTCACCGTCCAGCGCCAGCGTCTGGGTGACTACCGCGTTAAACATTGAATATTCCGCCTCCAGCGAGTGTGTGACGTTTAGTCAGGATTATCGAATATAACCTCAAATTTATTTATTAAAACCCGCCGGCCGGCAGAGCGCGAGGATTCGTCAGTTCGAATTACGCCCGTACATTGTTTTCCCGCGCTCCGGTGTTGCCGCCGCTCTAAATTTATATTGTCCACAATGATTTTTAATTTGTCCGCTAGACCGGGTGGGCAGGTACCTGCCGCGGGTATTTTTAATTCATTTCGGCCCCACCGCATTAGGGAGGCTTCATTTGGCTGATTAACGCTCGCCAAAATGGGGTTGTTTGTTGGAAATGTTTTTATTCCAAAGTGACGCCCGTAATTAACTAGGAAAGAGCAGGTACTGCAATTAAATATTTGTTTTATATATTTAATCAACATTTTGCATTTCCGCAATTATGATTTCGTTTAGCAAAAAAATCCTTGTTTGCAAAAATTATTCTTCCTCGTCTTAGTTTATGACCTATTAATGACGAAGAGCTGTCCTGGGATGATGGTGTCCAGCCATCTCTTCGGCAACCTCCCTGGTAATATCATGCTGCGGGGGTTTTCTTCTTTAAAAAAATTTGCAATTCGTGTATTCTCCATGCAATCCACATGAGAAGCGCCTTCTGCTTCTTTCCTATCTTACTATATCCTTAACACCACAGACAGACCTTATCGTCTTATTTCTGATCAGATCTCTGATGGAGGCGAACTCCCAAGTGTATAATCCTCCTTCTCTCCAATGATTGGTA
Organism: Lepidostoma basale; assembly: GCA_022606425.2. NCBI lineage: Eukaryota > Metazoa > Arthropoda > Insecta > Trichoptera > Lepidostomatidae > Lepidostoma > Lepidostoma basale. Next base: position 1,455,140 of record JAHDVF020000363.1, on the reverse strand, counting down.
GCTTAGCATACATAGCAAGAATTCAGTCGGAAAGAGCCACGGGTAATAACCGCGCTCCCTGAGGTATAGAAAGCTCAGAGATTTGTTCTGCACTCACTCCACCATCAGAGAATATCGAATCCCATGCGGCGACCAAATAATGGAACTATATTCCAGCCGACTTCTTACCAGGAAATTATACAATACCCAAAGTACCTGAGTGTTGGAAAATATTTTGGCATTCCTAAAAACAAATCCAAGCATTTTAACGGAACTATTACAGATAGATGCTGGAGGATGTGTTGCGCCGTTCTTTCGACAGTCCTCGTGGTATTCTGTGTATGCAGAGCAGAAGCTATGTAGGCTTCACGAGGAAGCGGCAAAAGTAGGTCTCAAAATTAACATGTCACAGTAGACTTACGAGTGTCCACAATTGACTCCACCCCAATCTTGCTCCACGGTGTCCCCCTTGTGACCACGACCAGCTTTTGCTACCTCGCCCTCGGTAGTATGATACCAGGCCCGGAAGGTACGGAGGAAGATGTAGCCAATAGACTCAACAAGGCAAAGGGAGCTATGCTTAGCCCTGTATGGCGTTCCAGTATCATTTCGAGAAAGCTCAAGCTCCAAATATTCATCAGAAGCGTTAAAAGCGTACAGCTGTGCGGATGTGAGACTTGAAAATCTACCTCAGACGTTATTGAAAAACTCCAGGTGTTTAGGTGCCTTCGTTCAATATTCAAGATTTATTGAGCCCAAACAGTGTAAAATACCGTTCTCTGAACCATGGAAAGCGAAAAGCCAATTAGGGAACAAGTCGCTAGACGCAAATGAGACGGAACCCAGCCTGCATCGCTCAGGGCGCACTAGACTGGTCCCCTATGGGGGGGAAAGTGGATGCGAGGCATACCTAGAGCCACCTGGAGAAGAGCCCTGCAGGACGAGGTTAAGGCAGCAGGCCTCACTTGGGATGATGTTAGGCATCAGGCATGCGATATTGGAAATGGTGGAGAAGGTCCATTGAGGCCCTATGCACCACGGAGGTGTGACAGAACAAAATGAAGAAGAAGAAGATTACATAGAGAATCTATGGAAAGATTGAACGATAATTGAGCATCGAACAGAACACCGAGATCTCTTCTATCCCATACGTCATGGTAGGGCGGACGCATGTCTTCTACGAGTTTATCCTGATATTGCTTTCGGTTAGCACGTATTTTCAAATTATTCGACTTTTTAAAAACCAATATAAATCTTTCATTGAATATTATAAATTAAGAATATTGATTACACAAATTCTACGATAACATATTTCCTTCTTGCTAAGAGAAAAACACTTGAAAGCTGATTTAAGATGTTTTCTAAATTCAAATAATTATTTTACGAGCACTGTTGAGTTTTGGATCCCGCCAAGTACCTGCTTAGCGTTTCGCGAAGTTTGATCGCATTGTTAAAGTTAATGGCTCAGAAATTAAGACTTCCCTTGAAACACTTGTAGAAAGTTTGACTTTTAATTTGAAGGGGCAAAAAAAACTTTTAAACTTTAAAATTATTTCAACGTTTGAAAGTAATGATGTTGTATTAACCTTAATCGTATTAACTTGTTTTATAAGTAATTCGCAAGATGGTTGTAATTGTCCAAAACAACCTAATTAAAGTAATTTCATTACTTAATGGCGTGCTTTTAATATTTCATATAACTCATTCTACGATCATTTGTGAAGTTTCGGCTCTATCTCAAATATACATCTCATGTAATAATGGTATATAATATATTACGCAGTATTGAAACGGGAAATTGGAAGAGGCCTATATCCAGCAGTGGAGGGAAGAAGGCTAGCAAAGAAGAAGATTATTAAAAGATGTTGAAACCGAATTTTATGAAATATTATATTATATAAAGGCGAACAATGTCACTCCAAAAATGCACTATGACCATCGCAATTATAAAAAACAATTACATCACAATTAAAAAAATAAAAGACATCAAAAGGAGGGTTGGTGCTGGGAACAAAATAAATGGCGCACTCAAAGTCATTACCGCAAATAGAAATATATCCACAGAAGCAAAGATGGCAGTACACAATGGAGTTCTAGTGCCAACCCCCATGTACGGAAGTGAAGCTTGGAGCTGGCAAAAGAAGGATGAAAGCTGGATAAACGCCGTAGAAATGAGATCTTTAAGAACAATGTGCGGGAAAACGTTGTATGATAGAATACCGAACGATGAAATAAGGAAGAAATGTTAGGCAGATGACTGCATCATGAATAAAATTAAAAAAGGATCCCTGAGATGGTTCGGACATACGGAACGAATGGATGAGAGTAGAATGGCTAAAAAGTTGTACACAAGCAGCGTGAGTGGGAAAAGAAGCCGAGGACGACCGAGGAAAACATGGCATGACCAAATTAATCAATTACTAAAAGACGGCCACATTCGAAGTCGGAATAATCGACGTGCGTGCATGGTACGATGTATGAATGTAGAGGAATCCCGAGAGGTATGCCAGGACAGGCCAGTGTGGCGATTCATCCTCTCTGCCTACCCCTCCGGAGAAATGGGGTGATGGTTAGTTAGTTAGTTAGTAGTTAATTAATTAAGATACTTAGGAAATTTAAAAAAAAATTTAAATCCACTATTTAATAAAAAATATTTAAAAACACGACATGTTTCGGAGGATACTTCCAACTTCAGGTGTAAAAATAAAATAAAAACTAAACAAATAAAGACTAAATGCGAATTTCGAATTTTAAATGCGTTTTTTATTAGTCTTTCTTTGTTCCTAAGAATCGGCCACATGAGGAGTCGGAGAAATCGAAGTGGGTGCAGGAGACGATGTATGAAGCGAGAGATGTACAGGAAAGAAAAGTGTGGGGGGCTATTTTTTCTGCAATGGTTAGTTAGTTAGTTTTTGTAACATATATAAAATTTAATCAAAACTCTGCTATGAGGCGATAATATAATATTACAGCGATACGACGAGCGAAAATTTGTTTTTGTGTACAAATGTAAGCATACACTCTTGGATTCTGCTAAACACTGGTATCATGAAAGTCATTACAGTTTATGTATTTAGGTTTGTTTATTATGAAATGGGGATTAACGAATGAATGCCATTTGTTTATGTGGTCCGCTAGGGGCGGGAAACGACTATAAGGGGTGAGGAAATAACCGATAACTGTCTTGAGGAAATAACGGTTTCGCGCTTGAGATTGAATGATATTGTTGTAAGCAAAATATATTCTTTTTAAGGATCAATTGTATCTCAATAGAGACAAAAATGCAAATTAGAAACAGAATATAATATAAAGGCGTTTACAGGACGTATGACCGACCTGTCATTGGTTGGGTTAAGCGAACGCTTTATGTAATACAACATCCCCATTCCGCCCTTATTACGACCACCACGTCTGACATTTTTTTGGAAGATGTATATATGCTACAATGGTGGACTACACTTCACATTTTTTAGGTCAATCTACACTAGCGCCATCTATTAAGATTGGATTAAGCATTAAGCAGAATATATTATATTTAACTAACTATATAACTAACCATCACGCTGTCTCTCCAAAGGAGTAGGCAGAAAGAAAAGAATTGACTGCCACACATTTCTTTTCCTACATACTTCTCTCGGTTCCTCAAAGTTCTCCCCACGTGGTCGACATTTCAATATTTGATTTATTTTATAGTGCCTGGTTTTCCTCGGTCTTCTTCTATTGGTAGTTTCATTTACATCGTTAATGTGTGTTTTTTACCATTCTTTAAGAATTCATTATTTCCATCTGTCCAAACCATCTTAATGTTCCTTTTATTTTTTTGTTCATAACGCTCTCATTCGACACTCTAAAATACACAAGTTTTCTACACATTCGTCTAAGAGATCTCATTTCTATTACATTTTGGAAATTTAAAAATAACGTAGTTTATTATCCACTTTAATATTAAAAATCACGACATCTTTCGGAGGAAACCTCAATCTTCAAGTGTCAATATAGTTATAACAAAAAACCAAACAAAGAAAGACTGATTAAAACGCATTTAAAACCGAAACAATAAATTTGTATTAAAAAGAAATAGCTTGGACTAATTGCCTTAAGCACTAAAAAATATATTTTTTAAATATAATAATTTTTAACTGTAAGAACTATTAATATTTTTTATCAGTAAGAAGCAATAAGTAATTTTAAACAGTAATAATTAAATTAACAAAATAATTAAAAGTGATAATATACACCTGAAGATGGAGGTCCCCTCCGAAACCTCGATATAACGGACCTCCATTTAACGGAATTTGAATATAACCGACAAAAAATCCGGTCAAATGTAAAAAAATTTAAAACGCATTTTCGAAATTTTAAAGAGTGTGTCTCTTAGACGAATGTGTGGATATTCTGTGTATGATAGAGTGTCGAATGAAAATATAAGAAGTGAATGCGGTGCGAATGATGGTGTCATGAACAAAATAATGAAAGGATCATTAAGATGGTTTGGACATATTGAAAGATTGAATGAAGAAAGAATGGTAAAAAAATTATATGTTAATGATGTAAATGGAACCAGAAATAGAGGAAGACCGAGGAAAACGTGGCACGTTCAAATAAATCAAATATTGAATGTCGGCCATGTGAGGAGTCAGAGAAATCGACGCGCGTGCATTACACGATGTATGAATGTCGAGGAAGCGAGAGAAATATGTCAGGAAAGAAAGGTGTGGCAGTCCATTCTTTCTGCCTACCCCTTCGGGGAGACGGCGTGATGGTTAGTTAGTTAGTTAGTTAGTTAAAAACTTGGTTCACTGTACGTACAATCCTTTAAATTTTTAATACAAATCTATTTGTTTATTATTTTAAAATGCTCTCAATTTACAATACCAAATTGTTATCCTCTTGTTTTCGACACTATTGTAATACAATAATAATCAGAACAATTTTCAAATTAATCCTAAAACTTTCATGCATTCCTCTCTCGCTCTCTTGTATTCGAAATATGCTCGTACTCTTTCTTGATAACATCCGAGTTTTAGCCTATTAATATTATAATAATAATCTTTCTTCATATTAATGAGCTATTTTCTGTTCATATTGGAGATTGTTCAATTAACTTTAATACCATTGATATGAATTTTGGTGTTCTTTTTATAATGTACATCAAATGAATAACGGATCGGTAAACAGTTATATTGTAGCAGCTTTTTCAAAAAAGCGTATGCGCTCAACTTTGATTAGTACGGACAGGGTCACGCTAACTAAACAAAGGTCCTTGCTGACCCTCTATTGTGCAAATGTTTAGGTCAGCCTTTGCCATTCTTCTCCGCGGAGGATGGGATATGTGTTTACGGATTTCCATTGTTTGGTCGGATAGCAGAGGTCAGATTTACTGGTCGGCGTACGATTGATGGCCCAACCTTAATTCAAATTTGTATTGTTACTCATTCGGTTCGTTTTCTAGAAAATCGATAGTCTTGTTAGGGCGAGACACAACCACAAAAGGCGCATACTTTATTCGCTTCAGGGAGATGATATGCAATAGTGTTAGTAACACTTCCTATATTGGTTATACAGTAGAACCTCGATTATCCGGACTAATTGGGGATGAAGGTCCGGATAAGGGCAAATCCGGATAATAGAAAAAAAATCCGTAAACATTTCATCGATCTGGTTTAAACTAACTAACTAACTAACTAACCATCACGCCGTCTCCCCGAAGGGGTAGGCAGAAAGAATGGACTGCCACACTTTTCTTTCCTGACATGTTTCTCTTGCTTCCTCAACATTCATACATCGTGTCATGCACGCGCGTCGATTTCTCTGACTCCTCCCATGGCCGACATTCAATATTTGATTTATTTGATCGTGCCACGTTTTCCTCGGTCTTCCTCTATTTCTGGTTCCATTTACATCATTAACATATAAAAAAATTTACCATTCTAATCTGGTTTAAACATTCGATATATGTGTGGGATGGTGCATTGTCTAATAATAATAATGTTCTTCCTCTTTTACTATGGATTTTTGATGTTTTTTCACTTCGGGAATGAACTGATTTTCATACCATCGTTTAAAAATTTCACCATTCATCCAGGCTTTTTTCTAATGATCATATTCAACCGGACGACTTTTGATATTTTTAAAGCATCTGGGGAAATATTTTTAAAGCATTTCCCGATTTTTTCATAACTTTACGCTCTAAGCTTCCAACTTCTGACATTAAACAATTAGTAAACATAAAAAAAAATCACTTTATTTTTTTTATATCCGAGATCGTTGACGTTCCGACACTATATTTATTAATATTTGTAAATGTATACTTATACCTGTATACGAAATCCTGGATTTTCACCAAAGGGTGGTTAATTCAAATTTAATTGTATCTCAATAGAGACGAAGACGCAAACGTTCTATCACACATGAGGTAGTTTGCTAAATGCCGAAAATCATTCTCCATACTCGTAGATGGCGTTAGTGGGTCGGTTGTATAGGTTAATCTTGAAAAATTCACAAGTGCAATCAAATCTACATAGATGGCTGATTGAAACTGACACGTGAATTTGAAGTATATATACATCTTCCAAAAATTTGTCATGCATGATCACAATAACAAAGGTGGAATGGGGAATGTTGTAATTACATTAAGCGTGCGCTTAACCCAACCAATGACAGGTCATAAGTCCTGTAAACACCTTGATCATCCATGTTCAGTTTCCAGTTTGCGTCTTCGTCTCTATTGAGATACAATTAAATCTATATTTATTAGACAAAAAACGCCCCGATTCACCGCGTTTCAAATTATAGGTTATATCTATTTTGTCTTTTAATGAAACTACAACACGTTTTCCTTTCGATGACATATCGGTAATATTAAAAATAATTACAATTTAACATGTGATAAATTTTTCAAGAAACAAACATCCGATGCGTTTTGAATTTCAACGATTACTGACCAATATTTTACCTGTTGGGACTAATTGGCCAGGGCAACTGCCTTCTACCAACTCCCCGACGTCCCTCCACTTTACCCATTAATATCAGTCGAAGGAGGTGGTATTTTTCTCCCCTTAGCACATGACCCAAATATGAGACCTTACTAATTTTCACACTCGACAATAGCTCCCTATTCGCTCTGGCTCTCTGTAGTACAGAAAATTACAACTATCTCGAAAATAAGAAAATAAAATAATGTTACCGGTGCAAGGACGTGTTTTCGTTTGTGGTTTTGTTTTTGATTTTCCAATAACAACAAAAATTTTACAGAAAAATAGAAATTTCCAGACAACATTAGTCGGTACACTAGATATTTGAAATAATCAAATAAAATAAAATAAAATTCCTTTAAATACAGTACCTACCACTGTGAATATTGGTCACATCCTTAATTGATTTTCCAAGAAATATAAATAAACAATACTAAAAATTAAATAGGCCATATTTTTGTGATTTTTACAATTTAAATAATGAAAATAAAAAAAATTTATTAAGAATTTTTCTATGTTTATTTTTAGTGTAAAATCTACTTATTAATTTTCGTCTTCGACCGGTTTCGGCAGCTCGCTGCCATCTTCTGGTCTCAGCGAGCTGCCGAAACCGGTCGCAGACGAAAATTAATAAGTAGATTTTACACTAAAAATAAACATAAAAAAATTCATAATAAAAAAAAAATATTTTCATTATTTACAATGAACTTCTACCAAGAAATTTCAATCAAACACATCAATAATTTTACAATTTAAACTGATCGAATTTTTATATAATACAAAAATAATAAAAATGTTTGTTTAGTTCAATGTTTGAATATAAAATATTCATAAGTATTTTTTTTATTTTTTGTTTTAGCTTGTTCACAGCGGATGGCCGAACGGATAGTGACGTCGAAAGAATGGTTAGTCCGGGTAACGAAATGAATGGAGCTTTAAAAATAGTTATTGGAAAAAAGAATTTATCAATGAAGGCGAAAACGGCCGTTCACAATGGAGTTCAGGTCCCAACCAAAGGAAGGAATGTAGAGCGGAAGAAGGTATTATGAACAAAATTATGAAAGGATCGCTGCGTTGGTTCGGACATATGGAGCGCATGGACGGAGAAAGAATGGTTAAGAAAGTATACGTTAATGATGTAAATGGAGTACGGAGTCGAGGCAGACCAAGGAAAACATGGCATGATCAAATTAATCAAATTTTAAAGGTTTGTCATGTTAGAATTCGGAAGAATCAACGTGCGTGTATGACTCGCTGTATGAATGTGGGGGAAGCTAGAGAGGTGTGCCAGGATAGAATAGTGTGGCGGTCCATTCTCTCTGCCTACCCCTGCGCAGTTTGTTGTTGTTGTTGTTATTGTATGACAGTAGTGTAGAAAACAAAAGGAGAATTATTTTGTGTTGCTTATTGTAAAATTTTAACGTGTGTAAAATAAAATATTTATTATATTGGTTAAAACTATAACTGGTTACGATTGTACAGTGAACCAACTTTTTAAAGGGTAGAAAATCTTTGATTTAGTGAATATTTCATTGGTTGCAACTAGTAGTAGATATTCCCCCAAATGCTCTCATTTTATAACAACAAAGAATAATTGAATTACAGACAACATACGAGAAAATATACAAAAAAAATTCATGAATATTCAAACGATTTCTTAAACTGACAGTATGCCATTGGAATCCAACATATTAATCCTTAAACAAAAACATGTCAGGAATTTGCAACATCAGTTCATTCAGTCTGTTTTCTTGGCTAGGATGCCTCTCTGGACATTTCTATTTCATGCATGGATAATCTTTGACTGAAATATCCGCCGCCTTCCTATGGCAGCTCGTGGGATTTCAATTTATAAAAAATCAAGGGTTTATTTAAAAATAATTTTATTTAAATTAAACACGTTTAATCAAAAATAAAAAAACTGTTTTTTTTATTGTCTTTTTTTTAGATTTCTCGGGCAGAATGTCAAGGATTTATAAGTTGAAAATATATTTGAGTAACATTTTTTAATCTTGCGAAAGCATTTTCATTGGGAATACGTTACTGTTCAATATTTGAACTGGGGTACTATTCAGCAGTTCAAATAGATTACTGTTCGATAGTTAAACCAGGTTACTATTCAGCAGTTCAACTAGATTACTGTTCAGCAGTTCAATTAGGTTACTGTTCAGCAGTTCAACAACTTTACTGTTGAGCAGTCCAACTAGGTTACTGTTCAGAAGTTCATCTACATGACAGTTTAGCAGTTCATATAAGTTACTGTTCAGTGCTTTAACTACATTACTGTTGAGTAGTTCAACTTAGTTACTGTTCAGTGTTTCAACTACATTACTGTTTAGTAGTTCAACTAGGTAACTGTTCAGCAGTTTAACTAGGTAACTATTCAGCAGTTCAATTAGGTTACTGTTCAGTGATTCAACTACATTACTGTCCAGTAGTTCAACTAGGTTACTATTCAGCAGTTCAACTAGGTTACTGTTTAGTTGTTCATCTAGATTACAGTTCAGCAGTTCAACTAAGTCACTGTTCAGTGCTTCAACAACATTACTGTTCAAGAGTTCAACTTAGTTACTGTTTAGCAGTTCAACTAGGTTACTGTTCAATAGTTCATTTAGATTACAGTTTGGCAGTTCAACTAAGTCACTGTTCAGTGCTTCAACTACATTACTGTTCAAGAGTTCAGCTTAGTTACTGTTTAGTAGTTCAACAACGTTGCTGTTCAGCAGTTCAACTAGGTTACTGTTCAATAGTTCATCTAGATTACAGTTTGGCAGTTCAACTAAGTCACTGTTCAGTGCTTCAACTACATTACTGTTCAAGAGTTCAACTTAGTTACTGTTTAGCAGTTCAACTAGGTTACTGTTCAATAGTTCATTTAGATTACAGTTTGGCAGTTCAACTAAGTCACTGTTCAGTGCTTCAACTACATTACTGTTCAAGAGTTCAACTTAGTTACTGTTTAGCAGTTCAACTAGGTTACTGTTCAATAGTTCATTTAGATTACAGTTTGGCAGTTCAACTAAGTCACTGTTCAGTGCTTCAACTACATTACTGTTCAAGAGTTCAGCTTAGTTACTGTTTAGTAGTTCAACAACGTTGCTGTTCAGCAGTTCAACTAGGTTACTGTTCAATAGTTCATCTAGATTACAGTTTGGCAGTTCAACTAAGTCACTGTTCAGTGCTTCAACTACATTACTGTTCAAGAGTTCAGCTTAGTTACTGTTTAGTAGTTCAACAACGTTGCTGTTCAGCAGTTCAACTAGGTTACTGTTCAATAGTTCATCTAGATTACAGTTTGGCAGTTCAACTAAGTCACTGTTCAGTGCTTCAACTACATTACTGTTCAAGAGTTCAGCTTAGTTACTGTTTAGTAGTTCAACAACGTTGCTGTTCAGCAGTTCAATTAGACAAAATAGACAAATTACTGTTCAATAGTTCATCTAGATTACAGTTTGGCAGTTCAACTAAGTCACTGTTCAGCGCTTCAACTACATTACTGTTCAATAGTTCAACTTAGTTACTGTTCAGTGCTTCAACTACATTACTGTTCAGTAGTTCAACAATGTTCCTTTTCAGCAGTTCAACTAGGTTACTGTTCAGTTGTCTCCGCACCGCCCCTGCCACTTCCTTGTACTAAGTCAGAACAAGGAAAAGGGCTAATCTTGTCCGGATGGGATGGCAATTTGGATATAATCTCTAGTTTTAGTAAAGATATACCTAAAACTAACAGGAAGCGAATGGGTTTATTCTATAAATAATGTAATAACTTGAATAAATTACTCAAATACCTGAGTCAACAGACAATATACGGCTGTACCTCGCAAAGGAAAAATATTCAACTTGTATTCTCCCTGTTTTCTAACACAATTCATTTGAACTTTTAATTCACACAATTTGATTGTATGTCTTTTTCTTATGGATTCTTAAGGATTGTGCCCTGTTATTTTTCGGAGCTTTCCTAGGATGTAGATATCTGGAGGTTGGAGATATCTGGAGGTTCTTCCTGGAAGTTGACCACTGTCTTTAGTCTGTTTACGTGACAATAGATTAGCAACCTCTCACACGTTTTTCCAGGTTGTGACGTTAGCTCCGCCTCCGTAAAATGTACAAAAGCCCTACTGAAGCAGAGACCAGGCAATTCTATAATTTATTCATCCAGAGAGAATATTGCAATAGTATGAGAATACTTCATAACTTTGCTATAATTTTTTTTAATATATGATTAGTTCCTGGGTCTAGATAGGCGCTCGTTTATTAAAAAATTACTACTTTGTTCAAATTAGGAAATGGAATTAATTTTAACTGTGAAAGGACATTCGTGGATACATATTATAAGATACATCTCTTCTCTTCTCTTCTTCAGCCGTCTCTCCACTGCTGGATGTAGGCCTCTTCTAATTTCTTCCATTTTTCTCTTCTTTGGGCTTCTCTTATCCACCTGCTACCCGCGACAGGGACAATATCATCGGCCCAACGTTTCTGAGGCCGGCCTATTCCTCTTTTCATGTCCCATGGTCTCCATCCTAGGACTCTGGGTGCCCATCTGTCTGTTCCCTGTCTGGCAACATGCCCTGCCCATTGCCACTTTAGCCTGGCAATACGATCCACCACGTCGACAACCTTTGTCCGGCGTCTGATTTCTTCATTTCTGATTCTATCTCTCAGACTTATGCCTAACATTTGTCTCTCCATAGATCGCTGTGTACATTTTAATTTATATATGGTCCTCGCAGTTAAGGTGATAGTTTCCAGACCATATGTAAGCACAGGGAGGATACATGTTTCAAACACTTTTCTTTTTAAATTCATGGGAATATCCTTGTTTTTAAGGATATGATTGAGTTTCCCAAAGGCTGCCCAACCTAGTCCAATTCTTCTGGGTACTTCTGGGTATAAGATACATACAGATTTAAAATATTATCAAATCAAATCAAATCAGTTTATTTCCATATCACCGAGCCACACTCGAGCCGGCTCCGGACCAATGAGTTATACAAAATTCGCAAAACATAGGGATTCTTGAAAACTCTACCAGTTCGGAGAATAAATCCCAACATTTTCAGTGCAACTCCACATATTCTCTCGATGTGAGCATGGAAAGTCAGCCTACTTTATATAATCGTATAAATGTTATCACATCTGTCAGATCATGTTAACAATTTTTTAATACTTTAAATCTGTATGTATCTTTATAATATGTATAACTGAAGAAGGACTGGATGTCCGAAACATGTCTATGTATTTTTTTTAATATAAGTGTTGTACTCGTATAAACAAAGTGTATAAAAAAAAGAGAAATATATATTTTTTTAAATTTGCTTTTTATGTTTCTAAAAAATAAAATAAAAACGGCCTGTTTTGTAAACGCACTGTCACTCACACTATTGCAAACCTTCTCTCCGCAATGAATAGACTCCACACCACCACTTGGGCTAACTAACTAACTAACTAACTAACCATCACGCCATAGGCAGAGAGGATGGATCGCCACACTGGCCTGCCTGGTATACTTCTCGGGCTTCCTCTACATTCATACATCGTACCATGCACGCACGTCGATTATTCCGACTTCGAATGTGGCCGCCTTTTAGTAATTAATTAATTTGGTCATGCCATGTTTTCCTCGGTCGTCCTCGGCTTCTTTTCCCACTCACGCTGCTTGTGTTCAACTTTTTAACCATTCTACTCTCATCCATTCGTTCCATCTCAGGGATCCTTTTTTAATTTTATTCGTGATGCAGTCATCTGCCTTACATTTCTTTCTTATTTCATCGTTCGGTATTCTATCATACAACGTTTTCCCGCACATTCTTCTTAGTGATCTCATTTGTACGGCGTTTATCCTGCTTTCATCCTTATTTTGCCAGATCCAAGCTTCACTTCCATACATGAGGGTTGGCACTAGAACTCCATTGTGTACTGCCATCTTGGGGGATCACCGCAAAGATGTCGAGATAGTTGGCAGTTCACTTCACCCTGGAGGACAGAGTTGCAACCAACAACAGATCATCATACCTACAAGAGGAATAAGAAGTAGATTAATTGAGAGATGGGTTAATTCCCCGGGCCATCTATACCAACATTCCTTTTCACGCCAGGAGAACAGCAGATAATGGAGTTTGGCATTTTGGCATCTAAGCAAAGAGAAATTCTAAATTGCTTAGTATTATAATTGGGTTAGTTCGGTTGATATATGAGAAATAGGATTAGTGTGCGTAAATTATATTATGCATAGGTATAGCGAGGGCAGGTTAATAAATTTGCCAACGCAAATCTAAATAACAACACCAAAAACAGTCTCGGCCTTCTACAGAATTCTTCGCCACTCTCCCCGGTCCATCGCCCGCATTCTCTTGTTTGTAACACCAATTGTCCTGTTACCTAAACTAATACCTCAACCATCCTGTTGACGTTAAAATTTTACATACATGTCCAAAAAGCAAAAAACTAGATAAATTAGAAATTTTAGAAATAAATAGGCTCAAATACAACACCCCTGATCAAGAAGTCCTTAATGACCAATTACTGTTTGCTTACTCCCCTTTGTTAAAGTGGATGTAGTTAAAAAAAAACATCGTTTTATTTTAAATATTATGTATCATTTCAAATTAGATTGATTCTCTCAAAAGATTTTTGTAATATGTTTTGAGAGAATTAATTTTATTTGAAAATACAGTTTAATGAAGTCACTGTTAAAAAAAACATGTCCATCAAAATTAATTCTTTTTTTTTTATTATATAAAAAATAGCGATGATTACGTAAATATCATTGATTAAGTAAAACAATATTTTTAATACTATATAAATTACAAAAAAGCGTTTGAATGTATCAGAAATTGGATTATTTTCTATAATTTTTAATGCTCCTCCCACTAATTTCTTGGCCTCGCCTTGTCAATCCTCAAATTGGAAACCCGTTCTGGTTTTGAAAACCGTCCAAATGTATTATTGATTGACTCTTGACTTCGGGTATAATTTAGACCCTTGCAATAGGTCTTTCGCAAATAGATGCCTTAAACTATAACGATGTTTGTAATATCTTTTGAGTAGGTAAATAAACTGATAAAATAATAGAGTTTAATATACCATATTAAAAAAAATCACACTACCGGATAATTGTTATTTTTATATTAACTACATCACACCTGTAAGAAATATAACATGACGATCTCTATCGAAAAAACAAAATGCATGACCTATTCCAAAACACCCAAAACATGTAACCTGGTTATAGAAAATCAACCCATAGAACAGATCAGGACCTTCAAGTATCTAGGCATAGACCTGGTGGGGGGAGCTGATCTGCGGGAAGAAATACAAACCCAAGTAAACAAGGCAGCTGCAATCTCTGGTGCTCTAAAATCCACAATATGGAAAAACAAACACTTGGCTATTAAGAGTAAGATGAGAATCTATAAAGCATGCGTAAGACCAATAATAACATATGGCGTCGAAGCAAGGGCAGACACAGTAAGAACCAAACAAGTTTTGAGGACTTCCGAAATGAAGCCACTGAGGACGATATCAGGTAAGACACTGAGGGATCGCGTGAAGAACACCAGAATAAGAGAGATATGTGAGGTTGGGGATATTATAAGATGGAACAGACAGCGAAATAGGGACTGGTACGGTCATGTTCAAAGAATGGACACCACCAGACTCACCTATATTGCTTTGCATAATCAACCTCATGGGACTCGTCCTCGTCGAAGACCTCCTAAAAGATGGAAGGACAGCTGGGAATCTATTTCACAAGAGGAGCAACACTCTGGAGAACAGACCACATAGGTCTACAATAAGGAAGAAAAAGAAGAAGAATATTATCTTATTGAATCAAATCACATCGATGTTAAGGGTGTAGCTATTATATTGATTCTCATAACCTCTCAGATTAGATACCTATCAGATGTTACGAGAATCAATATGATATCTATACCCTTTACATCGATTTGGCTCGCGCTGCAATGATATAAAGAGGAATTGAACAAAATATTAATAATAATTTATAAGACTTGTGTGCGACCTATCATGACATATGGGGTCGAGTGCAGGGCGGACACCACAATCACAAAAAACGCGCTCAGAATGTAAGAAATGAAGACGCTCAGAAATATATCTGGCAAGACACTGCAAGAGAGGATAAGGGAGATATGCGAGGTCAAGGATGTCGTTAGGTGGGGAAGGCAAAGGAGAAGATACTGGTATGCACACGTGAGGAGAATGGATCCATCCAGACTCCCCTCCATTGTGTTACACGGCCAGCCCCATGGTAGACGACCCCCGGGCAGACCACCAAATAAATGAATCGACAGCTGGGAGTCGACTTCGCAGGAGGCCAATTCCTCTTAAGAAACAGGCCACTAGGCCTACTCCAAGAATAAGAAGAGAAGAGAAGAAGATTAATAATAATAATAATATCTAAATCGCTCGGCTCTAAGAGAGATCAGAGGTTGAAACAAAATGTCTAAATCAAAGGGTGGTAACTATTTTTCCATTGTGCGAGCAATTCACTAAACAAGCGCCAACCAGGGCGCAGTACATCGGCGCGGGAGTGTTTATAATAATGGGTCTAGTTATGGGTTCCAGCACACTTTTCCACCGTTGTTAACACCTGTGTGAGTTCAAATCTGTCCCATTTCCACGCGCGACAATGTCGGCTTGGCAACAAGCATCGAATTAGAAATTGTGCAACAGAATTATGAGAAATACTTATAGATCAATATAGGGGACTTGTGCTCAAGATACAAATGAGGAGGTTCTCAGCAGAGTTGAAGATAATAGGCACATGTTGAACACCATAGCGGATAGGCGCGCGAGATGGATTGGTCATGTGTTGCGACACGAATGTTTCCTGCATGATGTAATGAAGAAGTATGTAGACCAGATTTGCCGAGATATGGGCAGCACCTCTTATGCGGAGTTGAAGAGAGTTGCCGAAGACCGAGCGGAGTGGAAGAGGAGATGCGTCGCCTTGCTGCAGACCAATCTTTAGATTGAGACCGGAGAAGATGTGCTCAAGATGACATACTTTTTATTCATACTTGAGGCATTTGTTCTTCTTTCGCCTGGCCATTTCCCGTTATTTAGAGTCAGCTCGCATCCCTTGGTTAGGTGATATGGAGTTCCCACGAGGCGAGATACTCGCTCATGTTAGAGAGGGTTCAGAAAAGATTTCTGAGATATCTCTACATGAGAGAGTTTGGTAGCTATCCGTGGCTTTATCCCACTGCATTCCTCTTAGGCATGCTGGGGACCAATAGTTTGCAGATAAGAAGGGATAGGTGCACACTTACTCATTTCTTCAGACTTATTAGAGGATTCTTTGAGAACTCCGTTATCTTGTAAGCTATCCATCTTTATGTTACAGAACCAACCTGCCTCTGATGATGTCGCAATGTGTTCAGATGATGTGTTCAGATGTTTGAGAGCAATCAAACATCTGAACACGATCGCTTCGGAGATCGACGTCTTTCATATCCGTGAAAGTACGTTCAGAAGACAAATACTCTTGACTTTGGAGAGTATCTTGTATTCCTAACGTCGAACCATCTCTCATGCTTTCCTGGTATTATATAAAAAAAAAATTATATTTTCCTGTATTGTGGTTTTTGATTTTTGTGTTTATGATTTTTAAATAAATAAATTGATATAGAAATCATTGAGGTCGTGCTTCCAGCGTTGCGGGTCCCTTGGTATAGAATAATCTCTCCGCTTGTATTAAGTACGAGGATAGCGAAATAAATATAAGAAAACAACTTAAAACTACACTATTGTTTGCACTTCCCTCAAAAAAATTTTTTTTTTAAATAATATTACTAATGTCACACTTTTCCAAAATCGTCATGCTGCCAATATTTCAAATTAACAATTATTGGTCTTGTTATATATATTAATGATTAAATTTCTAAGGATTAATTGTATCTCAATAGAGACAAAGATGTAAATTGTTTTCTGGAAACAGAATATGGTGGTCGAGGCGCTTACATGACTTATGACCTGTCATTGGTTGGGTTAAGCGATCACTTTATGTTAACAACATTCCTCATTCCGCTCTTCTTACGACCACCACGTCTGACAAATTTTTGGAAGATGTAAATATATATGCTACAATGTTGGGAAACACCTTTTATATCTTCTTACGACCACCACGTCTGACAAATTTTTAGAACTTGTATACTCGTATATGCTACTATTTTTAAATAACTTCACATTTTTAGGTCAATCTACACTAGCGCCATCTATTAAGATTAGGTGTAAGCTACATGTCTGTCATGTGAGGTGTAAAATCCAGTATTTGTCTACAAGTATTGGTAACATTCAAGAAAAACAAAATGTTGAATAAAGCTTTAAAAACAATTGGTTTAACACAAACCGGGTATTCGTTAAATGAAACGTACACTTTGGTCCATTTGAAAGATTTATCCATCGCTTTATGTTAACAACATTCCCCATTCCGTCTTCTTACGACCACCACGTCTGACAAATTTTTAGAACTTGTATATATGCTACTATTTTTAAATAACTTCACATTTTTAGGTCAATCTACACTAGCGCCATCTATTAAGATTATTTGTAAGGATACAATTAATCTATTGAGATACAATTAATCCTTAAAAAATGATTAACCCGCAATGGGTAAAATCCAGTATTTGATTAAATTTCTATTTATCCTACATCAAACCAAAGCAGAAACAACAGGAAATCGAGTAGCTCCATCCGACTAGGAGTTTGGGTCAGTTCCACTCGTATATCCGCTAACGGGGTGGTTTTATCTCCCGTCGTTACCGATAGATGGCGCCAGAGATACGTTGACACAATATTGGCAGTGCATTCGTGCCACAATAATGGTCGGGTTCGCTCTGAAAATGGATGCTACTTGCATATAATCCTCTTTAATCTGGCGTAACAGCCTCCCAGTTCATAATACACCAACTATTCTCACGATGAAAACATGAAAATAGATTAGTACAATAATTATTTATTTTAACCAGTCTGGTAATGAGTATTATTGAACAAAACAATTAAAAAGAATTAAAAGTATGTTTCTATGACAAGACATTCGATAATGCCTCAGAAATGCGAAACATGTCTTACCCATAAATTATACTAAAACTTCTAACGATTTTATTCGTATTAATTATGGCGTTAGTGGGTCAGTTGTATAGGTTAATCTTGAAAAATTCACAATTCACAACCAAATCTACATAGATGGCTGACTGAAACTGACACGTGAAGATAGATATGGATTTTTAAGTATATATACATCTTCCGAAAATTTGTCATGCATGATCATAATACCAAAGGTGGAATGGGGAATGTTGTAATTACATAAAGCGTGCGCTTAACCCAACCAATGACAGGTCATAAGTCCTGTAAACACCTTGATCATCCATGTTCAGTTTCCAGTTTGCGTCTTCGTCTCTATTGAGATACAACTAAAAATTTGAATTATTTAATTCAATTCAATTTATTCAAAAAAAGTTATTAACATGAATAATGTCAATTCCGAATCGTTTATAATCACAATATACAAAATGAGGCAAGTAAAATGAGGCGAGTAAAGATGAGTTTTGGGACAAAGTGAGAGAGACATTGGTGTGTAAGAGTGAAAACGAAAGATTGATAATAGCAGGTGATATGAACGGTTGGGTGGGAATCCGTAGGAGTGGGTACGAGGAATGTCTGGGTACGTTTGGTGATAGACGAATAAATGATAATGGAAGGAGACTGCTTGAATTGTGTATAGAATGGGGTCTCTTTGTATCAAATACCATCTTCGATCATAAGAGAATCCATCTCTATACTTGGGAAAGAGGATTTGAAAGGTCCATTATAGATTACGTCATTGTAGACTCTAGATTACGGGCGGATACTGTTGATTCAAGGGTCTTCAGGGGAGCCGAACTGGAAACGGATCATTTTTTAGTAGTGGCAAAAGTGATCTTATTCCGGGGATGGCGAACCAGAAGAAGCAAAACAGTGGCCGCACCGACTAGAGTCAAAGTTGAAAAACTGCAAAACAATGACGTAAGAAATAATTTCGTAAGAAAAGTGAAAGATAGATTGAGTGAGCGGGATGTAAGTGAGTTGAGTATTGACGAGACCTGGAAATACTTGAAGGAGAGTTTGTGTGAATCAGCGAAAGAATCGTGTGGTGTGTGTGTACAAGGAAGAAGGAAAGGGGATGCATGGTGGAATGATGACGTAAAGATTGCTGTTAAAGAGAAGAAAGATGCTTGGTTGAATATGTTGTCGATAAATAAGAATGACAGAGTTAAGTATGAAAGAGCAAAAGATTTGTATAAGGTATGCAAGAAGAGAGTGAAGTCGGTAGTGAAAGCGCGGAAAGAAAAGCTGAAGGAGGAAGAAGGGCTCAAAATGACAAACAACTTCCAAGCAAATTTAAAAATGTTTTGGAAAGAAGTTAAAAAAGCCCGAAATCCTCCTGATAGTGGATGTGTGAAAGCAATTTTAGACAACGAGGGAAGAATGTTAACGGAGAGTAAGATCATACAAGAAAGATGGATGGAATATTTTAAGGAGATGTATGGTGGTGATACAAGCGTGATCGAAAATATGACAGCTAGTGCGAGTGCGGGACCTATGAATGATAATATTGAAAAAATAAGTACGAATGAGATGAAAAGATCCGTGAGTGCAATGAAAAGTGGAAAAGCTGTTGGGTTTGATTGTATTGCCATAGACTTTATTAAAAGCGGTGGCGAAGTGGTTTCTACATGGTTATGTAAGTTATTTAACCAGTGCTTGGAGGAGGGATATACGCCGCTAGACTGGAGGAGAGCAGTAATTATGCCCCTGTACAAAGGAAAAGGATCGCGTATGGAATGTGGAAACCACAGAGCTATTAGTCTTTTGAGTGTCGTTGGTAAAGTCTATGGCAGAATTTTAATAGAAAGAGTAAGAAAATTGACGAGTGACAAAGTTTGGGATGTGCAAGGTGCCTTTATGAATGGCAGAGGATGTATGGATCAAATTTTTGGACTTCGTACATTGACAGAGAAGTTTCTGGCCAAAAATCGCAAACTTTTCTGTGCATTTGTCGACTTACAAAAAGCATATGATTACGTTAATAGAGAAAAGTTGTGGAAAATATTGTCTGAATATGGAATAAGTACAAAACTGATCACGGCCATTAAGTCGCTATACACGGAAAGCACTGCTAGTGTCAGAGTAAATGGAGATCTTACAGCCTGGTTTGATATCAATAAAGGTGTCAAACAAGGTTGCGTAATGTCCCCGTGGTTATTTAATCTGTATATGGACAATTGTATGAGAGAGCTGAAAGGGTTGGATGTAGGTGCCAAAATGAGCGGAGTGTCAGTAAGCTGTCTCTTGTATGCGGATGACGCTGTCCTACTTGCTGACAACGAGCATGAACTACAAGTCCTGGTGAATTGTATGTATGAGGTATGCATGCGAAATGATCTGATGATGAATGTTAATAAGTCCAAGGTAATGATTTTTGAAAAGGAAGAAACCACGACAGTCTGCAACATTAGCGTGAATGGTGAAAACTTGGAGCAAGTAGTTGAGTTTGTGTATTAGGTAGTATGTTTACAAGAGATGGGAGTGGAGAGGGATATTGAAAGAAGGGTTGGGGCAGGCAACAAAGTGAATGGTGCACTTAAAGTTGTCATCGCAAACAAAAACCTATCCAAAAAAGCTAGAATGGCAGTGCACAATGGTGTTCTTCTACCGACCCTTATGTATGGAAGGGAAGCATGGAACTGGCAAAAGAAGGATGAAAGTAGAATAAATGCAGTAGAAATGAGATCTCTTAGACGAATGTGTGGATACTCTGTGTATGATAGAGTGTCGAATGAAAATATAAGAAGTGAATGCGGTGCGAATGATGGTGTCATGAACAAAATAATGAAAGGATCATTTAGATGGTTTGGACATATGGAAAGAATGAATGAAGAAAGAATGGTAAAAAAATTATATGTTAATGATGTAAATGGAACCAGAAATAGAGGAAGACCGAGGAAAACGTGGCACGATCAAATAAATCAAATATTGAATGTCGGCCATGTGAGGAGTCAGAGAAATCGACGCGCGTGCATGACACGATGTATGAATGTTGAGGAAGCGAGAGAAATATGTCAGGAAAGAAAGGTGTGGCAGTCCATTCTTCCTGCCTACCCCTTCGGGGAGACGGCGTGATGGTTAGTTAGTTAGTTAGTTTATACAAAATAATAATAACATTTTTTTTAAAAAAGATATACATATAATATAATAACAAACCAACAGAAGACAATTTAAAAAAATATGCGAGAACACTTTTGTAAAAATAAACATTGGTGTACAATAAGAAGAGAAGCAAATAGCAATTTAATACATAAGAGATAGATGCTTTCTGAGGGTAGCCTCACTATCGTGAAAAATGTCCACATCCGAAGAGATGCGGTTTAATAGGATTATGGCCCTGCCCACGGGCATTATCTTGGGTAGATTGGTTCTACACAGTGGCAGGTGAAATAATCTATGTTGCCTCTGTCGCAGATAATTGTCGAGGACAAACAAAGTCAAGTCATTCAAAATGTCAGAGTTATGTATTCGACCACGAATCAGTTGAAAAAAATGAACACCCAGGTGGATAGTTCGTCTAATTTCCAATGATTGGTAGTCCAGCATACCCAGCAAGAAATCAGTTGGGTACAGCCAGGGGTAGTAACCGTTTTCTTTGAGATACAGAAAGCGTAAGAACTTTTTCTGTACCTTCTCGATTAACAGACAATATTTTGTTGATTATATGAAGTTTAACATCATTTTCAAGGGACAATAAATAAAATAATAAGAAATCAATGCCTTATCACAAAATACAAAATTACAATACAAGTTTACTCAGGAACTAATAGTAAAAAATCAATATTTAGCGATTTACAGGGAAAAAATAAATGCTTTTTAATAATGAGTCAACCGTTGATCTATCACAATTCGTTGGATTTAGCACAATTGGGATTATGTCAGGATAAATGAGAAGTACAAAATCTTATTTTTCTTTTCACACAAAATGATCAAACTTTAATATTAAAAGGTTGACAAGCAACGATATAGTGGTGACGTCACGGATTATTCAAAATGGAAATGTATTTTTCCAAGATTTTTTTATTATATGATTCAGCAGGCAATGCATGTCATTTTCATAATCTATGTAAATAAAAACGTAAATGTTTGTTTGTTCCTAATCTAAAATATCCGAAAGTTATACACCGATTGCTTTGAAATTTTGACACAACTTGCATTCATTTGTAACTGGTGATTTTACTTTGGATGTTGTATTCTTGGCAGTACATATGTTGGAAATTTCTTTCTTCGATGTTGAGGTTGGATATTGTTGAATGGTAAGAGGAAGGTTTCTTTTAGGTTGTGTAGGGTTGGGTCCGACATGTGGACCTGACTACCCGGGTAGAGAGAAGTGTGAAGGTGTCGGAGGTGGCCATGGACGGGGGCCGAGATCTTAGGTGGAGACCGAGGGACGGTGACAGGGAGTGGCCTTAGGTGGTGGCCGGTTGGATCTAGGTACAGAACCGAGTGGAACAAGAATGGTCTTGGGTGTAGACCTATAGTCTCAGATGGGGAACATTGAGCCATAATTTTGGACAATTTTCCATCTTACCGGACTGAGCCACAGCAACACATGGCTGGGTACATCTAGAACAGCTCCTTCACACTTCGGATGCCGGTCCATTCTCTCACGTTTCGCAGCCAGGACATCTGTCTCCTACCGGGCCCTCGGCGTCCCTCAATTTTCCCCTCCAATATCAGTCGGAGAAGGTGGTACTTTTTCCCACGCAGTATATGACCCAGATGTGAGATCTTTCGAACCTTAATAGTTGATAGCAGTTCCCTGTCAACTTTAGCTCTCCTCAGGACTTCGGTATTGGTAATCATGTCTGTCCAGGAATTTCTAAGCATTCGGCGATAGAGCCACATTTCAAATGCTTCCAGTCTGTTCATTGAATTGACTTTTAAGGCCCACGTTTCACATCCATACAATACAATATAGAATATAATATATTCTATATTGTTATTATGAATAAATAAATAAAAATTTAAAAAAATATTTTGATATTCTCGTACTCATTTTCTTTTTTAAATATTATTTTTTATTTGTAGTCAACTTATATAATAAATCAGAATATTCTTGGAACTTAACCGAGGCAAAAAAGGGCACAACCTTTATCAGAATCTTGAAGAAAACGCATCCCTTGTAAGTATTTCTGTTTAGGGTAGTTTTAACCCTCTGTCAACCCATTTCAGATGCAAACATGAACGGGGATTACGCGAGTGGGGTACATTTTACTTTTCCTACCAACATTAGCAATACTCACATACCGCAGTGGTTGGTATTATAGCCGGGATGACATTACCTCAGTTTAGGTTTGTTGCATAATCCTTTTTGTTTTTTTTATATATAATCCACTCAGTATTACAAAGGCTATCTACCTAACCAAAACGCCGTCTCCCCGAAGGGATGGCAGAAATGATAAACCGCCACACTGTTATTTCACGACACACTTTTCTCGCTTTCTCAACATTCATGCAACATTTAATATTTGATTGACTTGATCTTATTATGTTTTCCTCTTTCTTCCTCTATTTCTGGTTCTGTTTACTTATTTTACATATACTTTCTTTACAATTCAATCTTCATACATTCTTATTGATGGTTGAGGTATTAGTTTTGTAAAACTCCATATTAATTTAATAATAGTAAACACGATTGTTTAGTGGTTTTACTTGGATTTAATTTATATAAATTGTGACAAATTTGTTTCGCCTTACGAGGGCATTCTCAAATTGAACCTAATCGCCAAACAGTGTGTCCTTATATTGAGTTTAACAATCTTAAGGGTGGGGGTGAAAGTAGATATAATGCAAAATTTTGAGCTGTTAAATAAAACAATTTATATAACTCATATAATTTACACAATTTATATAATGTATATAAATTAAATCTAAGTAAAACCACTAAACAATCGTGTTTACTATTATTAAATTCATACATTATTTCCACAGCGTTCAAACCATTTTAACGATCCGTCCGTTATTTTGTTCATAACATTTTCATTCGCACTGCATTCATTACTTATATTTGCATTTAACACCTTATCATAAACAGATTTAAGAGATCTCATTTCTACTACATTCATCCTTCTTTTGCCAGTTCCATGTTTCACTTTCATACATAAGGGTAGAAAAATTAATAGAAAAAAATATATACATATTTTTTTAAAAACGATAAAGATGAGGGAGAATGGTTAAAAATATATATACAAGTAGCGTGTCCAAATACGGTCATGTTAGAATTTGAAACAATCGACGAGCTTGCGTGTCACGGTGTGTGAATCTACATTAAGAGGCACAAGAGATGTCAGGATAGTGTATCGGCGTGTTGGTTAGTATGTTTTAAAAAAAATACTTAATGTTTTAAATGGGTGCTAAAATTAATACTTTTAACTGCTACGTTAAAAAAATTAGTTAATTCACCCTTTTATTTCATGACCTATGATGTATGACCTGAGACCCAAAAATGAACCGAAATGTTACGGACTTTTAACCTCCGTACACCAGTTTAATTTTAGGCGAACCTATAATTCCTCTAACAAATTTCTTCATTTACAAATGCGAATTGCTTTAGCAAAACGTAAATGCATTGTTTGTTTAATTATTACTATGATACAGAGAAGACGTTTAATAACATTTTTTAAACTGTACGTTGTTTAAAAAATCATTAACGTGGGTATAACATTACGAGAATGTTCTGTTCAAAAATGTCTATTAGTGCCATCTTTGAATAATTGTAATCATTTTTAACAATATAGTTAGCGCCATCTATAATTGTTTATTTGTAACTTATTGGATATTTTTGGGAGAAGATTAGCGGTAAATTATCAAAGCAGATTTCTACTAATGTTAAGTAACGCGTGCGCATTGTATATTTCCGTTATGTGCAAATGAGACACAAAACATAACCGCGAACAACTGTCAAAAGTAGGCTAGCGACTTTTCAAGCTTTCTCGCGTCATAATCTGGCTTTGGGCCTCCGCGGACGCCGCGGACAGCATTTTTAACTGTATTTTTACATAATTTCGTTAACTAATGTCTCCCGTCTGAGTTTATCTGCGCGCTCCGCCTAAAAATGGGTCTAGACTTCGACGTTTTAGAGTTTTGCAAGAAGCTGAGACAGGACCGACCGCCTCCTTATCAGTGTCCTTTAGAAAAGTGCGACAGGGTTTACAAGTCGTTGTGTGGTTTGCAGTATCATTTGGTGAATTATGACCACGATAATCCCACGCCCATAACTCCGGCTGCGGTTCCGAACAGGAAGAAAGGCCGCTACCGTGCCCCCGTACCAACTGGCGATATCGCCCTTCAGAGTCCACCCAAAGAGGCCCTCACCTTCGCCGAAGCCCAGAAAGTCGTTCAATTCGAAATTGACGGAAAAATTAGCAGGGTATTTAGCTTTCATTTTAGTTACTACGCTCTTACACATTCGCCTACTTGTTCTGTTTTTTTATGTACGAAACAACATGTAAACATAAAATATAATTAATTCATTTTCTTGTTTTATAATTGTGTTAAAAATCGTTGCTTGAAGTGATCAAAACATGTTTTAAAAAATCGCGTTAAAAATACACATTATTTCTATTGTCATTTTACATATATTTAATTTTTATTTTTGCCTCATGTTTACGATATAATTTTGCGTATCAAATATTTTTTTCACAGTTCTCTCAATGTGTTTTTTTTTTATAAAGAAAGTAATAATTTTAAAGTCTGCCAAGAGTGTTTTTATTTTCAATAATTGCTTTGAAAACAAAAGTTACCAATAGAATATTACGACACAAGTTTTGTTGGAAGAGTGATTTTATGGGTTAATCATTCATTTGTTATTCCTTAATATTTTCATATTCAAATTACTTTATTTATTGGCTCCTGCAATGATTTCACAATCACAGAATAGATGATCTAAAGACAGCCAACATTTTTTTCTTTGTATAACAAAATAATAAATATAAAACAGTAAAAACAAACATTATTGACAAATTCTATATTACAAAAACTTTAAAATATTTCCAAATAAAACAATTAGAAATGTCGAGAACATTAACCCAAATGAGTAATATCTGTTCATATCGCTCGTCAGATGACAAGCAAACAATCACTCTGCTGTGATAAAATGCTTCAAAATAATGATCATGTATTTTTTTAATAAATTATTATTAACAAATCAATAATGAGGTTCGCAACCCATCACACAGCGTCTACCGCGGGGCGAAAAGAGAAGGATGGAGTGCCGCATCAGTAAAAGTGTGACGTTCCATTCTTTCTGCCTACCCTTTCGGAGAGACGGCGTGATGGTTAGTTAGTTAGTTAATCAATGCGAAAAAGCACAAATCTGCTAATTAACTTTTTGTTTAAGCAGGGAAAATGGATGATTCGATTTATCGTACATCAATCTATTGGGTGTTTCGGAAAGTTCAATCCGTTTTTTGTATGAAAATCGCATTTACTTGAAAGGTAAAATAAAAAAACACATCAATCAAAATATTTTCCATCATTAGCCACTCTTTTCCCATCTTTCTGGCAATAGATGAAACCATCATAAAAAAAATGCCCCGTCTTTTGAGATAATCCAGGCAGCGACCCAATTCTTGACAGCCGCATATGAATCGAAGTGCTGCTCTTCTAAGGCATGTGTCATGGATCTGAACAAGTAGTAGTCCAATGGTTCCACGTCTCGTGAATAAGCTGGATGTGGTATAATCTACCAACCCACATTTTGTATGTAGTTTTTGACCGCGATTGCGATGTGAGGTCGAGCATTGTCATGTTCAAGAATCATCTTGCTGTGCCTGTTGCCCCATTTCAGTCGTTTTTCAGCCAGTGCCTGGTTTAATCGGATTAGTTGTTGTCTGTAGACCTCCCCCGAGACCGTTTCATCCGGTTTGAGTTCATTTTTTTGGTCTTCCAGAGTGATCTTTGCCGTCTACTCTAAAATCACTAGCTTTGAAGCGTCTATACCATTCTCTGCATTATTTATCCAATGGGGCATGATCCGCCATAAACTTTCACAAGCATTTTATGCACCTCAGCTGCACTCTTCTTCCAATTAAAACAGAACAGCAGAACTTCCCGCAAATGCTTCTTATTTAACCACGAAAGTCGACATTTTAAGGAGCGATAAAACCAACGTTGTTGTGAAAATGACAAACATTTGGGAACTGAACTTAAATTGACAGATGCTCAAGCTTACTACAAAAAAAATGGGTGCAATATTTGAAGGCTTGAAGCAGCCAGAACCCTCGGTTGTAAAAAGAACTGAACTTTCCGAAACAATGGCAATGTTGGTTTTAAAATGAATTTGATACGAACTGAGTTATGATGTATCTACAAAAAGCATATAAATGAATTCTTAATATGATTGGCAAATAAATATGTTAACACCAGGTCGTTACAGTCTATATTAGTGTGTACTAATTTTGTTTGATGTCAGTGTTAAATTATGTATGATGTATTTCACCGAGAAATGGTGCTAATAGATTTAATTGTTAAACATCATGTATTTGGAGAAACACATTGTTGGATTGCATATATGAATTTATATCGAACTTCAATTGTATTTGTTTAATTTATATATTATTCTGTTTGCATTACTCAAATATAGAAATAGCAAAGCGTTTTCGAGTCTGCTTTTTGTTTATAATGATAAAATGATTTTTTAATCAAATATTACTTATTCGCTAGCTGCCTATGACATAGTTAGAGTTAGAAAGTTTCAATCCTGGGATTGGTTTGGAGCAATTTCTTCTATTATTTTCTTCCAATCTTCCCTGTCTTGTGCGGCTCTTTTGAAATCTGCATATGATGAGCAGCGCACGTCCACCAACAGGTCCTCCAGGTACTCTGGCGTGGGCGTCCCCTAGAGTTTGTCCCCTCGGTCATACTCTCCATTATGGCATGCAAGAGGCCTTCTTGACGTATTACAAGGACGATCCATCTTGCACGCCTTTCGATCCTGAGCAGGTGCCTTCCTCCTTCGATTCTTTGAAGAATCTCCTCATTCGTGATGTGGTCTCTCCAGGAAATTCCTAATAGTCTTCTATAGGACCACATCTCAAAAGCCTCTAGTCTCCGTTTATCTCTTTCAGATAGGCACCATGTCTCACAGCCGTACATCAAGATACTCCATACATAGGTCTTGATGAGACCATATGACATATAGATATGATTTTTTGTTGAGGGATTGGATTTGAAGGTCTTGGATCTTTGTTGAATTTAAAATACATCACCCTTAAATTGTTTATGTGGTGAAATCATGTATGTAATAGTCCATTTTGGCCGAAACACTATGATACTTCAACATTATTAACTGTTCAATTATAAAACTTTGTTTATTGTCTCTTGAACAACTCCATATTAACTCCGTATTAAATAATTAATACGAATGAAAACGTTAGTTTTCTAGACATACATTTGATAATGCCTTAAAAGGGCGAAACATTTCATTCCCATAAAATATAATAAAACTTCTAAAAAACTGACGTTTTCATTTGTATTAATTATAAAACTTTGTTTTTTTGTATCACAATTTTATTTTTATTTTTCGCGACAGCTGTTTCGTCAACCTATGTTGACATCATCAGGTGTTACAATAATATTTATATCAACTGTTAAATTTTTGTGATTTTTTTTAACCTTTATGTGTTTTTGTTCCTATGTCAATTTGAATAATTTCTTTGATATAATTTTGAAGTTCTTGCTGGAGTTGAATTAGGTACCTAATTAAAGTTAATCAAAAGAAGGGTTAGTTATTATTTATAGGAGAACATATTAAATGTGAAAAAAAAATAATAATAATAAATACAGTCATTAGAAGGAACAATTACACATAATATAGAGTCAAAAACGATGAATCATAATACATTAGTAAGAAAGGGGACAAAAGTGGAAGGTAGTAATAATATTTTTCTGGTAAATTGTATAAAGGAAAAGTTTTTAATGTATTATATACTTATGGCGAAAAAGCTGGAATTTGGTTATTTATTATTCAATTCACGTTTCTTTGCTTTTAAAATTTCTCAATTTTCTAATTTCTAGTTATTTTTTTAATTGTTTGCTATATGCAAAAAAAATGTGTTTTTAGTTTCGAAATGATGGTCAAAATTCACACAATGATTCGCCATTTCCGAAAAATAAAAATAAAATTGTGATACATAAAAACAAAATTCTATAATTTAACAGTTTATCATGTATATAATATTTTTGCTCTTCAATCGTGATAAAAATGTGTAGGGGTGTATTTGTGTTTAGCTTATTTTGTCTTTTCAGATATCCATTGACCAAGTTCTCCCAGTTGTATCACTAGAAGATTGGAATAAGAAGAATGCCGCCTTAGAAAAACCATTTGTATTCATCGAACCAGTTCCAGAACCACATGTAATTTTTTTTATTCATTTCATTTTTTACACATTCGTCTAAGAGATCTCATTTCTACTGCATTTACCAGGTGTATGGATAAGTTTTTGCCGATTTTTGTGGTAAAGAAAACACATAATTTTCAAGGGAAATTGATATATTCAAAATATTGGCCATATGCTTCTACACACTTCACCCATCTTTCAGCTAAGTTATGAATATCGTGCATGAATAAACTGTTGGTGAAAAAAGTGCTGCTCAGCAAAAGCGTGCCCCATTGATGCAAAGAGGTCAGATGGCGCCAAGTCCGGGGAGTACGGCGGGTGTGGAAGGATGTCCCATCCAAACGATTTCAAGGTGTCTGTCACTGGTTTTGCTGTGTGAGGCCGCGCGTTGTCGTGTAACAAAATCACTTTGCCATGTCTTCTGGCCCATTCTGGTCGTCATTCGATCTCAATGCAAGATTTAAATTAGTCATTTGTTGGCTACAGGGTGGTGCATTAACGGTTTCACAGGGCTTCAAGAGTTCATAATACACAATACCGCTCTGGTCCCATCAGACACAAAGTATGGTCTTCTTACCGAAGCGATTTGATGAAACCATGTCTCACATATTCTAATCGATGGAGCGTGTTCACCATATCTTTCTGCCAGCAAACGATGACTTTCCACAGCCTTTTTTCTTTTAATTAAATAAAAAAAATAATGCGTGCCGCAACTGATCTTTTTCAGGCACAAAATTCGACATGATCACTGAACGATACAATACAGACACTATTGTTTGACAAACTCAACTTGTGTGTGTGTGTAGGTTAATGTCAGACGAACAAACTGACATAGTGTCACATTCATACGCTGCGTACTGTTCGGTGGCGCCATCTTTTAGTGAAACCGGAAAAGACTTATGCATACACCTGGTATTCTACTTATAATATAAAAAATAACACTATAATATAACACAATTTTCAAATTTGAATTTGTTTCATAGATAAAGCTTCCAGAAGCAAGTTACAAAATATTGGATGACTACAATATAGCGGATGCGCCGCCGAGACCCAATGCTTACATACGGTTTATTGAAAAGTCAGCCGAGGAATTGGATGGAGAGGTAATTGTATTTTATTGTTATTATTTAAATATTTTTATACGAGTATTATGATTTGATTTGACTCATGAATCCTTTTATATTCTCGCACTGGCAGAGTGGTCACAGCTATGACTGCTATGTCCACATGTTTTGTTTCATGTTTTCGATGGGCTTCATATTGCATATGGGCTTGCAAAATGTAAAACGATCATTCTCGCACTTATGTATTTTTTGGCTTGTAATCATATAGCTAGGTGTATATACTCGTATACCAGAAGATATCTACAATTTTTTGTATTGATTTGAAGCCGGGCTTTATCACTCTGAAGTATGTTACTATTCGATGCGTCACGAAATTCATTTCTATTGTCAGAATGTTATCTGTCATTTACGTTTACAGCTTATTTCTTATTAATTATATTTCTTCTTTTATTTGTAAATACATTATTATATTATACAAGAACATGAGTTTGATGACGGAGAAAACTATTTTTTGGGCAGATTTAAAGTCCGCCTAAAAAGGAATTTAAAATCAATTAATTCACGATTTAATTTAGAAAGATAAAACTCTTTTAATCCGTAAAATACATTATGGTGACCCTCTACTAATATCATAACACAAAAAAGTCGGACAGGCTTGCCTCACTGGTTGACCTTAGGCACGCCACTGACTACCAAATTGATAGTCTTGGGGTTGATTCCCAGCAATGAAAAAGTGAAAAAAAATCATGCTGTTTTTGGTCTGGTAGAATTCACGTGACAATAAAAATGGCGATAGACTAGCTACCTATCACAGCATGAGAATTAATAGCTTAAAAAATGGTAATAAAGTAATTGGGTTCAAATAATATGTCACAACTAAAGCAACGGGAAACTACCACATTCCATAGGAAGAAGCAACAATGATTGCTGTTAAAAAGAAAATCTAGTTTACATTGGAAAGCTTTATTTTAAATGTTTTTTATGTTCTGATTGGTTTTGTAACATTTTTAAATGGCGATCAAAAACTTGGATCTTAGAGGTTTAGCTCTTGAGGCTATTCCTCTTGCGTCTGATGGGAACATTGTTGGAAATATGATTTGGTGGGTTGTTGGTTTATGCGGGGACTTGATTTGTGTGGCCCGGAGTGTTTCTCTGAAGGAGGATTGATTTTGGACGCTTGTGGCGGCTAGAGGTGTTTGGGTTGTAATTTGAGAGGTCTTTTATTGTAGGGTTAGGATGTGAAGAGAGTCCTTTATAAAAAACGTTTGGCAAGTTTCATAATGAATTCATCTATTATCAGGATTCCCGATTTTAGGTACAGTTGTGTGATCCTGGTCCATGAAGACGCACCAAGCGATAAACAGATAAGTTTATCATAATGTTGGGGATTCATTCTGTATTCCTATGCTTCCTAAGATTGTTTTGTTTTTGTTTTTATTTTGAGATCTTGTGTATATTTCAAGGTGTTATTTTTGTTATTCCAGGTTGAATACGACGTGGATGAAGAGGATACCGCCTGGTTGTCTATTCTCAATGAAAAGAGACAAAAGCTGAATCTTCCATCTGTCTCCGTGGATACCCTGGAGCTCTTGATGGATCGGCTTGAAAAGGAATCTTTCTTCCAGGTAAAATATTTTGTATAGATGAAAACTTCCAATGTTTTCGCAGCAGCGGTATTTCTCGTAATATATCTTACGTATATAGTAATTTAATGGTTTAGATAAACTTAAAGCATTGACATTGTGGAATTCCATAATGACAAATTTTTACAGTGTTTTAAATTCATAAAAAAAAATCATAACTTTATAGTATATTAGTTAATACCATCCATTATAATTAATTATTGTGAAATATCCAAAGAAGTTGTTTTTAATCGGGTGGTGGTCTAGGAGATAGAACGCTTGGCTCCTGATCCAGGGGACTTGGGTTCAAGCCTGGACACGACCGGATTCCTTCTTCATAACCTTTCCCTTACGGTGCTAAAATAAAAACGCGCGTTCCTGTGTTGGGTAGTCAATATCCAATCAAAAATTAGCGATTTGAAATCGGAAAAATAAGAACGTTCATAGCTAATCCCCTTAATTAATTATAATTGAACTCAAAAATTATAATAATTGAGATTTATTTGCTAAAACCTTAAAAAAAAACATCTGGCAACGTTCATGGGACGGGCATAGGTCCACTCTGGTTGCAAGCCCGAGAGCTACTGCCGCGAGCGAGCTCGCGCTTCCACAGTGTAGTATGCAAGAGTGAGATGCGAATATAGTGTCGTACACTCAGCGCTACAAATTTTGTTTCCGATGTTCACAAAATACTTGATAAATTTTGATTATTATTTTTTTAATCAATGCATAAATATATTATGTAGGAATACCTAAAATCTAACTAACTAACTAACCATCACGCCGTCTCCCCGAAAGGGTAGGCAGAAAGAATGGACTGTCACACTTTTACTGATGCGGCACTCCATTCTTCTCTTTTCGCCCCGCGGGAGACGCGGAGTGATGGGTTGCGAACCTCATCGCCACCAATAGGCATCTCCCGCGCACACTTCGATCGTCCGACACCCACAAAATTAATCTAAAACAAATAATATAAAATACAATGATATAAAATAAAATAACAAAATAAAAATAATTTAACACAAAATGTTCTTTTTAGATGGTGCACATATTGACTATTTAATTTATGTTCCACTAATCCACGTTTTTTTTTATTTAGCACATAATGTTTTTTCGATGTTGCACATGTTGACGCGGACGATCTGGACTTTTATGTTTATTTAATTTATGTTACACATATCCACCGTTTTTTTTAAATTAGCTGTAATTAGGCACTTAACCAGCAAGAACTTAAAAATAATATTGAAGAAATTATTCAAATTGTCATTGGAACAAATTAAAAAATTTATTTTTACCCCTGTCAAAATTCTTTATAAAAACGATAAAACTTTAACAGCAAAACAGTGCAAACGTATTACGTGTCACAATTAACTATTTTAAAGTGCGGCAACAGTTAAATTGACTTTTACATGAGATATCTCCAAATTTTCAGGAGCACTACATGAACCAAACCAAATTTTCAAGATCAGAATATATTATCTTAACAATATATTCTGATTAAATCCTAAAATCTTAACATTGTATTTATTATATTTATAGAGATATTGATGGTTATTAGAAGCAACGTGTAGAAGATACCCATCAAAGGAGACGGGTGATAATGAGCTATTTTCTGCTCACATTGAAGATTGTAAAATAAATTCTAATATCATTGATTTAAATCCTTGGTGTTAGTCTTTGGTATTACTTCTTTCGTTATTAAATATAATGTTCAAGAAACAATGGATAAGTTGTTTTTTGTTTGTATTATTTATTAGATGTTTTATTACAAGATTTTTTATAATATCCTTTTTAATATATAGTAAAATAGCATTATTTTAGAAAATAATTGACAGCCCTCCGTGATCATACTTATACCACCCAGTACTAAAAGGGTTCAGTATTAACCGCCCTACCTTTGGGTTATTTTCACACTTGGCCTGCCCCTTGTAAAACTGTCATATTTATGAAGACTTGTGCTCAAGTTTTGATGGCACACGCGCGTATCCCTAAAACTTTGTACATTTTAGGTACATTACTTTTTCTCAAGCCCCTATGTGATACGGGATATCGTAGAATGGTACAGTCAAAGTGAACGTATCACCTACGTTCAAATAGGTATAGTGGTTAAAATAGGATGTAAAGAGAACATTTGAATAAACAATTGTAGGCTGCCCAATCGGGTCAATCCAGCGGCTCGGTGGTGGACGAGGATGCGGTGTGCTGCATCTGCATGGACGGGGAGTGCCAGAACACCAACGTCATCCTCTTCTGTGACATGTGCAACCTCGCCGTCCACCAGGATTGCTACGGGGTAAGAACTTTCACTATTTTTACAAAAAAATTATATAAAAAAATATGTATCAAAAATAAGCTTAAAAGAAATATAGCTATCAAAAAATTTCATTAATAATATGATCTATGTCAGTATCTATAAAATCCATACAAGTGTACCAACAGAGGAAGGCCGAGGAAAACATAGCATAACCAAATTAACTAACTAACCATCACGCCGTTTCCCCAGAGGTGTAGGCAAAGTACAGGATTGACCGCCATACCGTTCTATCCTGACATACCTCTCTAGCTTCCTCCACATTAATACATCGTACCATGCACGCACGTTGATTTTGCCGACTTCGAATGTGGCCGCCTTTTAGTAATTGATTAATTTGGTCATGCCACGTTTTCCTCGGTCCTCCTCGGCTTTTTTTTCCATTCACGCTGCTTGTGTACAACTTTTTAAACATTCTTCTCTCGTCCATTCGTTGCATATGTCCAAACCATCTGAGGGATCCTTTTTTTAATTTTATTAATGATGCAATCATCTGCCTTACATTTCTACCTTATTTCTTCATTCGGTATTCTATCATATATCGTTTTCCTGCATATTCTTCTTAGTGATCTCATTTCTACGGCATTTATCCTACTTTCATCCTTTTTTGCCAGCTCCAAGCTTCAAATTAATCAATTAGTAAAAGGCGACCACATTTGAAATCAGCAAAATCGACGAGCGTGAATGTTACGACGTATGGATGTATAGGAATCTAGAGAGGTATGTCAGGATAGAGCAGTGTGGTGATTCATCCCCTCTGCCTATCCCTCTGGTAAACTGAGTGATGGTTAGTTAATTATCATTTTCATTGCATTCTTAATCTGTTCTATGCTGCTTACCACATTAATCAAATCAAATCAAATAATATTGATTGCACTCTTATTTCCTTTTGTTCTTATTTTTCATGTTCATATCCTTTTTGTTTCTAGGTTCCTTACATTCCGGAAGGCCAGTGGCTGTGCAGACGCTGTCTCCAATCTCCATCCAGACTCGTAGACTGCGTTCTATGCCCCAACACTGGAGGTTATTATTATAAGAATTCTGCTTCACTATAATTGGCTTTTGAAATGTTTTATAGACTAACTTATTAACTCTCTTCCATATTCGCCTTCACTTTGTGTTTTAAATTCGCATTTGAATTTAGTTTTAAACACTTTGTATTAAAACCAAAAAAAAAACAAGCTGTCAAAATAAAGACAACAGGTGGAAGTAGTTAATAAAAAAACATATGTATAACTAACACTAACTAATCATCACACCGTCTCCCCGAAGGGGTAGGCGGAAAGAATAGACTGTTCTAGTCCCGACCCTTATGTATGGAAGTGAAGCTTGGAGTTGGCAGAAGAAGGATGAAAGTAGGATAAATGCCGTAGAAATGAGGTCACTAAGAAGGATGTGCGGAAAAATAATGTATGATAGAATATCTAATGATGAAGTAAGCAAAGGAATGTAAAGAGGATGAATGCGTGATAAATAAAATCAAGAAAGGGAATGGATGAAGGAAGAATGGTTAAAACGATATATACAAGTAGTGTGAATGGAAAAAGAAGTCAGGGAAGGCCAAGGAAGACATGGCATGACCAAATTAACAATATACGAGCGTGCATGTCACGATGTGTGAATGTAGAAGAGGTGCGAGAGCTATGTCAGGATAAAACAATGTGGCGATCCATCCTCTCTGCCTAAACCCTCCGGAGAAACGGCGTGATGGTTAGTTAGTTAGTTAGTTAGTACTTACAATTGGAAAAATCAAATTGTCTATATGACGTGTGAATGTGATGATGGCTAGAGAAGTATGTCAGGATGAAATAGTATGGCCATCCCTCTTCTTCTTTGGTTGGTGAGTTGCTGTGATGGTTAATGAGTTATAATACTTTTCTGTTTATTGGTTTGTTCGTTGACTTTGGGTTTATTGATTAGTTAATGAAATGAACTAAATGACTGATTGTATTTTAGGTGCCTTCAAGCAGACAGACCGAGGCACGTGGGCCCACGTGGTGTGCGCTCTCTGGATTCCAGAAGTCAGATTCGCAAACACTGTCTTCCTAGAACCCATTGGTAATATTTTTTATATTTTTTTATACATTATTATCAATTTGGATTTAATAGAAAAAATATTGTATTTATGACAAAAATTAGATAGCAGCGAGCTGCCGAAATTGATTTAAACTGCAAAAACAAGTGGAATTAAACATTATATTCATTAATACGAATGAAAACGTCAGTTTTCTAGAAGTTTTATTATATTTTATGGGAATGACATGTTTCCCCCTTCTAAGGCGTTTATATACACTAGTAAATGGAGCAGAATATGGTAATTAACGAAAATTGATGTGACTTCATACATTTTTAACAAATAAGTATTTGGGTAGGTCCAAAAATATTGGAAAGTGTTTGTTGGAACTCGTTAAGAAATTTTATGACAATGATTACATGGTTAGGATACTGAATGATATTATATAAATCAAAATAAGTTATTTGAGGTAGTACAAAATAAAGTGTTTCTAAGAAAAACATCTTCTTACAAATTGTTTACAAATGATTTTACATATAATATTTCAGGGTGACTAATGATTCTAAGTATTGTATATAAAATAAAATCGAGTGAGTCTACGCGCAGGATGGCGATTTTATTTTATATATTTATTATACTTAGAATCATTAGTCACTCTGCCATTTCTTCCTCCTTCCTCTTTCCCTAAAATCTTCATTTAAAAAAAAAATACCAATTCTCAACTCTTCCTCCTTTAATTTTTTTCAATATCCCCATTTACATTTTCCCTCCATTTACATTTTTTTTTCTCAGACCCTTAAAAGATATAAAATAGGGGTTTCAATTTATGTATCTGTTTTCTAAAAAAATTATTATATTTTATGGGAATGACTTGTTTCATTGACTTTTTAATTTAGAGTTTTACATCTTTGTTGAAGACACAATAAATTCTATCTCAATGCTTTAACCACAGTACTGGACTCACATTTGAAATGTTGGTTAATAGATTCCATCGAGACGATTCCAATGGCCCGCTGGAAGCTGACGTGCTACATCTGCAAGCAGCGAGGAGTGGGCGCCTGCATCCAGTGCCACCGGGCCAACTGCTACGTGGCCTTCCACGTCACGTGCGCTCAGCACGCGGGGTAAATGTTACTCATATTTATCATTATGGGGCTTATAAAAATCTCGCATTTTTTTCTTGAGTGAATAGAGAATGATAAGAGATATAAATATATGGGTGATTTGGATTCGGAAGTTCGATCAGTTTTTTTTAATGAAAATTGTATTTATTTAAAGGTAAAATAACAAAACACATCAATTTTCCCATGTTTCTGGCAATAGATGAATACATCGTCGAAAAAATGCCTCGTCTTTTGAGGTATTCTAGGCGTCGACCCAATTCTTGACATCTGCATATGAATGGAAATGCTACTCTTCTAAGGCATGCATCATGGATCTGACCAAATGGTAGTCCAATGGTGCCACGTCTGGCGAATAAGGCGGGTGCAATATAATGTCCCAACCCACATTTTGTATGTTGTTTTTGACCGCGATTGCGATGTGAGGTCAAGCATTGTCGTGTGGAAAAATCAGCTTGCTGTGCCTGTTGCCCTATATTCAGAAACACCTAATATATTTAATTATTCCAAATAAAAGAGCGTCAAGAGTGGTGCTTGAGAGGAATTTTGACATTGAAAAAATATTATATTACAGAAAAAACTAGTTCTCTACAATTTTTAATTTGTAACCAGGTTGAGCAGCAAACAGCCAGAAGGGTAGGTATAACAGATGGACTTCCACACTATTGAATCTTAAAGAACCTCTGGAGCTTCCTCTGAATTCATACATTTTGTCATCCACATCAACCTTTTTGATTTCAATTAAAATCTCCATGTCCAATATGCTTTTCACTATTTTGTATATATTTTTAAAAAAGTTATTGAAATTCTTCTTAAGGATAATGTAGGTAAATTATATTGATAGGAATTGTCATTCAGAAAAGACAAAAATAATTAAACCAGGAATGCAACCCATAACTCATGGCGAACCATTAAATTCAAGGATAGATACAACTTTAAGATGGTGGAGGACTTCACTTACCTGGGCTCGTCTATAACAAAAGAAAACAAAGATCACAAGGAAATCGAAAGAAGAATCACAATTGGTAACAAAACATTCTTCTCTCTATTACCAATGTTCAAATCAAGAAACGTACACAGGAAAACCAAAATCATTCTGTATAAAACAATCATCCGAACAGTAGTGCCCTATGGGTGTGAGGTGTGGACAATGACAGCAAAATCCGCAGAGCGACTGGATACTTTTGAGAGAAGGGTGCTGCGCAGAATTCTGGGACCTGTGAGTGACGGTGAAGGCTGGAGAGTGCGGCATAATGACGAGCTGTACCATATTAACAAAGCTCCCGGTCTCTCCACACAGGTCAGACTGAATAGACTGAGATGGGCCGGTCACGTGCAGAGGATGCCGTCATCGCGAACCCCAAAAAGATTGCTGGAGTGGCACCCAGGTGGTAGAAGACCAATTGGACGACCAGGGCTGCGATGGGAGGATGAAGTTGGGAGAGATGGGGCGAAGTTGTTACAAGTGTCAGATTGGAGGGTCGAAGCGGAGGACAGGAGGAGTTGGAGGCTTAGGCTCGATATGGGCTGTAGGACCTTTGAAGAAGAAGAAGAAGCAATTGTTGACAAAACAGGAATTGCCATGTTTGTTAATTTGTTTTTATCATCAGGTTGCACATGAAGATGGACGCAGTGAACGGACCGGGACGCGGAGGCGCCCTGGACGCAGCCCAGTCCATCCAAGTGGCTAAAATGGCGTACTGCGATGCTCACACACCCGCCGGCGTACAGCGTGAGAGGCGTGAAGAGGAGGGCTGCATGCAACCCAATTCACAGCGCAGGGAGAAGATGAAACAGGTATAATTCACAAGAACTCTACATTAATTTTTTTTCTTCCATCTTATCTTCTTCTTCCTCGTGTACTACCATTAGTATGATGATGATTTTTTTATAGTGCCATTTTCATGAGAGATTCACTTCAAGAGCGCTCTTCAACTGGAAGGCTCCTCTTTAAAAGGAAAGTTTCAAACAATTTATTATGTCATGTCGCAGGCCCGACGCATGCTGGCAAAGAAGCGATGCAGCGTGCCCGTGGTGCTGATCCCCACCATCCCGGCGGAGCGCGTGCAGGAGATCGCCTCGCTGGTGAACATGGCGGGGCGGGCGCCCTTCGTGCAGCGCCTCATCGCCTACTGGACACTAAAGCGGCAGTACCGCAACGGGGTGCCTCTTCTACGCCGCCTGCAGAGTCTCAACCACCACAGTGCAGGTAACCTCACACACAATCCTCTATTATTGTCAGGGTTTCCAAAACTGGGTTTCCCCAAATTCCACTTAAAAATAATTGTTTTGCAATTGTTAACCCATTGCACCACTAATAAAGATGACATAATTTGTTCATACAACACTCTACTTAATTTTGACTCATTTTTTTTATTACAATAACATTAGGGCTAAATTACACACAAAATAAAAATGGTAAAACATAAAAGCATAATTTTTTTTTTGTTCGTAAGCTAGATCATTATGGCTCATCCCCAGGTAGTTTTGGAAGAGTGTGATAAGCTTTAAACCATTCTGGCATGTGGAGAGCCACCAAACATTTCTCACATTCCCATCTAGATTAAACTAGAATCACTAGAATATTCATCAAATCAAATCAGTTTATTTCATCAACAGACATTACAAAATTTATTTTTAAGGCGAGAGATTGAGAACAGGTAAAATAATATATTATATATAGTATACTACCAGAAACGCATAAGAGATGGTTCAACATTAGGAAGGAATCAACCTTATTCTCACTGCCACTTTCCAAAAGGATTCGCTGTATTTCATCCTCATTTGATGAAATATTACAAGCGCAACGAGTTTGTTTACGAGTGCGTTTGGCCATTTTGGAGGTATTGACAGATGTTAAAATATCTTAATATTTTGAGGCATTTATTTGAAGGCCAAATTTCTCCGCTTCTCTTTTCAGAACTGTACCTTTCTCTATCATCATTTGTTTGTCATATCTCAGGAAACAAGTATCACATTATAATTGTACTATTTGTTTATATTATGTACTGGTTTTGTATAATTTCCAGGTGGAAACAGAGGAGGCGTGCAAGATGGCAGCGTGGACACCAGAGAACTGTACAACCAACTCAAGTATTGGCAGCGTATTCGGCAAGATCTCGAACGAGCCAGGTAGAAAATCAGGATGTTTTGTATTAGCATATTTAAAAGCTTTTCTCTAGATCACTTGCTTATTATGTTTTATTCCGATCTGTCCATTAGGCTTCTGTGTGAGCTGGTGAGGAAACGAGAGAGGATGAAGGCGGAGTTCACTCGTGTATCGGAGAGATGCCTCATGCACCAGCTGAAGCCGACGGAAGCCTCCCTGAGGAAACTCCTCAACCTCCTTCAGTCCAAAGATACTTCCGATATATTCTCCGAACCCGTGGATCCCACAGAGGTAATGACTATGTTTAAACCTTTCTAGAAAATTTATTCTTATTTAGACTTAAGAGATTTTTTGAGAGTTCCACCATATTGAAGAGTAACCATCTTTATGTTCCAATTGGGTATCTCTGACAGCGTCGGCACAGACTGTGTTATCTTCTAACATGCAGAATCAATCTGTCTCTAGTGATGACGGTGGGAAGAGCATCCAAACTGCTGATGCAAACTTACAGTGATGGAACAATATTTAAGAGGAAAATACTCCAAATATTGGAGAGTATTCAGCCTCATTAGCATCATATTTGTCCTTTTTTTCCCAAGTTAATGCATTCTTGCAAACGATTTTAATGTATGTATCTACGTTATCTCCATTTTATACTGAAATGTTACGCAAATACGTAGCAATTACCATCTTAGAGGCTGATGTATCCTTCCTCTCTAGGTGCCCGACTACAGCTCTGTGGTAACGCACCCCATGGACCTGAGCACCATGGCTCAGAAGCTGGACAAAGGCCTCTATCCGGACCTGGAAACCTTGGAGACGGACTTCAATCTGATGATATCCAACTGCTTGGCCTATAACAGCAAGGATACAGTGTTCTACAAGTAAACATTTTTTAAAATATATTATCTTTAATATTGGGTGTTTCGGAAAGATACATCTGTTTTTTTGTAGGAAAATCGCATATATTTGTAAGGTAAAATAAAAAAACACTTCAATCAAAATATTTACCATCATTAGCTAGTTGTCGGTAGATTTCCCCCGAGACCGTTTCATCCGGTGTGAGGAGTTCATTTTTCGGTCAAACTTTATCGGTCTTCCTGTGATTTTTGCCGTCAACGCTAAAATCACCAGCTTTGAAGCATCTATACCATTATCTGCATGATTTATCCGATGGGGCATGATCGCCATAAATTTCCACAAGCATTTTATGCACCTCAGCTACACTCTTCTTCCAATTAAAACAGAACAGCAGAACTTCCCCTAAATGCTTCTTATTTACCACGAAAGTCGACATTTTAAGGAGTGATTAAACAAATTTTGTGAGAATGACAAACATTTGCGAACTGAACTTAACCTTTTCATAACCGCAAATAAATCACACCGCAGTACTTATCAGGCCAGATATTTTTTGTCAAAATAAAACTTTTCTAACAATTTTTTTGCTGTGTTAAAAAAAAATTATATGTAATTTACTTACGAAATATTATATCCCGCATCGATTGTTATAGTTTTTTCTTGAAGTTAAACCAGTTTCAAATTTTCATTGTCAAACAGTTTTCGAAATTTACCGATAAATCAGTTAAGGGTATTTGGAAACTTGATCAAATATTTCGGGATAACTAAAACCGATGTCAGTGTGTGTTCCATTTCTGACAAATTGCCAATACGGTGCGAGAAGTGTTTTATTTGGTCTGTTTTGTTCTATACCTTCAATTCGAATATCAAACATATCACACAAATTAATATTTTAAATGTTTACTTTAGAGCCGGGATGAAAATGATGGAGCAGGGTAGCGCCCTCATCAAGCAGGCCAGAAAGGATCTGAGAGAGGCGGGATTGATCGAGACTCTGAACCCAAGTCCCAAAGAGTCTCCGAAGACCGTCGAGCATCGGACACCGAGCAAGAAGCAGCGAGACAAGCGTCACTCTGTCACCAGCCCTGCCAAGGATGACACTGGCCATCTGGAAGAAGAGATTAGTAATTTATTGGTATGTAAAAATAAGCAAATGACATTTTTAACAAAATCTAAGTAAACTAACTAACTAACCATCACGCCGTCTCCCCGAAGGCGTAGGCAGAAAGAATGGACTCCCACACTTTTCTTTCCTGACATATTTCTCTGACTTCTCACGTGGCCGACATTCAATATTTGATTTATTTGATCATGCCACGTTAACCTTTTATTTTTTCAGCCTATTTCTTCATTCATTCTTTCTATGTGTCCAAACCATCTTAATGATCCTTTCATTATTTTGTTCATAACACCATCATGCGCCCAGCATTCACTTCTTATATTTTCATTCGACACTATCATACACAGAGTATCCACACATTCGTCTAAATCTCGTTTCTACTGCATTTATTCTACTTTCATCCTTCTTTTGCCAGTTCCATGCTTCACTTCCATACATAAGGGTCGGTAGAAGAACACCATCGTGCACTGCTATTCTAGCTTTTTTTGATAGGTTAAAATGAGTGTTAAAATAACGACGACCTTCACGGCCGAGTGGTAAGTGCATTGACTGCCACCCCGAAGGTTCCGGGTTCGATTCCCAGCGAGGGCAGTGTGATTGTCACACTTTCTTTGGTCTGGTGTAGAATTCACGAGATTAGCTACCTATCACATGTCACGAGAATCACTATGATAGCTATAAGACTTACCGCGCACTAAGCAGCCAGGTCGCGGCAGCCAGAA
This sequence comes from Lepidostoma basale, assembly GCA_022606425.2. NCBI lineage: Eukaryota > Metazoa > Arthropoda > Insecta > Trichoptera > Lepidostomatidae > Lepidostoma > Lepidostoma basale. The sequence goes on along the minus strand of JAHDVF020000363.1, from coordinate 1,411,795 downwards.
ATATTGAGCAGCCAGTTATAGCAACCAATGAGTACCTACATAAATAAATAAAAATATTGTGTTTATTTTTCAAAACATTTATTATTTACTTCTTACTATATAATAATAATACCCAGAATAAATTTCTCCGTATCGAAAATCATTTTGCAAAACGTCACGGAGCACAAAATACGTCTGGCCGCTTTAACAAGTGCGCGAGGACTGACGGCGGCCACATACAATCGCCTAGTATTGTTCGCGCTAGTTCTGGCTGCTAGCAGCCAGCTGGTTGCCGTGCACTCAGACGCGTTCTAATCGCTGCCGCAGCCAGAAAATCGTGGTTGCCTAGTGCGTGGGCTCCCATACACTGCCATATGTCGGACTGGCTGCTGCAACCTGGTTGCGGCAACTTGGCTGCTTAGTGCGCGGTAGGCCTAATACCCTTTACATCGATTTGGCTCATGCTGTCATGATGTAAAGATAAAATTCAACAAAATAATAAAATAAAATAAATATGTATGTTGTATACGCTCTAATTTTCTGTGACTGACCTGCCAAGCACAGGATTATACAGCGTGTATACTCGCTAATAGAACCAGTTAAGAAATTTATTGTTATATTTACAAAATAAATGTTGATTTTAATGGTTTACGATTTACAGGCGGAAAAACATTTCAACGATGAGAGCATGCAGTTGCTCAACTCCCTGGCGGCGAGATGGAAGAAGACCCCACAGTACCAGAACCACCCGAGACTGGCCAAGAAGCTGCGATCCGCGCTGCAGGCCAGACCCAGTGGCAGAAGGAAGAGAAGGCGACGAGGTGATAACTTTTCCTTATTTTTTTTTTCTTAATGTGCCCTGTCAGGTCCCCCCGACGTTGGCGATCACTCTGGTAAACTCTTCCCTATCCTGCGCTGTCCGGAATAGCTCCTCCACAGTTCCGATTCCCGTCCACTCCCTCACATTTCGCAGCCAAGAGATCTGTCTTTTCCCTGCCCCCCTGCGGCCCTCTATTTTTCCCTTTAAAATTAGATGCAGCAGGCGATATTTTTCTCCTCGTAGAACGTGACCCAGATATGAAATCTTGTGGACTTTGATCAATGTCAGCAGCTCTCTATTTACTCCTTCACGATTCAGGACTTCTGTGTTCGTCACTCTGTCTGTCCATGGGATCCTGAACATTCTTCGGTGAAGCCACATTTCAAATGCCTCTAACCGGTTCATTGTATTTACTTTTTTTTTATGTAATTTTATTAGAAAAACTGGGAAAAAATTGGGTTATAAGGAATACATACAGTGAAACCCCTATTTTTAAGGGACCTAGAAAAGTATTGTAAATGGGGGTATTAAAAAAAACATTTAAATTGTTTTTTTTAAGTCGATTAGATTGCTATGTGCGTGTCAAAAAACCAAACAAAACCGATGAAAAAAGGAATAAAATATTGTGATTAATTTAACGAATAAAACAAAACAATAACTATATGTAAAAGATGATCACGAATAATGTCAAAAAGAAGGAAGCGTTACAAATCGAGTCAACAAATGCCGAATGTCAGCCAATCACTACGTTGCGCGCCGTATGCCGACCAATCACAACGTCGCTCCTTATGCCGACTCATTGTCAAGCGCGCGTGACTCGCATAAATTCTACATAAATTGCGGGAAAAAAACCTAAAAGCCGGTAAAAATGTAATAAAATATATCGGGACTAAAAAAATTTAACGCAATTGGCGGGAAAACGAGTGTCGAGAGAATTATGTCAGGAAAGTACAGGATGGCTGACCAATCTTTCTGTCTACCCTTTCGAAGAGACAGCATGATGGTTAGTTAGTGAAAAAAGATTCTATGTATTTTGTATTGTTATATCCTTTCTTAATATCGAGTGTATCATTGCAGCTCAGAGTGACAGCAGCATGGAGTCAGAGGTAGAAGAGGGTGAAGGTCCTGGAGGCGTGGCCTCTTCCCCTCCCGGCACACCCCACACCCCTCTAGCCAATGAGAGAACACCGACTAAGCGAAGCCCTACCTCCAATGCCCCCGGAGAACCCAGCCCCACTGGTGAGTCCGTAACACTATTTAGATAAAACGTTTTATTATTTCAAGGATTAATTGTATCTCAATAGAGACGAAGATGCAAATTGGGAACAGACTATGGTGGTCGAGGTGTTTACAGGACTTATGACCTGTCATTGGTCTTTATGTAATACAACATTCCCCATTCCACCCTTCTTACGACCACCATGTCTAACAAATTTTTGGAAGTTGTATATATGCTACTATGTAACACCACACTTCACATGTTTTATTTCAATCTACACACTAGCGCCATCTATGAAGATTGGATTCACCATTTAGCAGAAGATCTTTTTATTAACGCAATGTGAATGGCTACCGCCATTAACGTATTGCTAGATAACGCCTGGAGATGTCACTCCAATTTATATTATATTTTTAACTTGGACCAGTTTTTGTTTTTACAACATTTTGAAGATTAGAGACGAAGATGCAAATTGGGAACAGAATATGGTGGTCGAGGTGTTTACAGGACTTATGACCTGTCATTTGTTGGGTTAAGCGCACGCTTTATGTAATACAACATTCCCCATTCCATGGAAACTAGAAATCTAGGGACAAAATTTAATAACTTTTCTGGTTCTTGGGAGGCCACTTTGGCCTTTAATTTGTTAGTTTCCCGTTGCTTTCCACATTTTTGTATACAACAGATTATTAGAACTGAATTACTGTATAATATTTTTTAACTATTCATTATCATGACATGTGATAGGTAGCTAGTGTATCGCCATTTTATTGTCACGTAAATTCCACCAGACAAAAGACAGCGTGAGATTTCTTTTTCACACTAATCGCCAGGAATTGAACATGGGACCTTTGGTGCGACAGTCGAAGCTGTTGCCACTCTGCCATAAAGGTCGGCATTAATTGTAGTATTTCAATCCAATTATTTGTGTCATTTACAACAAATTCAAAATAACACAGATTGTGAAGCATAGAACTGGCAAAAGAAGGATTTAAGTAGAATAAATGCATTAGAAATGAGATCTCTAAGATAAATGTGTGGTAAATCTTTATATGATAGAGTGTCAAATGCAAATGTAAGAAATGAATGCGGTGTGAATGAAACATGGGTCGTTACGACGGTTTGGAAACATGGAAAAAATTTATGAAGACAGAATGGTGACGATGGTATATGTAAACGACGTGAACGGATCTAGAAATAGAGGAAGGCCGAGGAAAATGTGGCATGATCTAATTAATCAAATAATAAATTTCGGTCATGTGAGGAGTCAGAGAAATCAACGTTCATGCATGATACAATACATGAATTTTAGAGGGAACGAGAGAAGTATGTCAAGACAGAACAGTGTGTCGGTCCATTCTTTCTGCCTACACCTCAGGTGAGACGGCATTATGGTTAGTTAGTTAGTTCAAAATAATTATTAGCTAATGTGTCACATTCATGACATTTATTTTTGGTATCTGTAGAAAACATTATAAACAGCACAAAAACATATATAAACAGCACAAGAAAACATTATAAACAGCACACCATAAATTGATGCGACCAATCTCGTTTTTCTTTTCCACAAATGATTATTATTTTATTCGGTCGCCAGCCGCTACCTTGGCAACGGTTGTTGCTCCATAGCGACGAAAATAACAGTATTTTAAGAAAATTTTCTAAAACAAAATCACGATTTAAACCACAAACGTCATGCACCCAGATGGCTGGCACAAATTGAGATTAATTTTCTGGTCCAATTTTCATTTCTTGCGAATTTTCGGCCCGGGGAACTGTGTTTTGTGCGGGTGATGACACGCTTAGCTCCTCCCGGGCGATACCGTGCCGCCGACACCGTTTTCATTTTTCCCATTCTGGACGATTGCACAAACATTACACAGCAAAGAAAACAAACTGCACAGGATTCATTTTTAACGCGACACGCACCACCGATGCGACCAATCTCGTTTTTCTTTCGTGTCTAGGTGTCAACCGCCGCACAGCCGTGCTGTTCACCCGGAAGGCGCAATCGGCTGCTGCATTCAGCGGAGCACGTATTCCCAGGAGGTCGGAGCTCACTGCGCTGGGAGAAGACGCCCCCACGCCGCCCAATAGCCGACCGGTTCAGACGGCTAATGGAGAAACCAACACGCCCCCCGGTTCGTTAATAGAATAATTTTGAACACTTTAAAATGGCTTATTTCGGAGGGGTATCCATTTTATCAAAACCTAGTAGAATTATACTCAAAAAATTGGCATCATGAACTGGGTTTAGGCATTTGAAATGTGGCTGCACTGCAATCACATCCCTTGGACTGATATGGTTAGCAACATACAATGCCTTCCCTGGCTTAAAAGTCCAGAAAGAATCCAGAATGAACTCTGCTGGACAGTCTTCAAAGCGCTACATGGAATGGCACCAAGTTATATATCCGATCTCTGTATAACAGACAGCCTAAATTCAAGGAAATCCACACTTTGCTTGGCGAACTCCTCTGCAATAATAAGATTAGTTGAGCCGAGGTATGAAGAGAGATTGTTCCCAGCTGATGGGTCAGCTACTGCAAAGCTCGATCCCTGAAATTTGTACTAGGGCTTCGGCTCAACTAATCTTATTATTGCAGAGGAGTTCGCCGAGCGAAGTGTGGATTCCCTTGAATTTAGGCTGTCCGTTATACAGAGTTTGGATATATAACTTGGTGGCAATGGTGGCTTGGTTGTCGTCACAATGCCTGAGGCAAGACTCCCAAGAAAGATTATGTACTCTCAGCTTACCCAAGGAAAACGCTCACACGGTGGCCAGAGGAAGCGCTTTAGGGACTCCCTTAAAGGAAGCCTACAAAGGACTGGCATCGACTATGATTGCTGGGAAAAGACTGCAGAGGACAGACCTAGGTGGAGAACAGCAGTACATAAAGGCACACAAGATTCTGAAGCACAGCGCAGAGACGACGCCGCTGAGAGGAGGAGGAGGAGAAAGGAGAGGCCACTGGGAGATAGTGATGGCTCCATTACAGGTGCCCTCCCCTGCCCCAGATGCCCCAAAATGCTGTCGGAAATTGGTTTCTCTTCTAAGTTGGTTTTATTTTTTATTAGCTACCTGAGGGAGAGGAAACAGTTTGCCTCATACGGTATATTTCAATCTGCACTTTTTCCCGTATATTCCGGAGTGCCACAGGGCTCAAACCTTGGTCCACTCCTCTTCACCATCTTCATTAATGATGTCGCGAGGGTTATACAATTTTCGCGATTTCTTTTATTTGCAGATGATCTTAAATTATTCCTTGAGATAAAAAGCCCCGAAGATTGCCTCCATCTCCAGTCAGATATAAATAATATCGTCCGCTGGAGTAAAACCAATCAAATTTATTTCAATATCTCTAAATGCGTAATTTTATCTTTTACGAGAGCATTGCGTACTGTTTATTACAGATACACAATGGATAACCAGCAACTTAAGCGTGTTTCAACGATAAAGGATCTTGGTATCGTTTATGAAAGTAGGCTGACTTTCCATGCTCACATCGAGAGAATATGTGGAGTTGCACTGAAAATGTTGGGATTTATTCTCCGAACTGGTAGAGTTTTCAAGAATCCCTATGTTTTGCGAATTTTGTACAACTCATTGGTCCGGAGCCGGCTCGAGTGTGGCTCGGTGATATGGAGTCCCCACGAGGCGAGATACTCGCTCATGTTAGAGAGGGTTCAGAAAAGATTTCTGAGATATCTCTACATGAGGGAGTTTGGTAGCTATCCGTGGCTTTATCCCACTGCATTCCTCTTGGGCATGCTGGAGACCAATAGTTTACAGATAAGAAGGGATGGGTGCACACTTACCCATTTCTTCAGACTTATCAGGGGATTCTTTGAGAACTCCGTCATCTTGGAGGCTATCCATCTTTATGTTCCGGATGGCTATCTTCGACAGTGTCAGCACAGACTGTTTTATCTCCCAGCATGCAGAACCAACCTGCCTCTGGTGATGCCGGTGGGGAGAGCAATCAAACTGCTGAACATGATCGCTTCGGAGATCGATGTCTTTCATATTCGTGAAAGTACATTCAGAAGACAAATACTCTTGACTTTGGAGAGTATTTTGTATTCCTAATGTCGAACCATCTCTCATGCGTTCCTGGTATTATATATTCCTTATGTTTTACCTGTTCTCAATAGATGCCTTAAACTATAAAAAATGTTTGTAATGTCTTTTGAGAAAATAAACTGATTTGATTTGATTTGATTTGATTTGAAAATATGTGGGTCCAGGATCGGGCTCTTCAGTCACATGCGGACCCGCAACCGTGAAGGACAGTCTTCCTCGGACACGAGGGACAGCCGATGATGATATAACTTGGTGCCATTCTATGTAGTGCTTTGAAGACTGCCCAGCAGAGTTTGTACTGGATTCTTTCTGGACTTTTAAGCCAGTGAAGTTCTTTGAGATGTTGTGTTATATGGGACATTTTTCAAATACCTTTGCTAACCGATCAACATTATTTTTTTACTTATTATATGATGTAATGTTAAATTCATGTATGGGTATTGCTTTCAGAATCAGCAACGCCGCTGAAATCTTCCAACACTGAAGTCGTGGCTAAGAAGAAAGGTAGAGGACGGCCAAGAAAACACACCAAAGACAAGACTAACGCCACTGAGAAAACCAAGTATGTTTTACACATCCTGATGCAAAATACAGAAATTTATTTATTTTCTAACTTAAATTTTATTTTATGTACTGTACATTTAATAATGTCCTAGCAATGTAAAACATGTCACTTCCATAAAATATAATAAAACTTACAGATATTAGACTTTCAAAGCAAGTCTGTTCACATATATTTTTGCCTCTTACATTAACCACTTAATGCTCGGGTTTTTTTTACGAAAATAGAATCAGAAATATCAGGTGATTTTATTTTTTAATTAAAGAATTTATATAATTTAAAAATAGTCCAGTTCCAAAAAGAGGCGAACTCTGTTTGTGCTCGGGTTGGCGCGATACAATACATGCGTGCACTGCTCGTTCAAAAGCATTAAGTGGTTAATGATAATCGAATCGTTATTGGTAAACTCCAGGTGTTTATAAGTAGGTGCCTTCGCTCAATATTCAAAATTTATTGGCCCCAAACAGTGTCAAATGCCATTCTCTGGACCATGGCAGGCGAAAAGCCAATTAAAGAACAAGTGGCTAGACGTAAATGGCAGTGGATCGGTCACACTCTGAGACGGAACCCAGCCTGCATCGCTCAGGGTGCACTAGACTGGTCCCCTATGGGGGGAAAGAGAAAGCGAGGCAGACCTAGAGCCACCTGGAGAAGAAC